>AODS02000021.1:0-142878 GCA_000331325.2 Crithidia fasciculata
CAACTACTGCAACCGCTTAAACAGCAACAGTAACAACAACAATAGAGGAGATATAGAGGAGACAACGGGAAAACAAAATACAATAGTAGAAAAAGAGGTTCGAAGGAGAGAAGAAAATTCAAGAGCGACAATATTCAACCCAGACCAATGCGCAGCACAGAAGAAGGTAGGTAAGAGGGGGAGAAGAGGCTGCTACTGTGGGCAGAGAGTGTGCGTGGTTGATAGGCGCTTTTCAAATTGGATGTAGCTGAAAGGAAGTGACATGTGCGTGTGCGTTTGAGTGTGTGTGGTATGTTATGAGAATGAGAGAAAAGAGGTATGTGAAGGGTCCAGTCAGAGTACCAGCGCATTGACGGGGCGAAGAAAAGGAAAGCGCAACAAGCAGTGAAAGTATGAATAGCAGTAGGAGAGAGAGCGTTGTGGGAGTGGTGAAAGGGGAAGACATGTACATTACCACCTACCCCGCTGTACGATGCCGAACGCCGCCCTTTCATCTTATCAAAGGTCACTCGTAGAGGCTTCACCGAACAAGTCCGCTTCGCAACCCACGCACAGCGACTGAAAGTGTTTTTTTTTTTTGCAGCGCAGGTGTGGTAGCAGAGAGACGGGAACGAGGACCGCACCGCACTACTTCTCCCTCTCTTCTTTCACTCTCTACAACAGGAGAGAGACGTGAAGAGGAAACTGTGCAGCGTTAATGATGGCGCGACGCAATTATTGCTTGTCTATTGATAAGAGCTGGACGACCAACAAAACAACAACACCTAACACAACAACAGGAGGATGATAGTATAAACAGTTATAATAATTAAAGTAACAAAGGAATGCACAGAGATTTGCAGAAAGGAGCGGACGCATACACACATACAAAATAAAAGAAAAAAGCAGAAGGCAGCGAACACGCCACCTGTTCTCCTTCTCCCCTCCGCCAGATATTCAATTTCAACGTTGGACGGAAGGTATAGAAAAAAGTGTGTGAGAGAGAGAGAGAGAGAGATACCGTTCGGTTTCTTTTTTCGTCTAGGGCGACGCATGCCGCGACCGCGTCACGAACTCGGGATACTCCGCCAGCGCGGTGTTCAGCAGCTCCGCCTCTGCTTCTTCATCCTCTGGCGGCAAACTCAGCAACGACGGCCCACGGTGATGGGTGAAAGAGTGATGACGGTGATGCGAGTGGCTGCGGCTCGTCAGCGAGCGACGGTGTCGTGCGGAGTGAAGCGAGGAGCGTGAGTGACCAGAGCGGCTGCGTGGCGCACGGTGCTGATGATGGCGGTGGTGGTGCGACCGCGGTGTTGTCCCGCTGGCGTCCTGCAGGAGCATGCCCGACTGTGACGTGGAGCGAGAGGGGAGGTTGAAGAAGGCACTCGTGGTACTGCCAGGAATGCCAAAGGGAATCACAGACGAGGAAGAAGCAGCGGCGGTCAGGCGTTGTGCACCACCATAGCCAATTTGGTTCTCGTCCGCCGCTACTGCCGTTGTTGCTGCTGGGCGAGTCGACAGGTCAGTCACAGCGTCACTGCTGACGTTCTGTGCGGGAAAGAGAAAGGTTTGTGGGTGGGGCAGCGGTGGCGTCGAGAGCGCGCTGCTGCTGCGAGCACTATTCATGGCGTGAGGCTGCGTGGGAGGCTGCAGCGTGGGTGCCGCAGCAGCAGGTCGTCCACCAGATCGTGGCCCTTCACCTTCTGATGGCCGCGGGGAGACGTACGGGTGATTGATGGCACGTGTGTGAGAGGCAATGCCTGTCGGTGCTGCTCGCATCTCCTCCCGCCGTCGCTGTTGCTGCTGCTGCTGCTGGCTCCGACGCAATTCATTGTGCGCACCACCACCGCCAACACCGCCACCACCGCGGCCACTGCTGCTGCTGCCGCTCCGTATAACGGCCGAATCGCCGCCAGGAGACAGCTCCAGGTCCCTCGAGAGCGGCGTGCTGTAGGGGCGCCTACCAAAAGACGCGACACTCTCGCGCTCCCCCTCTACCGCCGCCATCACCATCACATCACTCGCGACGGTCGAGTCCACCGCCGCGAGCTGATCCCCACTCCCGCACACCGACAGCAGCGTAGACTCGCTCTGCTGGTGTGCCAGCTGGGGCTGGTGTTGCTGGCCACCGCCGCCGCCGCCGTGGCTCTCATCTTGTCATCCCGTGTCAGACGCACAACGCGTCCGTCTGCGCCACGCAGAATCGTAGTCGAACACGGAGAGCTGTCACGCACGCTCTCGGCCGCTCCGCTCCCGTCGCTCGAAGCCCTCACTCCTGTCACTCCCACTGCTGCTGCGCACACGCCCCGCCGCCAAGGAGCTGCACTGGACGGAAGATGTCGCGGTGGCAGACGCGCGGCTGCCCATCGGCGATGGCGCGATAACAGACGAGGCGGAGGGCACACGGGGGTGCATCGCACGACCGGCGGTGCGGCTGACGAGCTGTACACGCTGCGGTCGCGGCGGACTCTCCCCTGCGATGACGTGACACGTGCAGTGCAGCCGCGCGGGCCGAGCCGGCGGAGGCGTCTGCGCGGCGAAGAGCAGAGGCGAGACCGCCGCTGCTGACACCGCCATCGACGGAGGTGGTGGTCGTTGGTGGCGGCAACAGCAGCTGGCGCTTTCGGAGCGGGGCTGTGCTGCGCAGCAAAACAGGCGAGGCCGCCACCGAAGGGACGTTGTTGTTGCTGCTGCTGCTGTTGCTGTTGCTGCTGCAGCTGCTGGGTGTTGGATGGTGCTGGTGTGTGTGTCGCGCTCCGGCGAGCACGCTACCACTGCGCATGCTATCCTCGTTAAGGTCGCTGTCCAAACCCCCCGTCACCGTCTCTGCCCTCGCTCCTCCTACCACACCAGCAGTGCGTTGATGCTGCTACGCACTAACCCTGCTGCGGGTGCGAGGCCGTGCAGCTCCCACGCACCGCTGGCGTTCTGAGAGAGAAGATCGCTGCCGGCGTCGACGCTCGCGCGGCGGCGGCGGTCGTGCCGCGAACGACTGTGTGTGTGGTGACGGTGACCCTTCTGAGCTGCAGAGGCAACTTCAGTCCCTGCAGTGCCGCCCGCTGCTGCTGCTGCTGTTGCCGCTGCGCTGCGTGCGGTGCTGCTGCTGCGCTGTCGCGGCCGCTGACAGCGCGGGCAGACATCACGCGACGACGCCTGCGCAACTTTTTTCTTTTTCCCGTCTTCGTTTTCCCGTGCTCGTCGTTCGTCCCGCACGCGTTGCCGCTCGGCACGGCGCCGCTGTCGTTTCTCCTCCTGCCTTCGCTGGCGCTCCGCCAACAACGCGGCATCGGCGACGAGCTTCATCGCCCCTGTGGCGCGCTTTGGATCGATGTACGTGAACTTGTCCTTGATGCGCACGCACAGCAGACGCTGCTTCATGAGACTGCTGTACTGCGAGCGCAGCGCCGCGCCGCCGAGACCGCCACCACCGCCGCGGTACCCACGGCGACGCGCGACGGCGAGAGCAGGGCGGTGCCGCTGACGCTGCCGGCGGTAGCGCGCGAGATGGCGCGCGGACGACGACGACGCAGCAGCGGTGAAGGATCGACTGGTGCGTCGTGACGCAGCTGCCATGGCATTTGTAGCCGCATTTCCGTGTGCAGCGGACAGGTTTTGGCCCTCGCGCACACTCGGAGCTGCAGAGTGGAAGGTGGCCGGTGGCTGACCGTAGCCCATCGCAGGCAGCGAGGGAAGGGAGGGACAGGGTGCGGCGGCGGTGCTGACGAGCGTCCCACTCGCTGCGGAGCCGCCACGCTGCAGAATCGACGCAACAGGATGGTCTGCACGTGGTGCTGTGGTGCTGGTTGATGTTGAGGACGCAGCACGGAAGCCGCCATCGATTGCGGCACCCGCGTCCTCTCCACCCGCAATCGCAGTCTCACGCTTGACTGTGGTGCTGCGTGTTGCGCGGCTTTCTTCGCGTTCGCCATCGCCGCGGAGGCGCGGTGGGGCGGCAGGGATGTCCTTGACAGAGCGCGGTGAGACCGTTTTCATCGTCGCTGCTGTTGCATCGGTCGTCAGCGGCTCCACCGCGTCGTCATTGTCATCATCGTCTTTCACAGACACTACACGCACGCTGCTGGGCCGTCCTGTCCCGCCTCCCACACCACCGGTAGAGGGCAGAGCAGCAGCAGCATCGCTTGCAGGGTTGGTGGTGGTATTGTGTCCACTGCGCAGCCCGGTGAAGGTGCGCGGCAGCTGTGCGGCGGCAGAGAAGCTGTGCAGGCTGCCTTTGCTGCCGACCCGTCGCACGCCGTGTTGGTGCTGCGCTGCGTGCTGATGATTACTGCCGGCCATACTCGTGTTGCTCGCCACGACGCGGTGGGAGGGCGGCGGGGCAACGCTGGCGAGACGGGCTCCGGAGCCGAAGGCAAAGCCCACTCCGGTGGCCGAGATGACAGAGGAAAAGATCGACTCGGCCGACGGCGTGGAGGCGGTGGGCGAGTGTGAGAGCGAGGACGACGACGAGCTTGGCGTTGACACGAAGCTCACCCGCGAGCTCTCACCGCTGCTTCTACCACCACCGCCGACAGCAGGTTTGGCCGCGCCGTCACGCGTGGGGTCGTGCAGGGACGTGCAGCTGCATCGACTACAACTGCACACGTCCCCTTCTCTCTCCACGCTCACGTCGGTTGCCGTCGTGGCTGCGGTGGAGCACGACGATGACGAGGACGTACTGCCGGTGAAGGAGGAGGACGTGCTCGTGGCGTGCTCTGCAGCCGCGGCAGCGAGCTTCTGCATCACCGGGTGGCACACAGGGCAGGGGGCGTAGTAGTCCGAGAGATGAAAGCCACCACGCAGGTTTAGCCGCAGCGGGACGTCAAGCACGGTGAAGAGTGCATTGATACTTCCCGAGGCGTCTTCGTCGTCTTCGTGGTCTGCAACGGCAGCAACACCCGCCTCGCTGTGCGTCAGCGCCGCCTCCGCCTTGACCGGGAAAAGTCGTTTCTCTAGTTGATAGTACACGTCATCTACCGCATCGCTGTCGACGTCGTCGTAGTACAGGAGGGAGGAGGTGGAGAGGTGCGGGCTATAGATTGCGCGTTGCTCCTGCTGCTGCTGCTGCTGCTGCTGTTGTTGTTGAGGTGTCTGTGGGGATGTAGACGCGCGACGTGGGGTTGTGGCCGCACCCGCGGGTGGTGGCGAGGACGTCGACGACGGTGACGTTAGGGCAATTGCACTCGCGCTGCGCACGTCCACCGACACACCACCCGCCGCCGCTGCAGCCTTCTCGCCTCTCATTGCCGAAGTAGTTGGTGTCGGTCTCAGTCCAGGAGCGCACACAAGACTTAAGGGCAGTGGCGTGGCCACCTCTGCATGTGCGGCTGCGTCTTCCTCCATTCTATTGTCCGCGTTGTCTACGCTAAAGGATGGCCGCCGTCTCGCTGCAGCCCCGCCCACCACCGCCGTCAGCGACGACGTGGCATTTGTGATGTGCGACACAGGCGGACTCGTGGACGCTGCACGCCACCGCGCCGATCCACTTTCATTCTTGAAAGCCGTTTCGATTCTTCGCCGGTGGTGCACGCGGACGTAACGGTGGTGTCGCTTGTGTCGCGTCTGCTGCTGCTGCTGCTGCTGGTGTGCGAGGGGCGTGGAGCTGTCCAAAATGAAAGAAGGTCCTGCTGACGGCTGCCGCAGCTGCGAATGGCTCTGCGGCAGTGGCGAACCGTGTTTGTCGTCGCCCTTCGCGCCGGCTGCACAGTAAAAGTGGTAGCGTTTCGGGGCAGATGCGTAGAGCGCACAGGTCAGTGCATCACCAACACCATCAGCAGGGTCATTGCTCGAGTGGGCAGCGTCGACGGGGGAGTGCAGCAGCGAGGAAGACGGCGGCACATCTGTGTGCGACGTGTCCAGCACGTGTGAACCACCAACACCAACAACACTGCTGCTGCTTTTCTTTTCACTTCCGTTTCCACCCTGCCCGCGACTCACCTCTGTCGCCCACGCACCCGACGCAGGCGAGCGCTCGTGCGCCGCCGTCACCCGCGCAATCGACCCGAAGGAGGATGAGATGTAACTCTCCGACGCCGACGTCGACGAGGCCGTGAAGCTGGCGGCGCAGGACAGCGAGATCTCAAGCAGCTCGTTCAGCGCTTCCGCACCACCGACGCTCATGCCACCTGCGTTGTTGGCGTAGTAGCCGCCGCTGCGGCCCATCGCACTGTGTGTCCCGCCCGGTGGGTAAAAAGACATGGCAGAAGGACGCCGTGCGTACGCCCCGTTCAGGATGGCGAGCTCGATCGCGGTGCCGGGCTTTACGAGGCTGCTGCGCCGACGGCCACCACCGCCACCACGACCACTACGGCGGCTGTAGCTCGCACTCTTTACGCGACTCGTCGCCCCACGCTTGGAAAGCTGCAACGCGCGTCGGTTTGCCCGGTGCGTGGTGGACGACATCAAGTCCGATACCTCCTCGCCATCCTCTTCATCTTCCCCGTCGTCGTGTTCTCCAGCGGCGACAACGGTGTTGCTGTGGCTGCTGCCGCTTCTGCTCTCGCCACTCACCTCAGGCAACGACATGGCTGTCACGCGGTGCGGCAGCCCTCTGCGCAGCATCATCGCGGTGTTCCCGCCGTGCAACACAAACGCACCCATGGAGGAGGTGGAGGAGATGGAGTTCGCCATGCTGCGGTGCGTGGCGAAGAGCTGAGAGGTGGCGGTGAGGGACTGGAGTCCAACAGGTGGTGCATTGATTGGGCTGCCGATGCTGCTGCTCGTACGCCGTGGCGGAGGCGGGGAGGAGCGGGCAACGCTGTCGGGGATGCTGGTGGTACGTGCGGAGTGCGGCGCGAAGCCAAAGCCACCGAAGAGGGGAGAAGCGCATGGCCCACTCTGCACGGGTGTACCGCCTCGCAGACTACTCGTAAACGATGTTGTGGAGTAGTTGCCCGTGGCCGCCATCCTACTCTCCATGACGGGCGTGGTGAGCGCTGCTGCTGCTGCTGGTGGTGGCGTCGCTGTCGGCGAGCAGCCGTTCGTTGCCGTGACGGTCGCTGTAATGCCGCTGCGGGTGAAGGGAGTGGCGCCGCCGCTGAGCCCCGCGACGCTGCGGAAGCCAACCGGGGACGGTGTGCTGCGATTGCTGCTCGCGGCCATGACGCCGCTGTTGACACCACCACCAGCAGCGGTACGTGACGATGCTGATGCTGCTGTGGGCCTCTCGATAGATCCGCGTGGTGAAGACGTGGCAATCACTCCGGTAAAGGGCGAAGTACTAGCGAGGGGCGAGAGGCGCGAAAACGGGCTTACGCTGCTGCGCCTCGGAGGCAACGCGCTGGGCACGGCATGTACAACGGCGTCGCCATCAATGGTAGCATTCCCCGTCGAGGTAATACTCGTGTTGAATCGTGAGGGCGGCGTGGCAGCAGCTCGTTGCCCACGCCACCCGTCTCGCGGCGCTGTCAAATACTGCTCCGCCTGCTCGATTGGTGACCGCTCAGGCGTCCACAGCATACGCGGTGGTGTCATCGACGTCCGCACCGCTGGCGCTGGCACGAAGACGTGTTCGTGTGGGTGAGAAGAGACGTCGTTGTTGTGAACGCCCTTCCCTAGCACCGCTGCAGGAGGGGTGGAGAGCGCTTCCGCGCTGAACCGTCCGCCTCGTGGTACGACGGTGGCTGCCGCAGCCATCATACTTTGCAGACTCTCCATCTCTGGGCTGCCCCCACTGTCATGGATCACAGGTGACGCATCAGAGAAAGACGTGCGAAGGCGTTGATACTGTTGTTGCTGTTGCTGTTGCTGTTGCTGCTGATCGTTGGGTGGTGTGGCATGGGCCGTAGCAGCAGCCCACTGCGGTGTCGGTGGCATGGAAATCGGCTGCTGCTGCTGCTGGTGTGACTGTGAAGGAGGTGTGTCGTAGGCGCTGCGCAGCCACGTCGGCAACGGCGCCAGAGAGGGCTGCTCCATCGATGCTGCAACGGCTGCCATCAGCATTGGTGGTGGGGAGTCCAGCGACAGGGTTGGCAGCGACGCACGCGTTGCGAAGTCATGCTCTGCCGGGAGCGAAGACGAGGCGTGTATTTTCTCATTCCCCGCAGCTTTCCCTGCTGCTGCTGCTGGCGGTCCTAGCGGTGATGCCTCGTCCGCCATGAGGTTCAGCAGTGTGGTGCTGGGAAAAGGGGAGAGCGCAGCAGCCGACGCAGATGGGAAAGAATTGTTCGCGCCTTCTTTCCCGTGTGTGAGAGGTGCCATGCACACAGCTGTTGTGCTCTGTTGTTTACTAGCAGTGGTTGCAGCGCCAGCGGAGTAGGCAGGGGAAAGGGCTTCGGTGCTCGCCTTCAGGAATCCCTTCGCGTGGCTGCAGCGCCGCAGAGCATCGTGGCCGCAGCGACTGGGGCTGGCCACCGAGCTTTCACTGTCTTCCTCTTCTGCTGCTGCTGCTGCCGCGGCTGCTGTTGTTGCCGATGGTGAGGAGAGGGAGGAGGCGTAGCGAGCACTACCACCGACACCACCACCACCACCACTGGTATTCTTGTGCGGTGACGGTGCGGTGGTTCGATTGGACACCGACTGCGACGAGCCGGGTGACGCAGAGGAGAGTGCGAAGGTCGATGCGCGTGAGAGACGCTGCTGCTGTTGCTGCGGACGACTGTGATGGAAGGCAGCGCTGTCAGCGACACGTTGAGCTGCACCACCACCAGCGCCAACACCACTCGTACTGGTGCTACTGCTCTCTGCTGCGGCGTCCAACAAGGCAGAGAGCTTGAACGATGTACGACGCCGCGGTGTCGTCGCGGTGCTCTGTTGATAACCTGCTGTGTTGCTTGCCGCAGGACTGCCGCTCGCGCTCCCGCTCGCCCCTCTCGCCGATGCACGCGGCGTGCGCACCGCCTCTGTCAACAACGCAACAAACGGCAACGTGTGCGGCCCGGCTGCAGCAGTTGCAGCAGCAGCAGCAGCGACAGAGGGCCGTCGTGACGTGCGCTGCGGGGCTGGCGGGGAAGGGGCAAGCGGAGAGCCCGCGCCACTCGTGGCGGCAACACTGGTGCGCCGCACCGCCATCACCGTGGGGCTCGTCGGCGACACGGGAGCGAAGGACACAGCCGGCGGAGACGAGGCAGAGGAGGAGGAGGAGGAAGATACGAGCGATGCATCGGCGCTCACGACACCGCCGAAGCCTTCAAAGGAGGCATGTAAGGGTAATACAGGAGACGAGCTTCTTGCGACTGCTGCTGCCTGTGTGCTGTCCTCCGCCCTCTGTGCACCACCACCACCATTGCTGCTGCTGCTGTTAATGCTTTTCTTCTCATCGCTGCTGCGCCATCCTTTGCTACCTACACTCGCTACGGAGGGGCGGCGGTGTGAGAACGACGGTGGCACGTCCATCTGTGCTGTTTCTTCCTCCTCGACACGCAGCACCGATTCGACCGCCGCGGCTTTGCGTGCGAGAGGGGAGGTGCCGGTCGGGTGTTCACTGCGCACGTTGCTGCTGCGGCGTGGGCGGCTGGGCAGCAAGGACGCACGCGTCGGCGGAGAGGCACAGAGAGCTGCTGCAGCAGTTGCAGCGGTGTTGATCGTAGTGGCAGCTGCTGATCCCTTTACGGTGCTTGACGGCGCGGATATTCTATCAACGTGTTCGGTGGAGAAGGATGAGAGGGAGAGCAGAGGCGGCGGGGGGCTGCGCAAGGCCTCGCGTCGATCTTCTTCGTTGTCGGCTGCGGGGGTCGCCGCGGACTCGAACATCACCACGCTGTCCCCCGAGTATGTCAGCGACTCGTCCAGAGGACTACCACGCCAGCGTACGGCATCAGCACCACCACCAGCTGTAGTATATTGTATCGCCCCTTCCCTGCCTTCCGGTTCTTTCACAGCCTCTACTACGCCAGCGAAGTACACGGGCCGTGCGATACGTTGTGATGTGCCACGCCGTACCACCGCGGCGGCATCCAGCGCGACGGCGGGCGACTCTTCGCGTGCCGCGGGTGAGTTAGTGGACACGCGAGATGTTGAGAGGGTTGGCGTTGACACCTCCACAGCTGGAATGGGAGAAACCAGCGTGCTTCTCGTCGCTTGCTGCTGCTGCTGCTGGCGGCGACGTTGCTGCTGTCGATGGGTGGGCAGTGCCGCCATCGTGTTGCTACGGCGTGGCAGTAGGCTGCCATTTAAAAGGTCTTCCTCTTCGCTGTCGAACGCAGCTGCACTGCGCTGCAGCAACGCGTTCGATGTGAGAGTGAAGTCGGAGCACGTGACAGCAGCCACGGTGGTGTTGTTGTTCTGGTTGTTTACCGTTGCGGTTGCCGACGTCTCCAACAGCGAGAGCGACGTGTTCGTGTTGTTGCGATGCACCGGACGTGGTTGCATCGAGGGGAGAGACATGAGCGGCATGGTGGCGTGTCGCGTTATGGGCCGCGGCATGGATGGCGCGTTGTTGCCGCCACCGCGTGCATTTCTGCGCTGCGAGGACGGAGAGAGCGCATCTTCATCGTCCACGTCTTCTGCTGTTGTCGATGCTGTCAGTGCGGCTCGTTGGAACGACGACGGGGGCGGAGAGGGGGTGACTAGCGGCCCTGCATCACCGTCTGCGGAGGAGGAAGACATGGAGGAGCCTGCAGGGGAGTCGGCCATGAAGACGGCATCGACGCCGGTCGGTGAGGGAGACGTCAGCGGTGGTGGCACGCGCGACGACTGCACCGGTGGCAACTCTGAGTGAGTCTGCCTCTGCGTCTGCAGCACCAGCGGAGAAGAAGAAGACGTCGACGACGGAGAAAAGTGTGCAGCCCCACCACTGCCTCTACTAGGGCTGCTGCTACCGTTGTTGTTGCTGTTGCTATTGTTGCGCTTCTTTGTTTCTGTGCTGCTTCGGTTGGCCAATGAGGATGTGGGTGTGCCAGAGGCAGCGGGGCGGCTCTGATGACGTCGCGGAAGGCGCGGTGAGCGGCGTGGCGGCGCCTCGCGACCTGTTGCACCATTCTGCGACTCCACGGCTGTTTCGCTCTCCTGCGTACTCGTCTCGGTCGGCTGCGAGGCGGACGTCTGCGCTACGCTTGCAGACTGTGCCGTGGCCTTCGGTGTCCTTGCTGGTGCTGGTGCTGCTGCTGTTGGTGCGGTCGGCGTGCGTCGCTGCGCTGGCGTGCGCTGCGGCATGAGGAGCTACTAATGGGGGAAAAAAGAAAGGAGAAAATAGAAAAATGATGAGTAAAGAAATCTAACAATCAGGAAGAAGACAGCAACGACGACAACTGAAAAGGAAATGTTGAAAAATAATAAAGAGCTGTCAGACCAACAAAAGGAAATACGAAACGAGGAAGGAAAGGTCCAAGCACCCGATGCAATTCGAAAACAGCAAAATACTCAACAGACAGCACGCAGGACAGCACAGCAGCTAACACGTGCGTTCGCAGAAAAGTATGGAGAGAGAAAGAGGGAGAAAAAAAAACACACAAAGTAGTGGTACACACACAGAGCTCAAAATAATAATAAAAAAGAGAATTTTGGAAACAGATGAAAGGAGAAAATGCCTGAAAGAAGACACCGTTAATTCGGGCCAATAGAGAGAGAGCAAAGAAGAGAGTCAGCAGGGAGTGGAGAGCCTTGTCTACCTGTGAGTGGAGGCAGAGAAAGAGAGAAAGAGAGATAGCGAGAACGAAAGCACACGGCAACGACAGCACCTAACAGCGAGAAAGAAACTCAACAACAACAAATGAGAAAAAGTATAATTATCGCGAGCAGCAACGAGCTGCCACCACCACCACACGCACAAGTACACAGGGTATGAAAAAGGTTAAAGAGTCGAAGGTTCCAGATAGTAGAGGTGAGAAGAAACAAATAAGAAGAAACCAAAAGAAAAGTAGCGAAGTACAGCACTAAACACAACTGAAGGAAAAAAAAGGTATAGTAAACGCACACCGACGAGCGAGAGGTGGTTAATGTGGGTTTTGATCACATGCAGCTACACACGCCTGCACAACGAGCGGGCGAATAGCTGAGGGGGAGGGAAAGAAAGGAGGGTAATCGGGCAAAAGGAGATAAACACACAGCGGTCACAGTAAATGAAACAAGAAGAAGAAGAAAAGAGAGGGAGGGGATGCAGCTATAGTGTCTGACAGTACCAAGCTTCTCCCTTTCCTGATATTTTAAAGATTATTATTATTTTCTATTCCTCCTCTGAAACGTTTCGAGTTCTTTTGTGTTTCCAAGTGCGTGGGATCTACAAAATAAAGAAGAAAAAAGTGGTAGGTGGAAGCGAGAACGCTGTCGTGTCTCTCACCACTGGCAGTGAAGAGAGTGTGGAGAAGAGGCAAAATGAGTAACGTAAATAAATAAATACGAGCTGTTATGTGTGAAGAGCGCCGACAAAAAAAGAGGAAAAGAAAAGAGGTTGGGAAAAAATGGTTGCTGCTACTCACGTCGTTGTGACTTGGCAGCACCTTCCACTTCTCTTGCCCTCTTTTTTTTAATGTTTGTGTTGTGGTTGTTAAATTAGGTTCCAGATGGGTGAGCTTAGTCGTCTACGTGGACAGTCAACACCGGGGCACAGGTGCGCGAACTCTTTTTTCTCTCTCGACTTTCACCCTCGCACCACACCTCCAAGGAGAATCGAAGAGAGTCAAAAAGGAGAGAAAAACAAACAAAAAGAAGAAAGAATTCGAATTACAGAAAGAAAAAAAAAGCAACGAACGCCAGATAAAAAAATTCGAAGCCTGCAAAACTAAATGTAAATGTAAATCAATGTAAAAAAAAAAAATGAAAAAGAGAACAAGTAGGAGAGGCAAGAGCAGGAATAATTTTTACTGGCGGTGTGTACGTCTTAAAAAAAAAATGAATTGTGTGTGTTTTCGAGAAAGATGAAGAGATACTAGATGAAGCGAGTAGCCCACACGGAAGCACACGAGCGGAGCAAGATGCCGATCGACACCGGAAAGAAGAAAGAAATACGCGCAATAAAAGAAGAAGTAATTAAGTAACCCAACAGAGAAGTAAACAAGAGTGGAGAGCGCCAGAGATGACACGATTGAAAAAAGAAGAAGGGAAAGCCACGAAAAAAAAGAAAAGAGAGTTGTGCACGCACACGAGCAAGGGGGAATAAAAAGAAAACGAAAACAGAGGTGTTAAAAGAACGAGGAGTGATTTACCGCCTGATGAGCGGCACAGACAAAGAAAAGAAAAAGAGAGAAAGAGTCGTCAGCGATCGATGAAGAGAGCAAGTTAGAAGAAGAGTGATAATCGACGATGACGAAGAGTTGACACACATACACACACACGAATAAGAAGAGAATAATAATATAGCTAACAACGTGCACTACTCGAAGAATGGCAAAAAGAGAGAAAAATTGTTTTTTTTTTCTTTTGGAAAGGACAGGAGATAAAAAAGTCAAGAATTAGAGCAGGCAGCTGCTTCTCTACCTCTGTGTGTGAGTGTGTGTGGGTGTAAAAATAAAGCGTTTAGGAGCAATCAGCAGATTGAAGTCGAGGAGCGAAAAGAAAGAAGAATAAAATTAAGAAAAAGAATGAACACAACAACCGCAACAACGAAGAAAAAAACCCGAGTGGCGCAGCGTGCGGGACTCAGCTGCTCAGGCGCCACTCACGAAGCGATGCGTATAATTCAATATTTGTTTTGCTTGCTTGCTTGCTTGCGCGTGTGGCAGTAGAGTACATAAACGAAATAAAGAAGAGAAAGTAAAAAGAGGAAGAGAAGGCAACAATGGCAACGAAAGGCAGCAACGAGAACACACGGGCTACAGCCACAACGCACTGAAAAGTCTGAATCAGGGGAAGAAAGACACACAAAAAAAAGAGCGACGGGAGTGGTAGCGGCAAAAATGGAACGCAGCGAAGGAATACTCGGGGAAAGCAACCACAGTCAAGTACACACAGACACGCAGGATTTCTCAAAAAAAAAAAAAAAGCACGAGTACCCGAGACGCAATTGTCAACGACACCTCCACACAAATGCGTGTTCGATTGCGCTGTCCGCGGGGGCGGAAGTACAGCGCTTCTTTGCTTCTTTATTTTATATTCTATTCAAGCCCCACTTCTGACTCTGTTTTACCACTTGTTTGTGTGTGTGTGGGTTTTTTTCCAGTTGTGGGGACTTCACATGAAAAGCGGTGAAGGAGAAGTTGTCAGAAAGTCGCAGATGCGAACGAGAAGAGCACCAGAGTGGCGACGATGTTTTTTTTTTTTTTTTTCAAGGATAATGTGCGTACCATCACCCACCGCGAGGAGCAAAGCCACATGGAACGTGTGTGTGTGTTGTACATGGAGCGGGTGGTGAGGGCAATTGACGATTGCAAACAAAGAGAGAAAGAATGAGAAAGCATGCAGAGAGGAGAGAGAGAGAGAGGAGTGTGGAGGAGGTTGAGGAAAGAGAGAGAGAGAGAACGCGTCGCAGCGGAAGACGTGCGTGCGTGTGTACGTGGCAATTCTGTTAGTGCGTCGAGGTGCTGTGCATTCGTTGGCGACGAGCGGCAGAGGAGGAAGCCCGAAGCTGCACCCTTCAAGCGCACACAGAGAGCCGCGTCTCGTCACTACGCACCTAAAGGACTCGTGCTAATCTGGTGAAGCAGGACACTTTTTTTTTCTTTGCTTTTCTTCCCAACATCGTCGCGGTGGGGGCAACATATCGCTTCGGTGTTCATTCCTGCGCACTTGACAGCACAAAAACGTGCCTCTGAGATTAAAGAACACCGTTACAAAGCTTTATACCATCATGTGTATCACGGCGGCGTGAAGTGGCCTGGAAAAAAAAAACAATGAGTGCAGCACACATATACACATAAACACACACACACACTGAGAGAGGCATCACACGAGTGGTCCACACGCGGCAGGGAAAAGAAGTTCGACCCGCAGTCGACGCAGCAGCGTGAAGAGAATTCGATCGCGTGCTCCGAGCCGCCGAAGGCAGCGCTCCAGCCGCCCTTCCACTTCATTCAGCGCGTGTTGCGCGTGCGTGCACTGCCGGTCGTAGCCGCGCTCCTGCCCTGCGCTCTCTTCCCTCACCTTTCCACCACAGAAAGGAGTCGGCAGCAGCGTGTCTGCAGTAATGGTGTTGGTGGAGCGTGCGCGAAGCGGCATGGTCAAGAGGCACACCACCACGAGTATGTCACGCACCACCTCGTGGAGCTGTGTCATTGCGTGGGAAAGCGGAGCGGGCGTCGTCTGTGCATCGTCGTCTCCGTCTGGCGTGCTGGTCTCACAGGCAACAACCGATGGTGAGGGCTGTTGCAGAGGTGACGCAATGTTTTCCTGCGCTACATCGCTCGGAGTTGTTGAGAAGAGACTCCGTACCTCCTTCTGCTGCGGCTCTGTTCCTTGGTACTTTTGCTTTAAGCGTTGATAACAAGAAGAAGAGGGGAGACGACACGTGACGCGACGTGCTCCTGTTGTGGCGGAGGTGAGCGTCGCCTCATCAGGCAACACCACCGTGCTGCTGTGAGCTGCATCGTCAGCGGAAGATGTGGCGATGCCATCGGCGTCTACTGCTTCATCACCGCTGCTCAGGGCAGCCGAGAGACGCCGCGCTGGCCGAGGCAGCGGCATGCACGCCAACACGGCTCTTTGCTGTTGCTGCCCTTCACCATTCCTCCCATCCATGTCGTCTTCCACCACCGCCACTCTTCCACTTTCGCTCTCCGCGACATGGATTTCGTCACCGATGCGCTGCAGTGCGTCGAGGATTTGCTGAAGTACAGTGGCCACCTCAGCGACCGCCGATGGCTCCGTCACACGAGGCCCTGGCGGTACATACTGCGCATGCACGTCACTGCTGCTGCTGTTGCTCTTGCTGCTGCTGCGCATGGGCTCTCCCACTGCATCGCTCTCGTTCTGCTTTGCGGCTCCTCCGCTTTCTTCTTCCCCTTCTGTCGCTGTTCTCTTCGTGGAAAGCGGTCTCATGAGCTCACCCTGCCGCAGTAAGCGCGTCACTGCATCACCAGCTGTCAGCGGTGCAGACAGGAGCAGAAGCAGCAGGCGGAGTAGGTGAAAATGTACCCAAGCCTCCAACCACGCCAGCGACGGCACACAGGTTGCCACTCTCGTTACGGAGGACCACCTCGCGACCTTGCGGTAGTCAATCTTCTTCTTCTGATTCATCGTCGCTGCATCCTCAGCACCACCACCACTAACTTCTGTGTTCCACTGTGTGGATGCGTCGTCGAGGAGCAGCAAGGCGAGCTCAGCATTCCGGAGCGCCTCTGCGTAGTGCTTCGACCACACCGCGGCTGCACTCGCCCGTCGCAGGGCGTGCAGGCAGAGCGGCAGCGTTCCGGGCTGCACTACCGGCCGCACCACCGGCCGAACCTCTTTTCCTCGTTCCAGGGATTGTGCTAAAAGATCGTGTAAAGAGATAAAAGAGTGTGGTGCTTGTCGTGGTGATATCGACGTCGCGGCAGCAGCACTGGTGATGGTGGTGGTGGTGTGCGTGACAACGGCGTGTATGATACGCAGCGCGTCCTCTGTGCGACACAGGAGCGCCGCTGCTGCCACCTCCCACAGCATCTGCACCGTCGATGTCGGGCCGCGCGGCAACGCGATGGGCGTGTGCAGGGGAGGCACAAAGGATGATTTAAGACTTGATGTCGCACGATGTTGTGATGCGGGTGTGTCCCAGGGAAGCTCAAGACGATGGCGCTCCACAAAACCCGCGAGCTGAGACAGCAGCAACCACACTCGTGGCGCGTGCGGCGTGGCAACGAGTGGCGGCGGTACCACTACAGCAGCGTCCAGAGCCGAGCCCTCCGCCGCCGCCGCTGCAGCTGCTACTACTGGCACCTCCTCGAGGAGCGATGGTGGGTAGACGACGTCTTGTTCGAGCAGCGGGTCGGCGAGAAGGACTCCACACGCCCGGAGTAGGTGTGTGACGCCGTGTGCGGCGAGCTCGGCAGCAGGGCCGTGCACCAGCCCCTCCGCCTTCTCCTTCTTCCCCGTCGGGGTGGCGTCACAGCCCAGCTGTGCCCGCTCTGCCGCCGCACCCAGGAAGAGACGACCGGCATGAACGTAGTCGTGCACCTCCGCACACCGCACGGAGCGCTGCTGTGCCTCTGTCAGCTGCCGCCACTGGGCAAGGAGGGCAACCAGCTCGTGTGGCAGACGCGGCCGGGCAGCTGCTGTTGCAAATGATGCGGTGGGCGACGCGCGGTAAAAGTGAGCCGACGCAGCCGACGCCGGGGATGCGCTGGCGCTCGCTGCGTGCATCGTGGCAGGTGCGCCGACGGGACTCGCCACTCGACTCGGCCCACCAGCCGCAGCGCTACTCGCACTCATTGAGCTGCGAAGACGGTGATCGAAGGAGGAGTCGAGGCCGTGCGGCGAGGCAGCAAAGCTGCCCGACATTCTAGCTGCCGTGCTGCTGCGTAGAAGCCCCGTGAGACGTCGTGGGGAGCTCGACGCGACCGCTGCTGCCCACGCATGCGATGCGACACAGGAGTCGTCTTCTGCCTGGCTTGTATCTGTGGTGTCTCTCGATGCACTTAACGTCGATCGTCGTCGACGCATTCCATCTTCGCTCTCGCGACGCGCTTCTTGACAGCCGCCTTCGCGTTCCAGCAGCGTGCGCACCGCGTGAAGAATGCGATCGGTGTACACGATGCTTTCCTCGCAGACGGCAGCGTGCAGCAGCAGGGTCTCCGCCTCAACGATACGCCCACTCGGTGTCGTGCTAAGCTGATTCTGCTGCCGTGCGCGGAGGAGGAGGGCATCAGCGGCATCCATCGCTGCTCGTGCGGCCTGCTGGCCAGCAAGTGTAATAGATGGTGCTGCGACGCCACCGCTACTGGTGGAATTTGCGTCGGTTGAAGCGCGACGCAGTGGTGGTGGTGGTGATGGTGCAGCAGCTGTAGTGTCTGTTGTGCGACGTGCCGATGACTGCTGCTGCTGCTGCTGCTGCTGCTGCTGACGGCGCTCCACTGCCTGCTGCTTCAGCCGCGCAAACATCCGATCGAACCCCCCGTCGTCTTCTGCGTCGTCTCGGTCGTCGTACACCGATGCTCTCGACACGGCGGTAATGATGCTCCCGTTGCCCCCCTCTGCTGTTGTCCGCTTTGTCAGCGACGTCGTGTGGAAAGTCGTGTCGTGGCTTGAAGCAGGAGACGTGGTGAGCGTGGGCATTAGTGCGTGCGAGGATGAAGCGAGTGTGGGTCCAGTGCGTGTAGCAGCCGCAGTCGCGTGTGGGGTATTGTTGTCGCTGCACGCCGCGACGGCTGCGATGAATCGCGAAAGGTGTCGGCGAGCAGAGGAGATGGGATGTGGCGCTGTTGTTGTTGCGCTCTCCTGCGAAGATGTCTCGGCGGTCAGCGCAGGCGGCAGCTCGGCCAAGGCTAAAAGATGGGCGAGAGATGCACACCACGGCACGCCACGCGCAGCATCCGGAGCAGCAGCACTCGCAAAGAGCTGAGAGAAGAAGGAGGTGGGGGCTGCAGGTGTCGCAGCTGCGGCGCTCGCCTCTCCGGTCGGCATAACAGCAGTCAGCAAGGCGGTGAGACGCTCATCTGCTGCGACGGACTGTGCGATGCTGCTGATACGAGCTGCCTCTGCCCGCCACGCGGAGTAGCTGAGCAGCGGCTGCGCGGCATCGCTCATCGATAACAACAACTCCCAACAAAAGGGGAAACAAAAGCCAGGTGGCAAATTGTTGTGTTGTGAGTACGTGCGCAAAAAAAGAAAAATGACGATGACGAAAGGGTGTTCAGTGACAAAAGAGAAACAGAAGCCGTTAGTAGTTCATATAAGAGAGAGCAAGAGGACTGGTGCCGTGTTGGCAACCCACACTACCCACGACGTGAGTGTGTGAGAGTGTGTGCGTTGTTGAGACAATGTGGGGAAAAGAAGAAAAGAAGGCAACGAAGAACGACACAGGATAGAGAGAGAGAGGAGAGAGGGAAATCGGAAGACGCTGTGCAGTAGCCGAGACAGGCAAAGAAAAAGAAAAAAAACAAACAACATTTTTTTGACGGGTATGCCGCTGACTCCGTTCGTGATCGTTGTGCTTCCGCTCGCAGCCATACGCGTCTTGGAGGGACGAGTTGCTAACCTAGGGAGGCGACAGCTCAGACGGCAGACAAGTGGTTCTGCTATTGCTCCTTTCCGCGCCTTTCAGAGTTTTACCGTGGCTAAGAAGACCACCACAGCGAGCAGGAGACGCACTCTACTGTCGAAATCCTATTTCTCTTCTTGTGGTGTGTTGAACTGCGACAACGGTTTAATGTCCGAAAAGCAGGAAGGAAAGAAAACAGAGTCAACAGCAACAAGACCAATTAGAAAAAAAAAAGCAGTTCTATTTAACCACGCCAATCAGAGTACTCGCGTTGATGCGCACGTGACTTCGTTGACGTCACCCACCGCCCTCCTCTCCCTCTCCCTCCTCATCGCTCTCAGAGGCGAGGTGAAAGTTCAGCATGCCCGGCAAAGAGCCCGACGAGAGCGGCGTCTCCGTGCAGCTACCGCGGCCGCCATCCTCGGCACGTCCACCGGCAAGATATCCACTGCTGCTGTGAGTGCCTCGGCGACCCCAAGGCTCACCTGTGCATTGCCACGTGCGTGAGGTGCCAGCTGCTACTGCTGCTGCTCCTGCTAAGTTTGCGTTCGACGCGCCACTCAGCGAGGGAGCAGACGACGGCTTCGGTACGCCACGAACACCGCCGCGGTGCTGCGGGTGCAGAGAGTAACAGCTGTGTCCGTAAGGGGTGTGCGCACCGTCCGCGCCACCTTCTCCGCCACTACTACTTGCTAAATGTTCTTCGCCGCAGAGGTTGACCGGGGCAACACCGTGCTGCAGCTGCACGGAGCGGCGGTGCCAGAAAGAGTGCCGCGCGTACACGTCTCGCCAGAGCGTGAGCTGCGCGGGGAGAATAAAACTCACCAGCGGTCCAACCACAACACGGTTGTGACGGAGAGAGAACTCTGGATTGATGTACCCCGACGAGTACAGCGCGTCGAGGGAGAGGGGAAGCAGACGGCGGTGAAAGCTTTTCTCGCCAACTCTGTTCTCTGCAACTGAAACCGGTTTTTCTGCTGCGCCGCTGTACCACCGCGTGGTGTGATCGAAGTAGTACACTGCGCGTGAAGAGGGCACGTCTCTCTGCGTGTGTTCTTGCTGTCGCTGCTGCTGCTGTTGGTGTTGCGGCGGTGGAGACGAGACAGGCGCGGGCGTGTCAACTTTGTGCATCGACACCGCGGGTGGTGTGTCGGCGTCGTCTGCGGCTCCTGCATGTCGCGTACTCGACGGCGGTGTGCGCAGTAATGCTGCGACGTGTGTTGTCGCTCCCTCTTCCTCGTCGTCCTCGTCGTCGGCGTTCACCAAAAACTGCGAGTCGAGCCGCTGAAAAGATGCCTCGACGGAGCTGAGTGTTGCGGTGAGACTCGCGTCTGCTGCGCCAGCTGCTGCTGTCTGAGTGCTCTGTGATGGGTGTGGTGGCGCCATCGTTGGGCCACACGAGTGACGAGGGGAAGCAGAGACAGCTGCGTCACCACCAGCCTCACGCGCAGCTGTTGCTGACGCTGTTGGTGACGCGGCTGGACTTCGCACCGGCGCCACGGTTGTGGAAAGCAGCAAGGCACACCACTGACTCAGCGACAGCGTACCGTGTTGAGCCATCTCCTGCTCAACCTGCCGCTCAGAGTTCACTGCAAAAGTGCCGACGAGTCCGCAGTGAACGAGGTCCATTAACAGTACCATGAACTGCTCCGTGAACTCAAATGCAGCGGGGTAGAGACGCACGAGTTGATGGATGGCATCCAGCAGCTGCGCAAGAATGGGTGAGGCCTCGGACAGACAAGACGACGATGACGCGCCACCGCTGCCATCGCGTGCAGAGGAGGCAGCCGAGGCCGCAGCTGCGGACGCACGCGCTTCCATCTTCTGCTTCAGCGCAGCGGTACCGCCGCTCACGGTGCGCATCACACGCCGCACCAACGTCTTCCACATCTGCTGCTGCGCGTCTTGCGCGTCGCCGTCGAGCGCTGAACCATCGCTCCCGGCCGCCATCACTTCGTCCCACAGATCCTGCCAGCCACCGAGGTCGTCCTCATGCAAGGCGTCCGCGCTGTCGTCCAGAACACAATCTTCTGTTGTCATTGTTGCTGCTGCTGCTGCTGCTGCTGCTGCTGCCGGTCTCGGAGCTGCGTCTTCACTCAATCCAGTCGCAGGGGTTTCAGACGCACCAGGCGCTGCATCGCCTCCGCCGACATCATCCCGCTCCCCTGTCAACTCCCACCCGCCATTCACGTTGCCGCGCACCGCTGTCGAGCGCTTTTGCAGTGGGTGCCCGAAACACACCACCTCCCGCTCCAACAAGATGCAAAGGCCCTCTACGGTGCGGTAGTACGGGTCGAGCAGCAGCTGCGTCAGCACACTCACCTGTGTGGTGCGGTCCCACCCGTCGGAGCAGTTGAGCAGCACGACGTGGGCGAGGGAGCGATGTGCGCTCGCTGCGAACGACGCTGTGGTGGAGGAGAAGGGTGGCGCAGTAGTACCAGCACCAGCAGCAGCAGCGCCGTTGCTGTGCTGGCGCCACCAGGCTGCATTGGGCTGCTTCGCCCGCGACGTCCTCATCCCTTCATCACCGTTCTTTTCCCCGCCACGACGTCTGACAGGCAGCCACAGACGTGTGAAGGCGTGCCCCACGATGTAGGAGAAGCAGTTCTCCATCGATCCGTTGTGCGCCATGGCAGGGACGTAGAGCGGGTCGGTAGGGACACCACACACGCGACGCGCTGCGACGACCGCAGTGTTCATCAAGCGGGCGAGGTACGATAGCCACTCCTGTTCTGCCTGCTCTGCGGCGGTTGCGTCGATAACATTGCCGCTGCTCTTATATCCGCTGCTGAAGGGCAAAGCAAGCCGTGACGTAGGGGAGAAGGCTCCCGCTGTGGCCCCAGGCAGACCACTCCCACGACTCCTCTCTCCTTCGTCCTCTCCGTCCTTGTTCGTGTCCTCTGGCAGCTGGACGTTACCACCACCAGCACCGCCATCACACCTGCTCACACCCGATGTTGCTGCTGTGGTGTGCGTCCGGTCAGCACCGGAGCGGGCGGCAAGCGGAGCCTGCTGCACCACCCCTGGCCACCGCTGCCGCGGCTCCGCTTCCTTCACCTCCGTCTCCTCCTCCTCTCCGTTTTCTGCTCCCCCGTCTGCGACGCGCACCGCCTGCTGCTGCTGCTGCTGCTGCTGCTGCTGTTGCTGCACACCACAATTCACTGGCTGCTCCGGTGTCGCCCGCTCTCGCTGGGTCGACGAAGGCAGCGCGGGTGGTGTCAGCGACGCTGCCGGACGCGGTGTCGCAGCACAGCGCTCCGCCGCCGCCACCACCGCCGCATACGGCGGCTCTCCAGCAGAGAGCACGTATGACACCTCGCCGCCCCTTCGTGCTCCACTATCAATGCTGAGTCTGTAGGGCAGGTCGAGCACGGCGTGGCGCACACGCAGCCAGGCATGCCGGATCTCGTGTATGTTTGGCAGCCCCGCGTACTCGACAGCCCCGAATGGGTAGGAGAGCATGTTCATCGTGCCGCCACCACGCACCGTGTTCGCCACGGCGTGGGTG
Source organism: Crithidia fasciculata (assembly GCA_000331325.2). Classification (NCBI taxonomy): domain Eukaryota; phylum Euglenozoa; class Kinetoplastea; order Trypanosomatida; family Trypanosomatidae; genus Crithidia; species Crithidia fasciculata. The sequence goes on from AODS02000021.1 coordinate 22,467, forward strand.
AAGATGCGAAGATCCATGACAATCAACTGCTGTGGCGACACACCAGCCCCGCGGCAGCAAAGGCGTTGAGAATAAGAAAAGGCACGTCTGTCAAGGGCAGAGGCGTTGTGGGTGATGCCGCTGCTGCTGCTGCTGCGGCTCCTGCACCTGTTGTTGTTGTTGTTGTCGCCGCTGCAGCTGATGGGACAAAGATGTGCGCGATGGCCGGTTGCGCGCTGCGCACCAGCACACCACCTGTTGGGGCGTAGACGAAGGAGACCGCTTCCACACGACGCGAGACGCGGTGCTCGCCGGTCACCTCGCCGCATTCCATCGCAGCCGCGACAGGGGCCGGCACGACGAAGGCAGAGGGGTAAGTGGGGCAGAGGGCGTACACCTCGTTGGCACGCGTGAGAGCCCACCTGTCAGGGCACAAACCCTGCCGGATGAACTCACGTGTGGGGTCGTAAAGCCACCACGTATCTGCCAACCTTCGCCGCGGTGCAGCAACAGCAGGAGTGGTGGTCGGCTGCGCTGCATCGTTCGTGCCTCGCCGGTCTCCTTCCGCGTGCAGCATCGCCATGGCGACGCTGATGTTCTTCAAGAAGGACACCATGAAAGGTGAGGCAGCGCTTCCCCGTGGCAGCACCTCTGCCGCAATAAGCAGGAGCGGCACCATGCAGCAGGGCCGCCGCGCGCTGGAAAGAAAGCGGTTGCCCCAGCAGGAGAGGGGCGTTGCGATGTGACCTGCCCGTCGCACGGCTGCCGCTGACGGCGACGGCGGAGAAGGGAGGGACGCGGTGCTGCCACCGCCCGATGCCGCAACGCTGGTACCGGGAGAGGAGGGGGAAGAAGAAGAGGAGGGCGTGGCGGAGAGTTGCGTCGACTTATCTTGCTCTACCGAAAAGGTTGCACTCGGCTGCAGGGCAGCTTCTCCCTCAACCACGGTGATGCTCGTCGACTGCTGGCGTTTCCTCTCTTGCCCGACAGCAGCAGAGGAAGATCGCAGGGGTGTCTCCAGAATGTGGTAGACGTACGTCAGCGTTGCCTCGTCGGCAAACTCCAGCCACACCGTCGGCTGTGACTTCGACTCGATTTTCAACACCACTGTCGGCTGCGTCGATGTTGTGTTGGGCAGCGCGGCAGCCGCAGACGCAGCGAGGACGGATGCTGCTGCGGTGAAGGCGGTGGCGGTGGCGCTGCACGGTGCGCCGGATGCTGTTGCTGGTGTTGCGGCAGCAGCAGCAGCGGCAGCGGTGATGTTGTCGCGGGAGAATAGGTCAACGAAGGTGCCCGAGCGAGAGGGGCGGCTTCCGCTGTGGCCTGCGGTGCGTGACGCAGAACCGGAGCGGAAGAAGCCACCCAAGTAGCTGTGCACGCCGTATCGAGAAGCCTGTGCTGCAGCACCACCAGCGTGCACACCGCCACCCTCACCACTCTTTGTGTCACCTGGTGCTGTTGTTGTGGCCGTGTCACCGCCGCCCATGCTCAGCGCCTGCTGTCGGTGTAATTTATCTTCCAGGTAAGGACGCAGCGTGATGTGCGCGCGCGTGGGAGTCGGGGAGCCACTAAGGTCTGCAGCCGAACCGCTCGTCGCAGCTCCGTTGTTGGCGACGCTGCCGCAGTCGATGCCGCTCACGCTGTGGTGACGCGGCAGGGCAGCGTGCGAAGTAGACGGCGACGGGGAGACGTAGTGCCGCTGCAGCCGCTGCTGCTCCGCACGCAACGCAATCACCTGATCTTCCTGGTCCAAGAAGAGCTTGTGGGCGTAGCTCTCGGAAAAAACGCCACCGGTGGTTGTGCGGTGCACGGAGCAGGCGGTGACGGCGAGGAGTCCGACGCGTGGTAGCACGAGCAGCTCCGCTTCTTCCACCTCAACCTCGTCGTCTTCTCCATCTTCTGACTCTGTCATGTCATCGGCAATGGCCGCGCTCGATGGCACACGTCTGTCGTTGAGTTCCACAGTGGAGCGCTGACGTCGCAGACGCTGCTGCTGCTGTTGTGATGGAGCTTGCTGACTTCGACGCTCTGCGTCACGCTGCATTTGCTGGCGGAGCCGCGCCTGTGCACGCCGCTTGCGCACCTCCGCCGTGGGAAGAGAGCGAATCACGATGTCCTGCTCCGTCACGTAGAGCCCACACACGGCGTTGTACAGCGTGGGGGCTTGCGTGGGGTCGCGACCACCGCGATGACCGCCGCCGCCACCAGAGACACTACCATACATCACACTCGGAGCAGCAGCGGCTGCCGCGCGGGTCACATCCATCGTTTGCGCAAAGGCAGCCGGCGTAGGTGGAAGCCCTGCTGCGTTGTTCCCATCACCCGCAGACGGCGTATGCGCACCTGCTCCTCGTGCGACGGCGCCGCGAGCACCACGCCAGAGCACGCCAGCGCCATCGCGCATTAAACCAAAAAGAAGCTGCGGCGACGACGCACCGACAGCAGAGCCTCCACCACGTCCCGTCCCACCGCCGTGGAGGTATTCGCTGTAAAAGCCTCCACCGCTGACGCCACCGCTACCGCCACCGGCGCGGACTTCGTAGCGCTGCAGGTAGGTCTGCATGTTTCGCCCGCATACGTCACCACTCGCACTGCCGCCTGCGACACCACCACCACCACCACCAACGATGCTGCGGCGCTTCAGCTTCAGCGGGTCAAACGTGTAGCACCACACCTGCACGTAGTACGGGAGCACGTTCAGTGCGTCGAGCGTCGCCAGAGAGGGAAGAAAGTCACCACGGTGGATGGCGTGGAGCCGCCGCTGCGTCGCTGCAAACTCCGCTGGCGCCGACGCGGAGAGCGCCTCTGCCAGCAGATCAGATAGCAGTGCGGTAAAGGCGGCAGCGCAGTGCTGACCGGTGCGTCGCGGTTGTGGTGATGGCGATAGTAGTGGAAGACCTGCTGCTGCTGTTGCTGTATTTGCTGTCGGTGCAGCTGCGTGAGAGGTCGAGGCGCTGTGTGGTTCATGCTTCACCTCCTGCGGTGGTGGTCGGCTGCCACTCGCGCCATCGCTGTCTGCGTCGTCGTCGTTCAGCAAAGGAAAGACACGGTGCTCTGACGCGATAAGCGAGGAAGAAGTGGACGTGAAGACAGCGCTTGGCGCGAGAGTCGACTTCGTTGAGAACGCACGCTGTGTTGATGGTGCTGGTGCTGCATCGACGTGTGCATTACTGCTATGCTGTTCTCGTTGCCCTTCCGGTTGCGCTGATTGCGGGCCTGTCGATGCATCAGCAGCAGCGGCAGCTTCAACGTGCTCACTCCCGCTCACACTACTCTCCCACGACTCGACGCTGCCCAGCGGCGGTGGACGCTCTTGCGGCGATGGCGGAGGGGCGGAGCGCAGGGGAAGGGCGGTGTGCGCGACAGACGGGAGTTCGGAGTGCGCGCGAGAGGAGGAGGAGGCACCGCACACCAGCGAAGGGCGTTTTCGCGGAGCACCACCACCACCACCACCTCGAGTAGTATTATTAGTAGCTTCAGTAGCAAGTAGGGAGACGGGTAGACCAGAACTCACACACGCGCTCCTCAGGGCACCGGCTTGCGTGTCGGGTGGTCGCGTGTGCTTTGCCACTATCGCGCCTGCCGATGGACCACGTGCGCTGTCCTCTACTCCTTTCCAGTAGGCGAACTCTGAGCTGTGCGTTGGCACCACGTGCAGGAGCTCCACCACCGCTGCTGCTGCTGCTGCTGTTGCTGCTGTAGAACTAGAATCCACAGGAGGGCAGCTGACGTGATGAAGGATGGGTGCGCGGATGGTTGGTGCGTGTAGCGGTGCGCTTGGCGTGCGTTGAGGCACACGTGCTGTTAGCGGTGGTGCAGCTGGTGCTGTTGCTGTTATGGTGGTAGTCGTGTAGGGCCGCCGTACGTCTGACACAGAGAAGCTGACGTGCGATGCGCTACGATTCCGTGGCCGCAGAGGCGCGGGCCAAGACGGCTGCAGCAGCGACGACGGAGACGACATGGGAGAGGCGGCGGACGGCGCCGTGCCGCGTGACGGACTGTCTTGACATTCTTCAGCTCTCGTAGCTACAGGCGGCGTAAGCATAATCGTTGCAGCGCTTCTTGCAGTCGTGATGTTGTTGCTGTTGTGTGTGCGGCCAAGGTGCGCGGGTGCGGAGAAGACGTGTGGTGGGTGCGCTGAAGGGCAGGCAACAGCAGCAGGAGCAGTGGGCGGTCGCTGAGGTGGGTTAGGCACTGCAATGGCGCCATTCCTTCTTCTCTCTTTCTGGCTCTTCTCTTCCTCTCCGTCGCCACCGTCGTCTTTGTTCTCGTCTTCCTCGGCTTTGGACATCGCTTCAGCTTCGCGGCGTGCTGCCGCCCACTCACGCCAGATGTCCGACACGGTACACTCCACATCACACGCCTGCAACGCCGTCGTAGCTCCTTCTCTTTCGTCGTTGCTGCTGCCACTCAACTGTGCAGCGCACTCCTCATTACCACCACCGGCAGCGGTGATTCTATTAGAAGTGTCGACGGCTTCCTGAAGGCTGTGTCGCAGTCGGCGCATCAGGAAGCCCGTCCACGCCTCCTCCACCGAAGCACTGCGCTCCTGTGCAGCACAGCTCTCTATCTTCTCGTAAGTGCAGGCAAACTCGATTCCCATCGCGAGTTGCTCCACCACGACGACGGGTGTGCTGTGAAAACGAGCCGCCATCGAAGCTTCTTGACGTGTGGCATGAACCTTATCAACGGCGGTGGTCGTGGTGGTGGCAGTGCTCGGCAATGCGTCGTCCACGTGTGTGTCGGGAGCTGCTTCAGGCACCGGAGAATGTGCCGAGGGCACAGGAGGAGGAGGAGGAGACGTACGCGGTGTCGCGTGCGTCGTTGACTTCGACACAGCAGCAACGGGAGAGGCATCAGGCGCTCCGGTATCGCCAGAGTGCGTTGCGTGCAGCTGCGGCGGGGGTGGTGATCGTGGCGACTTCGGGTGCTCGCGTGTTTGAAAGAAGGCTCGACTTATTTGCGTCGGGGTGCCAAGAAACAACGCGGACGCCTCCTCCGCATCGCGAGCCGTCTTCGCTTTTTCTGCCGGGCGCTGCAGCGACAGCCGCAGACGATGATCGTTGCCCACGCCTCTCCGGCCTTGCTGCTGTGACCTGCGAGCTGCAGGCGTTGTTGCGTTCGCGGCGTCACCACTAGTGTCCTCTCTCAGCTTCTTTGCACACAAGTCGACAGGCATGCGCAGCACCCGGTGCCAGAATCCAAAGAGAAGACGCAGCAGCGAGCGCACCGAAGGACGCGCAGGCGATGCAGCACTGCCGGTCGTTTTGCTGCTGCGTCGTGCCCAGCGGGGATGAACGTGAAGGGCGTTGCGTGCGAGATGGATGAGCAGCGCGCTGTTCCACTGGCTGAGGTGAATGAGAAGAGCGGAGGGCGAGTGCTGCTGTCTCGAGGCTGCTGCTGCTGCTGAAGATGATGCTGATGATTCTGTTTGTGATGCTGCTACGCACAGCGCGGCCTTTTCCTGATCTTCCATTAATGCCGTGGTTGGAGCAGATGCAGTAGCAGCGCCGTCGGCATCATCGTCCGCTTCTCCGTCCGCTTCCTCCCCGCTCTTCTCCGCATGCCGCACACCGACTTGCATCGGCGGGATCGGCCACACATCCCGACACGTACCCAAGACTACCGCTGGCGCCTTCAGGCTTTCCTTTAAGTTCTGACTGGCGGCGTCACCGCCGGAAACACGCGACATCGAGCGCTGTGGCAGGAGATGCAGCAGAGTTGACAGCGCAGACGCACTCGGCGGCGCAAGTGCGAACAGGCGCCGTACCTTTTTTCCGCTTTCACCACATACTTCTTTGACGTCCGTCGCGAGAAGCAGCGTGGAAAGAAAAGGTGAGTCAGTGCTTGTTTGACGCTGCGCGGCGCACCACCGCTGCAATTTACAAGCGTCGTCGAGACACTCATCTTGTGTGTTGGAGTTGGGGTGTGCGGTTTCGATGAAGCTGGCGACGCAGACGGCAGGCACCATCAGCAAAGATGGAAAGCCAAGAGCCTTGAGCTGTCGCCATGCACGCGCCACAGCGGAGGTTGACGTGGCCTCACTGCTGTTCGTGTCGTCACGATTGCTGCTGGCAGAGAGGTCCAATATGAGAAGCACGTTTACGAGATCGAGGTCGGGGACGGCGATGCACCCGCTCTGCAGCTGCGGCGGCAAAGGATCAAAATCCATGCAGGACTGCATGGCTAAGTCGTTGTAATAATACAAAAAGGGTTCAGACAGAGAGAGAGAGGGAGGGACGAGGGCAAAGATCCAAGCAATACCATACAATAATAATAATATTTTACCCTCTGTCTTAGGAAGTGTACAGCAAATAATACAGTCAGCAGGTATGTAAGCCAAACAGGGAAGCAGCAACAACGACAACAGCAGTAACAACACAGAACGAAGGGAAAGAAAGAAGTTCTTTTCCAATAAAGTCTATATTCCAGAGCAGGAGAGGGGTACAATAGCGTTGCACGTGTACGTGCGCGTGCGCGTGTGTGTGGGCGGCCAAGACCGTAGAGTCGCTAGCAGGATAGTGAAAAAAAAAGGGGAAAAAAAGCTGAAGAAGAAGACAACACGTATGTAGGAGAGAAGCAGTATGTAAAGAACAGAGAAGCAGCAGGAGGAAGAGAAAGAGAAAGTAAAAAAATGTTGCGGTAGCACCGACCGATATACAGAGAGAAAATGCTAAAATAGCTTTGCAGAAGAGGTAAATGTCACAAAAGTGTTGCTGTTCGGGGGAGATAGAACACAAACACACAAACACACCAAAAAAAGAGAAGAATAAACGAGAATATGAAAGACAATGGTGACGAACAGCAGATGGCAACGCGAGAAGCGTGGGAAGTGCGACAGCGGGCAGTCAGAGAGCGGCGAGTGCTCCTCTATTTGGGCTGCGTGTCGGTTCAGTGTGTTTTTGTTTTGTTTTTCGAGGGAGAGAAGCGATGATTGTGTGAGGAAAGAAGTGGTGAAAAGAAGAAAAGAAGAAAATACATGTGGGAGAAGACGCCGCAAATCCGTCGAAGCGCCATCGCCGCAGAGTAGTCGAGCATGCGGCAAATACAAGTCGATTAGTTGAGGTGCATCTCATTGATTGTAGAGCCGCAGCACGTACTGTGCATCCTTTACGCTTCTGCTTTTTCTGTGCGTCTTCGCAGATATTTTTACAGGTCGCTCCGATACGAAACACCACACCAACCGCAATACTCAAGCACTTAGACTACGGTGCGTGAAGAAGAAAAAAAAAGGGGAGGAGTACTCAATGCACAGCATCATCCACGTCCAGGCAACATTAAGAGAAGCTTTCCCACATGAGCCGAGTCTCTCTCTCTCTCTCTCCTTCACATGCCTTCCGCAGGAACGACACGAACAGAGCAGTGTGCGCGTGTTCCTCAGCTCACTGGCGCTTCTTGGTAAAGGCATCCGCATCAGCAGCGCCATCACCTTCTGCTGCTGACCTTACCTCGTTTGTCGGTCCTTCCGCACTCGCAGCAGCCTGCTGCATCGCCTGCACCAGCCGCTCCCCCTCTCTCTCCAACTTCTCTCGCTGCCGGCGAATGCGCTTCCGCGATCGCAGCGCCGCCGCGTCCTGCCGCCCCATGCGAATCATAATTAACACGGCATCCACCAGCATCATCGTCGCCAGACCGATCACCGCGTAAAGCGTGCACCACTCCGTGGAGAGGCTGCGCAGGTAGCCGATGTAGTAACCCACACCAGCGCCGGTGAGCGCCATGATCTGGATATCGAAGCCAATGGACGCGTCGCGGAGGAAGAGTGCGTACGACTTGGCGTTGCGTTCTGCGCTTGCGCCATTGCTGTTGCTGCTGCGGAGTCCACCAACACCGGATGGATAGGAGAGAGGCACAGGTGCACGCATGCGTGACGGGTCCAGCACACCGTAGTCCCCGAGATCCACCGTCGCTAAGGAGCTGCGCACTGCTTCTTGATGCGCAGCTGCCGAGGCCGCCGCCGCGGCTCCAGATGTCGACGGCGCGGCACCGCCTGCCGCGTTGCGCAGTGCCGCCTCTGCCTGCCCATGCGCTCGCGTGGCCAACAACGTGTAGTAGTACTTGTTCGCCGCCTCGTCGATCGCGTCGACGCGAGCGTTCTTGCGCAGGCGATCTGGGTTATCATCCAACACCGTCTCCGCAGGACTGATCACCAGAGAGACGGGTGCGACGTCACTCTTCTTGCTGTTATCTACAAAGACGCACGCATCATTGTGCTGACGGCGGTTTTCGCGACAGCGTGCGGCCACGGCAGCCATCGTTTCTCCTGGATACATGGCAGCCACAAGATCCCATGGCAGCAAGAGGTCGAAATCGTTGAAGCACACCGCGATCGCTGGCGATGCTGCCGCCGCTGCTGCTGTCGCTGCCGTGCCAGCCATCTCACCGCCCTTCAACACCTGCTCCTTGCGCAGCTGATGCAGCCGGAGCTGCTTGCAGAGGTACACCACACTCCACAGCGATACAAGGCTGCGCACGATGAGAGCGAGGGAGCGAGGCTGGCGCAGCGCCGCAGCGCGTTTGGGATGGGCGAGCGCTTCGAGCGCGAGACGGAGTGTGGCGAGGGGACCGGTCTTGGTGGCGGACGACTGCACGGAACTCCTCGTCTCCGCGCCAGCAGCTGCGCTATCTGGCTTCAGTGTGCTCGTTGTTGTTGTTGGTGTTGTCGCGGCTGCTGGCTGGTGTCGATGGCGCAGAAGTTCGTCCAACCGTGCGCCGGCGTTGTGCGATTCGTCGCGCTGTCGCAGAGGCGCGTTGCGTCGAAACAGAGAAGGCCGGGCAGACGGAGATGAAGATGACTCGTTTTGTGTTGTCGCTGCTGTCGCGGCTCCGCTGGAGGCGTCCTCGGTTGTCGTGAGCTCGCCGCAATACCACATCACCGCCTCCTGCACACCACTTATCGCATCGGGCAGCTGCAGCGACGGGGGCAGAGCAGTGCGTGTTCGATCCTTGTTCACGTCGCCGTCCTCCTGCCGAAGCAAGAGCTGCTCCTGCGCCACGAGATACACCCACACGGCGTTGTCGAGCTGCGAGGGCGTCTGCGTGTGGACGAGGCTGCGCAGACGCTGCTCGATGAAGTCACGAATGTCTGCTGTTAAGCTGTTGATGGTGGTGCTTTGGGGAGCAGCAGCGACGGAGGCGTCCATCACCTCGCAGAGAGCGGGTGTGACGGCACGTAGGTACACCATTGCGTGTGTGTGTGTGCGTGTTTGTGTGTGTGGTAAATCGTGAAATGGACACAAGGCAATGAGTTAAAAGCAGCGCTAAGGAAAAAAAAAGTTGCTAGACAGCAGAGATGCACGTGTTCAGAGCACATGACGCAATGCAATGTGTAAAAGAGAGAGAGATAGAGGAGGAGAAAGAGGAGGTCATGAGGGCACATCCACTAGACATACGACGAAGCGTGAGCGTAACGGAGATCTTTTGATGCCTTTTTGGGGGAAAAAAATACCGACTTGCTTATTATTTGCTACCACTAGACGCACCAGCAGTGAGATGGAAAGAGGACGAAGAGAGGGCCCTCCCACCGCAGCTCCCTTCGCCTGCCCTCAAGCAGATGGCAACGCATGTCGTCTGCCTCTGTTTAACGCTACAAGCGAGACCTACTCAATGCACCACCTGCGCGTAGCGGCTAACTTGACAAGCTGAACATTCAAGAGTATCAAAAGCCAATCAAGAAGCACGCATTATTTCTAAATAGAATCAACCATAATGCTTTTATAGCACACCCATACAAAAAACAACAACAGCAATACAAAGAGGAACAAAAGATGCAAAGGCGTACGTGTGGTTTACGCCTCAGCCAACACCGCCGCCGCCTGCTGCGCGTAGGTGGCCATCACCGTCCGCATCCCACGCGCCACCGCCGCACTCGACGCCGCCGCGTCGCCGTAGGGCAGGTGCACCGCGACCACCGCTGGTGCAGACGAGGTGGACTGCTCGGCCGCGCCATGCCGACGCTCCCACCGCTGCCAGAAGAACTCCTCCAGCTCTGCTGCTCTCTGCGTCGGCGTCGACACACCATCATCATCATCATCATCGCCGTCATCGGAAGCAGGAGAAAACAGCAGACAGAGCAGTACCCCCGCCACGCTGTTCATTGTCGCTGTGCCTCCTTCTCCACCTGAAAATGGCACGTGACTCTCTACAATCGAGATGAGCGTCCGTCGCGTGGCAATCATCGCGGCGGCGTCTGCGACGTCGACAGCAACGACGGCGGTGTAGTGCGCGTGTGCCATGGCGGGCGTTGTCGTCATGGTGTGCGGCAGCGCCGCATTATCCTCGTTGCCCTCCGTGTCGAGACGGACGCCACCATCACGACGCACACGCAGACGCGGCAGCGTACGCGCATCGCAGGCGTACAACCCAACGCGCGTCGCCAGCGGTACGCTGCACTGCACACGGCTCCTCGTTCCCCCGTGCGTACTACGAAACACAGAAGAGGTGTTCGCATTCACTGGGATGTGGGTGAGATTATCGCGTTGGTAGAGGCGCAACACCGGTCCACCTGCTGCGTCTGCGCTGGTCGGCTGTTTCAACCAGAGCATTCGACTGTTGTGCTGACTCGCGTAATGAAGTGCGGTGTCGTCCCCATTACTGCGTTCTTCTTCTGCTGCATCGAGCAGAACGGGCGAGGGCAGCAGCAGCTGTGCAAGCCAGCGCTCCTTCGCCTTGTAAAACAAAGTCTCCAGCGCGTACTGCTGCTGCTGCAGCGTATCCCCCTCGCTATCCACACAAGAGGAAGCGTGTGCGTGCCACTCGCTGCTGATCAGCACAAAGGTACTCGTGAGCTGCAACACGGCAGCCTCGGACGGTGGCGGCGCGCTCGCGGCAACGCCTGAAGGTGTCCACGTCACGTACTGCCCAATCGACGCGTCAAAGACGACGCTCGAGTCATTCCCACCGCTGCCACTGTCGTTGCTGTCGTCACCCGCGAAGGCTGTTGTCGCAGCAGCTGCAGCAGCGGCAGCATCCGTGGCGGCATCCATCGTTGCTGCGATCGCCTTTGCCACTGCATCGGCGTTCACGCCACCATGCGAGCTACTCTGCGTGCCAACGAGTCCTCCGTTGCCAATGGTTGTGTTCAGCGCGGCTGCGAGGGCGACAGACAACGCGCGGCGACCCCTCACACTTCCGAGCGCGTGCGGCGGTGCAACAGACATTTGCCGAGACGCAGACAGGACCGAGGGAGCAGCAGCGGCAGACGCGTGTGTGCGTCGTGACGCTTGCGCGGGTAACAGGACAGGAACAGTGCCGGATTCCACCGCCATCATCGTTTCAACTTCATAGCGGGCGATGCGCGCGGCAGAGCAGCCGCGGTTGAAGCGTGCCGCCCAGACCTCCGTCGAGCCTGCATGCAGCGCACTGCGTCGACACTGCGACATCGATGATGACGCGTCAGACGAAGCACCCGACGTCGTCCACAGCTCTCCGAGTAGCAGGGAAGAGGAGTCCAGAGAAGCTGTCGTATTTATTGTTGATGCGTGGGCTGCGGTGTCCCACAGGAGCAGGCCGTACTCACTCATCGACCCACGCAGCACGGTGGTGGTGAGCAGCTCCCTCGCGCGTCGCGCCAGCGTGCGCGCCAATTTCTGCACCCGAGCCGCAGTCACGCTGCTCGACGCCCGCGCACGCAACACACAATCTGCTGCGGTCAGCAGCGCTGTCTCATCCCCTTCGGTGAGCTGCGTCCACAGCTCCAAATATTCCTCCACCAGTGGGACGCACACATCAGCGAACACATTCACCTCGCTCGGTGCCAGGTACAGACTCAGCGGCGCGTAGTAATGCGCGTCAGCAGCGGCATCGACTTTTTGTCGCTTCAGCAGACGCTCGCGTTTTTCTTCTGCAACTCCGGCTTCACTGCTGCTGCTGCTGCTGCCGGCTGCGTCGCGATTCTCATCGCTACCACTGCGGCGTCGTCGTCGGGCGGGCATTGCGTCACGTGGCGTGAAACTCTGCGAGACAATCTCTGCTGACGGTGGTGGTGGCGATGCAGGTGCGGGCGATGCCGCACGCTGAGGTGCAGTAGCAGCAGCATGAGGGGGTAGGTCCACCTCATGGTTCGTATGCGTGCTGCTCATCGACTGCGACGCGCCTCTGTCGCTCGCGTTGCCGCTCTGCACGTCGCACTCCTCCACTTCACTGTTGCTGTTGCTGCTGCCGTTGTCGTGGTTCGCGTGGACACGAGAGCGACGCTTCAGGTGGCTGTACTCCAGCATCGGTGCGCTGCTGTTGCTTCTGCTGTTGCTGTCGCTGTCGTTGCCGTCGCTGGCGTCGTGCCGTGCGGCACCGCGACTCGCAGTGGTAGGTGTAGTGGACGCGTCCGCACCCACTGCTGATACTGCTGCTGCTGCTGATGCTACAGACGCAGACGCAGACACACCGGTGGGTGCGGTGGGCATCGTTGTGTTGAAGCGGACAGGTGGTACAGCAGCCTTTGCAGCCCCGAAGACAAACGCCGGCTGCCCCGGCCTACCAGGGAAGAGAGAAGAAGAAGAGGAGGAGGTTGTGGCGGGTGGCTGAGGCTCAACTGTTTCCGCTGAGTCTTCTCGAACTTCGCTGCCACTCGCACGAAAGCCGCGCGCGTTGTTGCCGCCGCCGCCGCTGATGGTGACGGAGGCGGGTGACTCCACCGTGACGTGTGAGTTCTGTGCGTTGCAGCGGTCTTCGTTGCTGTTGTTGTTGTTGTTGTTGGCGCTGCCGCTGTCGGCCCCTCCGTCTTCTGCATTCCCGTACGAGTCGGGCAGCGGCTCCACCGTGCAGACGCCGGTCAGTGGGAGGGATAGACGAGGAATGTGTGGCAGGGGCGGCGGCGGCGCCGCAGCGGAGGAGGTGGCTGCTGCAGCTTCTGCTGCCTTGCCTTCTGCGTTCTGGTGCTGCTGCGCTGCCTTGTCTGCTGCAGCTGCCGCGTAAAGGGTGTTGGAACTCACCGCGCCGACGAGTTTGTCTGCGGCTGCGATCACCGCCAACACACTCGCATCGAGACTACTTGCATCATCCGTGGCTGATGGCGCACGAGCGGCTCCCACGTTTGCATCACTACTGCCGACGACGCTGCTCGTGCTGTGGTGATCATCGCTGCGGCCCTGCAGTTGCCGCAGCACCGTCTGCGCACGCTCGTAGGCCTCGTCATCCACGTTGTCCTCTTCTCCCTCGCTCTCAAACTCGCTGTTCACGACGCTGCTGCACGTCGACGCGGACTCCGCCTCCCTCGCCTCCACCCACGCCTCTTCTCGTTCATTCATCCCTGTCGCATTGTCATCCGGTGCTGTCCCCGCGCGTGCGTCTTGCCAGTTGCTTGGTTGACGACGTACGCGTCGGCAGCGGCGCAGCATCGCACTGCGGTGACTCTGCAGCTGTGCGAAGAGAGCTGGACTCGCATCGACCAGCTTCAACTCGCGCACATCAGCGTTGTAGGGCGGGCAGTACACCTCTAACACCTCCATCAAGTTGACCGGGCAGCCAGAACAACGAAGGAGTTCTGCCTCTGGCGTTGCTGCAGCAGCTGTTGCTGGTGGCGCTGTTGTTGAGAAGGGAGAAGGCGGTGCGGTGTGCTTGGCCGCTGAAGGAGGGGGAGTGCCATTCCTGCTTCCCTCCTCTCCCTCTTCATCTTCCTCTTCATACTTGTAGTAGCTGTCGTCGTCGCTGTTGTTGTCGTACGCGCCGCTCGCACTTCTGCTTCGCTCGTCGTCTTCGTCGGCGTAGTCCTCCTCGCCTTCTCCCTCAGCGCTGTACTGGTCATCTTCACTCCGTGGACTCTCGGAGGGGGGGCGAGAGCGCATGCGGGTGGCACCGCGTCCAGCGGGAGATGCATCGCTGCGACCAGCTGTCACGCCTGTTGCTGCTGCTGCTCCGTCGTTCTTCTGCGCGTGACTCGCGCTCGCAGCGGCGACACCGGCTCTCGCAAGCCCTGGCGCGTTTGGGAAGCGGGCGTACGCGTCGCGCCACACACGAAAGCCGAAGAACTCTGGATAGGTGGGGAAGAAGAGGGCGTGCTTGCTGCGGCAGCGATCTTCCAACTCTTCCGCCGTCACCAGCGGCTCTGAGTTCCTGTGGCACAGGTTGAGATGCCAGACAGCAGTCTGCTGCTGCTGCTGTGGTGCAGACGCTGACGCAACGCCTCCCTCTGCTACTGGCGCGGGTAGCTTCAGCTCCAGCTGGTCTGCCAGCCCCATCGCCTTTAAGAACAGCAAACAGTGCGCAGGCTCCATCATCAACTGCGACGCCAGCTCGTCCACTACGACAGCGCTGCGCACACGCAGGTTGGGATACACGTAGAGGTTCGGCAAGACAAGATCCAGCACAGCGCGGTAACGCGCGTAGGTGAAGGACTGAAAGACCACCGCGCGCTGCAGCGGCGTCAGCTTCAGCGACTTGCACAACGCAAAGAAGTCGAACCAGCGTCGCGTTGACCAGCAATAGATGAGCTCCAGCGCAGCGCGCACCGGCTGCGTGTCCAGCATGTACGGCTGCCGCTCCAGCTCTCGATTTACCTGCGCGAGGTTCACGCTCTCCGCCGGTGATTCCGGGCACAGGCGCTCCTCCCCGTTGACGTGGACCTTGTGGAATCGACAGAAGGTGGCCCGGTCCTCAACCTTCATCTCTTGGTTCAGCCCGTAGAGCAGCAGCAGCACCGAGAAGAACTCCGCGTTGCGCTGACGCTGCTCGGCGCGGTAGAACACCGTGAGGTCGGTAAAGCACTGCGACATCGACTCGAGAAACTGTTTCTTGTCCTGCATGAAGCGCTGACACCCTTTAGGCGTGAGGCACAGGTAGGCGCCGCCGACGGCCAGGGCAGCGGCGGTGAACTCGAGCCACCGCACGCGGCGCACACTCTCGCGATGCAGGCCACTCGTCGACAGCTGTCTCCCGCTCTCGCTGTCCACGTAGCCCTTCAGGCTCACGTTGCTCGGGGGCAGCTGCGGTGCCCAGGTGGTGCGAATCCCGCGCAGGCGGTCCCACAGGTAGCCCCAGATTCGAAAGGGTTCCGTGTACACGAGCGGCGTGTGCGGGCAGCGCAGGTAATGCTCAACCAAGAAGTGCATCGTCTTCTCGAGCGCGAGTGGCGTGCGCTGGAAGTGGGGGTCGATGATTTTACCAGCAGCAGAGCGGCTGTAGGGCTCCACCTGCGCCGCAATCGCAGGCGCGTACGACGACGCTGGTGAAGAGGACGACGAGGAGCGGAGGGAAATGTTCTCGAAGTCTTCGCGACGCTCTCGCTGCGTTGGGTCACCGCCACAGAGGCCCTCGTAGCGTCCCCGCACGAGCGGCTTCGCGGCCCAGACGTCGCGCAGCTTGCAGTACTCAGAGAAGGGCATGAGGGAGAGGGTGGCGGCGATATCGGCATCGTGATAAGGATGAAGCGGTTGCTGTTGGACATCTTCGTTGTGCTTGTTGGGCTGGGCGTTGGCGTGCGGAGCCGCAGCCGTGGGCTGTGAGGCGTGCGTTGCGAAGGAGGACTGCATCGTGTTGCTCTGAGTGAGCACGTGTGCGCTACCTCTAACTCTCTCTCTATATATGTGTATGTGTGAATTTGGAGAAAAAAAAACCTATCGTGGCGATCAGCGGCAACGGAAATAGATAAGGATAAGGAGAGAGAGAGAGGCGTGTGTGTGGAATACCAAATCGCGTAGAGAACCCAAAACGATATTCAGGCAGAGTCGGCGCCTGTCGTACTTCAGCTATTCGTCAGAGCGGCTGGGTTTTTTTTTTTTTATATTTGAGGCTTCAAGAGAGAGAGAGAGCACCATGCGCAACAGTCACTGTATTCTCTTTCGTTTTCTTTTTAGCGGAAAGAAAGGCGTCGTGTCGCGGGGAGATGAAGAGCGAAAAATAAAGTCGGTGCGAACACGTCTAAAAAATATAAATTAGAAAAAAAAGCAGGACATCAATCGAACACACGCACCACGGCAGAGCGCAGGGTGGCTTCACAGACGTGCGCCACACACGCCGCCATCCACGTCGCAAGCAAATTCGACTCTGCCCTTCTCGCAGCAGCAACACCCGCAGCAGAGCTTTCCCCCACCTCTTGAAGTGTGCAAGTTGACGCGGCGCCGTCAGGACACCGCAGCGACCTCATCCACCGTAGCAGCCCCGTCGCCAACAGCAGCTCCTCCTCATCTCCCTCCACCTTTCCATCTTCTCCATCAACAGGATTCACCTTCACGCCTCGCTGTTGATGCGTGGGTGCTGAGGCTCTGTCGTCAGAATTGATAGTGAGAAGCTGCATTACGTAGCTATCCAACCCACCTCGCAGCTCCTGCAACTCATCAGGCGACATCTCGACTGGTGCGTGCAGCTCCAGCGCTGCTCTGCGCCACACATCTTCTGGTGCGTCGTCGACAGGAAGAGGAGCAGCAGCAGCAGCAGCAGTCGTCAGGTCCGACCAGCCGCCTGCAAGTCCCAACAGCTCTCGCGCAATTTCATCGCACTCCGCTTCTACCGCGTGGGCAGTCGCAGCTTCGGCATCTTCATCTGGCTGGTGACACGAGCCCTTCGACTGTAGTACAACACCGAAAATACCGCCACTATTTGCTGCTCCTGAATACGCGAGGGGAGAAGGAGAGGAGAGGAGGAGAGGTGCGTGCGAGTCGCAGTGGACGCAGTACGGTGCGTCACCACCCGTTGCGTGTGCCTGCGCAGCCATGTCACTCGCCGTCGGCGCCACCGCAGCAGCAAACACCGTTGCAGTGGCAAACGCGTTGTGTACTGTCTGCGGCAACTCTTTGAGGAAGCAGGTCAGTTGCGTGCCGACGAGTGCGGCACAGCGCTGTTGTAAATGTTGCAGCTGCTGCGTGTGCTGCTGCGTTAAAGCATCTCGCTGACTTTCCATTGCAGATGTGTGGCGCCCTTCCGCCTCGCAAGTGAGCTTGTCGATGGCACTCTGCGCCTCTGCACGGAGGGCCAGCGTGAGATCCTGTTGATGCTTCTCCGCGTCGCTGCGTTGGTCGATCAGCGCTTTGCGTGCCACCTCCAGTGCCTGCTGCTGCAACTTTCTCTCCTGGACGAGGGTGCGGACGGCAAGGCGCTTCGTGTTCAGTTCATTTCCTTGCGTGCGATGGGCGTGGAGGAGGTGCTGTAGATCGTGATGGAGGGCCGCGAGTGCGCGTAGCGTTGACGTTTCCACTGCTCCTTCGCCGCTCTTCACAATCGATGCCTCCTGCGTGACATGGATGCGCTGCAATGAAGCGCGTGCTGTGCGACGGCTGTGGTGCATTCCCGCTGTATCCCGTGCGTCGTGGCACACCGAAGAGGGAGGTGTACGGGTTGTGCTGACGGTGTCGACAGCGGACATTGGCACCGACTCCGCAGTAGAGGAGGCAGCAAGTATCGACGACGACAACGATGACGACGACGCGGAGGAGGAAGCAGAAGCAGAAGCAGAAGAGGCGCGTGATGAGTTGTTCTCCTCGAGGTGGCAAATACGTGCTGCGTTGTCGTTCATCTTCCTGTGGCCATTTGCGCCGTTTGCCTTCTTCTCAGTCCTGTTCAAGAGAGCATTGCGCGTACGCGCAGGCACGGACGTGGCTGTGGAAAGGCGGGAGCGATCGTGACGCGTGCCCAGCGTTGATGCCTGTGTTGCGGCGTCTCCTTTCAACAGTGACACAACCTTCTCAAGTGCATCGCGCTCCCTCGCCTGCCGCTCTGCCGCTCGCTGTGCCGCCTCCTGCAGCGTACGCCGCTGCTGCTCTACACGTTGGAGCTGCCGCGTCGTCAGCAGCTGCGACTGCAGGGCGTCCTTCAGCGTTTCCTTTGCGTCCACCAGACGTGCAGTGAGCTGCGATGCCGCCTCTTCTACGCTGCGCAGCTGACCGGAGAGTTGTGTTTTATCTTTCGTCAACTCCGCGGCTTCTTCTTCCTGCTGCCGCAGCGCCGATTGTGTGTCGTGCAGCTCCTGCTGTGCTGCCTGCAGTGCGCTGCTCTCCTCTGCCAGCTGCTGCTGCGTTCGTGTGCAACGCTCTTGCAGTGCCGCCTGGACCTCCTGGAAGAGCTGCTGCTGCTCCAGCAGCTGCGCCTGCGCCTGTACCGATGTCTCGCGCAGCCGCTGGTGCACAGCATCCTTGTCAGCCAGTGCCTGCGTGAGCTGCGAGACAACTTCGCGTCGTTGTGCTTCAGCCGTCAGCAGCGCATTTTCCACCGCTTCACTGCCTTTCATGCAGCCCTCGACTTGCCGAAGAAGATGGCGATGTTCGTCGTCGTGCTGCTGCAGCATCTCGCTCACCTCTGTCTCCTTCGTGTGCCGCAGCTCTGCAATTTCCTCTTCCCGCGCTGCCGCATCGACGGCGAGTTGTCTCACCTGCTGCTGCAGCAGCTGCACCTGACCTTCCAGCTGCACCACCTGCTGCTCTGCGTGTGCGTGCTGCAGAGTCGTCGTTGCCAGCGACTCCGCCAGCTCCCGTGCCTCGGCGCGCTGCACCGCCACCACCTCCTCGGTGCGCTGGTGCACGCTGCGCAGCTCCGCCAACGACGTCTGCGCCTGCGCGGCGTTCGCCTTCCACTCGCAGAGCTGCGCTTCGAGCTGCTGCTGCTGCGCTGAAAGACGCTGCACGAGTGCTGCTTCGTGCTCTGTGCGGGTGTGCGCCTGCGCCTCTGTCTCACGCACCTGCCTTCGAAGCGCGTCGAGCATCGTCTTTTGCTTCTCTACTTCGGTGCGCCACTGTTGCTGTGCTGCCGCGTGTTCACGGCGCATCGCTGTCTCTCGCTGCCGTGCTTCGACGACTTGTCGCTGAAGAGCATCTTGCTGACTCACAGAAGAAGTTCCCACTGCTGTTGCCGTGCGCAGCTGCCCTTCTAGTTGATCCGCCAAGGCGCTCACCTCCCGCTGCAGCCCGGCCAGCTCCAGCTTGTGTTGCCGCTCTTGCCGACGCAGCTCCTTGTCCTTGGTCTTCAGTTCACGAGAGAGGTGGTCGATGTGTTCGCGCAGGGTGCGCTGGTCTTCACGCTTCTCCTCCTGCAAGGATTCGAGCTGGTACTCGAGCCGAGCAGCGTGGGCGTGCGCGGCATCTAGAGCAGCTTGCATCGCCGACACGCCGCTCTCCTCCTCACTTCTGTGACCTTTATTTATCATACGGGCCGTCGCCGCAACATCATCATCACCGCCATCGCTAGCAGTGCTGCTGGTGCTGCTGTCTTCTTCTCTGTGCCTCGTCTGCAGCTGCACCAGCTGTGCGGTGACAGCCGCCAGCTCCGCCTCCCGCTGCGTCAGTGCTGTCTGGAGCGCCGTCACCGTTTCCACCGCTGCGTGCGCCGCAGAAAAAGAAGCGCGTGAAGGAAGAGGGGAGGTGTGCACATCATTCGAGACGTCCGCCCGCGTTGTCCTTCTCTCCCTGGTAATATCAGCATCACCTCCTCGCTCCTCTGCGCCTGTCGTTGCTGTTGCTGTGGCAGCGAGATCCGTCTTCGGCTGCTTCCACCACCTCACAGGCGTCACTGGTGGGGAGGGCGATGCGGTAGTAGGCAACAACGAAACGCCGTGCGTCCCTTCACGCCGTACTCGTTGTTTCTCAGGGGTCGTATGTGTGTTTGTGTTGCTGTTGCTAACACGCCCTATCTCCTCTTTCGTGGGTAGCCTCGCATCAGAAGCAGTGGGAAGGGGAGAAGATGCAGGAGCGGCACCGGCACGGCGTCGCAGCGTTTCGTTCTCAGCGCGCAGCATTTCCATCGCGTGCGAGAGCCGCCCAATCACATCGTCCTTGTGTTGCAGCGAGAGAAGCACGCGTGCGGCGACGTCTTCCTCCTCCTCCTCGTCACCTTCGTGATGCTCTTCCTCGTCGAGACACTCGTAACTCTCGCTGTGGCTGACGGCGCGTGCCTGCGAGGCCGGGGAAAAGGAGCGAGCATGGGCCGCTGGCGCAGTTGCTGTGGCTGTAGGTGATGGGGAAGCGGGGGATGCAAATGGTGGCGGCACGCGAAAGCGGCTTCCGGGTGACGTCGCGGTGGGCAGCGACGACGTGAGAGGTGACGAGAGGCCATTCCGATGCACACTTATTGCCTGCGGTGACGGTGACGGCGCAGCAGAAGAAGCGGACACCGCCGTTCCTTGGTTGATGTGTCCTACTTTATCATGCGCGACTTCTTGCTGCTGCGTTGTTGGAGCAGGTCGGGCTGGTAAGCGGCGCAGCGCTGCGGAGGCGAGCTGGTACGTCGTGAGCGATATCCGCCGTGTTCGCCCGTCTTGTTCTTGTTCGTCGTGTCTGACGTGATCTACGGCGGTGGGCGATGTGAGAGAGGCGCCACCCGTGTGGCTCTCCGACTCCTCTGCTGAGTCCATCTCAATTGTTGTTGTTGCTGTCGTCGTGGTGGCTGCTGCTGCTGCTGACGCTGACGCTGACGCTGCGTGTGTGGGTGAAGGCGATGAAGAGGCGAGGATGAAGGGGCTGGTGAGCTGCAGGGAGGTCGTGTTGCTCCTCTGCGACGAGGCGTGAAGCATGGTAGACGGACTCCGCGCAGCAACAACAACAACAAAAAGAGAGATAACTAGAAGAGATGCGTGTGTGTGTGTGTGTGTGTGTGTGTGTGAATGGACCCAAGGAGAAGGGAAAGAGAAATGCGATGAGATTTGATCTAGAAGTGAACAAAGCGAAACAGAAAACGAAGTAGTACAGGGAGAACAACAAGATCTCGCACGAAAGAGCCCAACAGTCCTTCTTGCTTCTCTTTCTATTTTTTTCTATGAGTCTATATATGCAAGAAGGAAACAAAATGGCGTGTTTTTTTGTGTGTGTGTTGTCGCTGCGTTGAACGAGATGCCCTTCTATCAGAGCTGCGCAGTGCAGCAACTCACAACAGCGAGAATAGGGAGAAGTTGCAAAGAGATGAGAAGGAAGAGAGAGAGAGAGAGAGAGGAATGAAGGTGGTGTGGTTGAGAGAAGGCACCGAGAAAGATGATAGTCAACTTGACAACATATTTTAAGCACGTCAGGTGTTCGAAGGCGGTGAAGGGCAGCATCAAAAAGCACAGACTTCGAGATTTTTTTTTTGTTCCTCTGCGTGTACTGTTTACACGTCGTGCAAGAGGTAAATAGACACGGAGGATCAGCGCGCACATGCCTCCTGTGATTATTATTCTTATGTAGTCTATCCACTCTTGATTGGTGCGTGGGTGCAGTCACACGTTCAGGTTTTCAGTCGCATTGTTGTTGTTTTATTTTCTTATTATCGTTCTCTTGTTATGTGTTACAGGTACACAGACATGCTTAACTGAAGGGCACTGCCGTGCGGTGCTCCAGGGGCTCACTGACATGAAGACGTGTAGAGATCCGTCTGTCTGTGTGTGTTTGCCTGTGTGTATATATATTGATATGCCTCGCATACTGAAGAAAAGCCTGAATAAAGGTGTTTGTGGCTATCGCGCGTCTGCTTGGCGTGTGTCATGCAGTTCGTGTTTGTTCGTGTAATCTTCCTCTTTCTTTCTTCTCTCTTTCTAAAATGAAAACGTAAAAAACGAAGTAGAGAGCACAGAGAAGAAAGAAAAATTTCACGCGGTGATAAAAGACGTTGTGACGACGCGTTTGCACACGGGCGACTGAACTCACACACCTTCACAGGAAAGAGAAAGAGAGGAGAGAACAACAAAAATAAAAAGAGGTTGAGGTTTGTGTGCTCTTGGGAGAGTCCGGAGGCGAAGATGTTGACTGGGGAAAAAAAAGAAATAAGGAAAAAAAAAGAAAAGTAAAAAAAAAGACGTAGCAATACACTGAGGTCAGGTGAAAGAAAGAGAAAACAAAAAGAAAAAGAAATAGAAAAAAAAGTTACTGTTTAGAGCTGAAAAAAGAGAACTAGTAAAAAAAAAACAATAAAAAGGCGTGAGTGAGTGCGAGAGGAGGAGAGGGGAGACTGCGGACGACTTCAGATGCGTGTATGGACATTTTAAAAAGAACAGAAGAGGAGAGTCATCTGCATCTCGCCGAAGTAGGTGCAAGCTCTCATTTAGATTTTATGTTGTTTTGCAGTTATAACTCATCGCGTATTTTATTTTGAAAATTTTTGTCATTTCATCTCTGCATGTTGGGGCCTCTCATGAGGCGTATAACAGAGAGAAAGAGAGAGAGATGTCGAGAGAGGAGGAATCAACAACAACGAAAATATCAGGGCGTGGTGGAAAACACAATAAAAAAGAAAAATAAAGTGCCGCTGGTTTACACTCGGAAGGCAGTGGGGGGAAAAGAGAATTTTTTTTTTAGAACGCCAAGTTCAGAGACGGAATGCAGAGCAAGGTGTTTTTTTTGTTGTTTTTTAACAGTGGTGTTGCGCAGGGGTCCAACACGAGATGTCTCCCACACAAACACTGATACACACACGTGCTCTGGCCACCGCCCATCCTCGCTTGAGCTCCTATTTTTTCTTAGTTTTTTTCGTATTTTTTTTTTAGTTCACTTCTTTCTTTCAGAAGCGAGGAAGAGAATTTAAAAAAGAGAATGGCGCGGAGTGACTCCGATTCGTGGCGTTTAAGCACCGCGACTCGTGTTTAACTCCGCCCCGCTTATCCCTCTTTCTCTCTCCCCCTTTCCCCGCGCCGTCCCTCTCGTCTGTGAAGTCGCACAGGGAGGGACACGAAAGAAAGAAGGAAGGAAGGCAGAGCGGCAAAGAGAAAGAGAGAGAGAGAGAGGAGCGAGCTGGTAGATCGAAAGTAGAAGTGAAATACACAAGAGAAAAGAAACATGCAAACCATTCTGGTAATAAAAGACAAAGACACAAAATCAGAAAAAAAAACAGAAGCAAGTAAATGAAGAAAAAAATGAATGGCGTGACAACGGATCGAGGAGCTGAATTGGAACTTTTACTTCTTCAGTAATTAAATACTGCAGCGTCATCCCCCACCGAGAGACCAACACTAGAGCACAACATCACACACACATGTATATAATGCAGAGAGAGAAGCGCGAGGTGGCGAATTAACATTTTGGTTTGTCGATTACGACGCACATCGACGCCATTCTTGTCGGGACAGAGTGTGTGTGGGTGTTAGTGCTTCAAGAAATAGAGTACGAAGAGAGAGAGAGATAAACTCCGCCGTCATGAGAAGGGAGTCAGGTGGGTAGTCAAGAAACAGGCGGGTAGTCACCGTGGGAAAGTCTTCGGAGGCTGCGCAATCAGACAATAAGGAAGAGAGAAGGGTGTGTCAGCACATTTTCTAAAAAGAAAAAGAGAAGTGAAAAAAAAACATAAAAGAGGGGGCATATTTATGAGTGCAAGAGCAATAAGAGGGGAAGCAGTCGCAACGTGAATCTGAATGACAGCGTGCAATAGAATCGAGGAGGAGACGCAGAGAAGAAGAAAAAGAGAGAAAGAGAGGGAGGTCACTGACGAAGTCGCAATCAGGAGTTTATCACAACAAAACTAACGCGTCAACCATTTTGAGATGAGAAAAGGAGAATAAGTAGAAGAGCAAAGAAGGCGGAGGGATGAGAAGAAACCCGGCAATTCTACAAGAGCAGCAACAGCAATACACCAAGAAAAAAAACCTTTACGCACCACGGAAAAAAAATAGTAGCAGAGACAGAGAGCACTTTGAAGAAAGACATATGACAAAATAGAGGTACCACGCGTTAAGGTCCATAATTTGATAGTGTCCACGCTACTACACAAATTATCATGAGCCTCTTATCACGGATAGGTGTCAAATACCAAAGTCGTACGTCTTTCTCCATGTTGCACTTCCCTTGACTGCTGTCGTAGTGGCGATAAAACTTCTTTTTTTCTTTCTTCGTCTTCCTGCTGCTGCTGCTGCTGCTGCTCAATGCGTTGGCCTGGACGTCGCTGCTTCTCTTTCCTCCACCTTGTGTGAGTGTCCTGTACATGCCCAATCGTCACTGTTTCCCGTTCATCAAACTTTGGTCTATCTTCGTGTCCTTCTGATCCAGAAAAAGAAAAGCTGTTGGGCAAGTAACAACAACAACAAAAACAACAACTGCTAAGAAGGCAGAACAACACTTCGACGACGTGAGGGAGCGCGATAGAAAAAGAGGGGACACACGTTGCGTCGTGAAGTTGATCTGCTTCCCTCAAGTGCACGCACAAACT
Organism: Crithidia fasciculata; assembly: GCA_000331325.2. Taxonomy (NCBI): domain Eukaryota; phylum Euglenozoa; class Kinetoplastea; order Trypanosomatida; family Trypanosomatidae; genus Crithidia; species Crithidia fasciculata. The sequence continues at coordinate 46,467 of AODS02000021.1, forward strand.
AATAAATACAAACACACACGGACTTTTAAACGCACCTAATTCTTCGGCGCCATAAATAGTTTTTCTTTTCCTTTTTCTTCTTGGCACTCTCCATATCTTTTTTTTTGTTAATTTGTTTCTTTGTTCTTAACTTTCTTTTTGTCTTTTTCGGTTTAAAACTCTGTATTGTGTGCCTGTTTGTGTGCGAGTCTGCTATGTACGTACTGTCCACCGCTCTTCCTCCTAGCAGCTGCACGAGGCGCGAATGCACCTTGCTTACTGTGGAGAGAGAAAGATAGATGGGGGAGTAGTAGCGATAAGAGTAAGACGGGAAAAAAATAAGACAAGCACATACTACACGGAAAGAAGAAAAGGCACTCGTACAGAAGCTTCAACACCCGATGACAGAAATCCTAAAGGAGAAAAAAATGAGAGAGAGAGAGAGAAATCAAATTAGTTTATACAGAGATAAAGATGAAAAGGGGAGAAAAAAGCACGGAAAAGGAAGAAATGTCTGGCGCAACAGAAAGCAAAAATAAAAACAATCAAGGAATTTAATAAACAATGAAAACGAGAAGAAAGAAAAAAAGGTGCGCGCACACGTGCGAGTAATGCGCGTCGTCTCAATTGTGTCCCATCCCCTGTTGAGAGAGATGCTAAATTTTTTTTTTTTGCAAAATGGGGAACAGAGAACGACGACTTTTTTTTTACGTGCGGGGTGTGTGTTGCACCATATCAACTTGACAAACGTGTATTCAGGTATAGCCGTAGAGCATTATTGAGCAGGACTGGTCTGCTTCCGAAGCGTAGGAAAAAAAAAAAACTAACAACAACTTAACATGACCGCATGAGAGGCTTTGGGGTGGAGACTAAAAAGAAACCTGTTGTCTTGCGATAAAGGAATGAAAGAGAGGAAAAGGAAAATGATGTTTTCTTCTGTGCAAAAAGAAGTCTGATGCTGTACTCGAGGCTTTCAACATCTCTCTTCCTCTGTGTGCATTTGAAGTTTGGGTACCTAAATAATCACAGACAGACCCGCACAGGACCACCACGAAACCTTTCTTTTCTCATTTTCGTCATCTTCCTCCCCCATTTCCCCCCTCAGCATGCATGGTTGGTTGTATAACACAGAAGAAGAAAACAAAAAAAAAGTGAAAGCGATGATGCATCCGCTTTTTTCCTTTTCTTGGATTTCTGTGGTACTCTCACTCTCACGCGCAAAGATGCGCAACAGAGAAGAAATAAGAGAAGTCGGGAAGGCAGAGAGAGAGAGAAGGAGGGAGTGAAGAGAAGTTGTCTCTCCGTCCCACCATCGCCCCTCTTGCCCCTCTCCTTCGTCTTCCGTTCCTGTTGTGATCTTTGAACTCGCAATCTCTCTCTGTAGTCGCCCTTTCGCTGCTGCTGCTGATGCTCCGATCTACAACACATGGTGCACATTTCCTTTTTTATTTATTTTACAAGAGAATACAATGATGGGTCAGGTGGGGATGCAAATGCACATTCACACGCGCACACACACAGGAGAGAAACACACTGGGAAAAAGAAGAAAGAAGAAAGAAACATGTACAACTCTACGCGTTGTGCACGCGTGTGTTTTTTACAGATACGTAACTGCATGTCCATGTGCAACGCCGCGGTGACCATCGCAAAAACAGAGAAAAATTTATAAACAAGAGTGCCACACCGTGAGAAAAAGTTGGTGATGAGAATAAAATAAAAGGAGGGGATGTTGATGGCGGGGGTGAACAAATCAGAGGCGCGCTACTACACCATACGAGGTTCCGCCTCAACAAGTGACGCGCACGCTCCCTTCTTCTCTCCGTCGTCGACAACACCAAGGGAAATTTGCACGCGTCCGTGTGCGTGTATTTGCCAGCCAAGCGTCGCTGACGAAGGCAAAAGTAAAGCGAAAGGAGAGAAAAAAGGAGACGCACCACACAGAGGAGAAGACGGACAACAAACAACGGTTGCGATTCGAGTCACATCTGCGCGTCGATCACGCGTGCGTAGTCCACTGCCTCGCCATCACCCGCTCTCCTGTTGCACCTTCTTCACCGCCATTTTCACCACGTTTTCGACACTCTTTGTGCCTCGACCCCTTCAATGTAGAAGCCCGAAGGTCAGCATCATCAGGGGAGAGAGCAAAAGGAAAAAAAAAAGCAAGTGCATTTAGAGTGTGGTGTAGTCGCGCACAACAGCCAGCGGAAAGAAAGCGAACAGCTAAACAAAAAAAAAATAAAAGTAAAGAAAGATGAATGTACCTGTTCGTGGTACTGTGGCAGCACGCGTGTACATGGGTCTAAGTAACCCTTTTTCTGTCTTTGCTCTCTCAGCTCCTCTCTGAATTTTGTGGGCAAAGGATGGCTGCAAGGATAAGAAAAGAAGAGCACCATGTCGCTCAGAGGGACGAGAGAGAGAGAAGAAGTGCGCGTATCAGCTTTCTCTCCCTCAAAAATCCCCCTTTCTCATGCATCCTCCTTGTCTTACAACGCCACGGAAGAAACCCACTCACGGCGGCGCGTCGCGAAGCCGTTGAACGGGCACCCGGCGGCGGTTGTGTAGCTCCCCATGTCCGGCGCCAGCAGCCAGTCCCCCAGCTTCATCTCGGGGAAGGGCTGCTTCTTCAGGATGCAGTCCATCGAATCGCAGGTGGGGCCAAAAATGGTGGTGATGCGCAGCGGGCGGCGCGTGAGGTTGCGACGGCGATCCCACGCAGAAACGAAGAGAGAGTCGTTCGTGGGCGCTCCGTCCACCGTCGGCTCACCCTCCTCCTCGCTGTCGACGTCGTCCACGGCGGCATTCGCCACCCCCTCCGCCGTGTCGTCCGCGCCGTCGCCGTCGTTCAGCAGCAGCAGCGTCGGGTGGGCGTGATCAAAGACGATGCAGTTGAAGCTGTGGTAGAGACCGTCGTTCACGTAGTACTGGTACTCCTCGGGCTCGTCCATGTTCACGACGTTCTGGAACGCCTGGCAGTTCTCCTTCTCCACGTCGGAGAGGCGCAGCGTGCGGGTGGCGAAGACGTTCATGGCGAGTGCGTGGGTCGCGGCAGTGAAGTAGCGACCAGGCTCGCTGATGATCGTCACGTCGCCGCCACCGAACAACTCCTCCAGGACGGGACGCATCGCACGCGCGATCGTCTCGAAGGATGTCTCGCCGCTGCCGGGGATCGGCTCCGTGCCCGGGTAGCCGCCACCGATGTCGAGCACCGTGCAGTTGAAGCCGTACCCCGCAGCGAGCTGGAAGACGCGGTAGGAATCCCGCAGCGCCGACACGTAGGCAGACTGATCGCCGTTGCCGCTGCCAACGTGGAAGCTGACGCCGTACACCTCAACGTTGTGCTGACGCGCCGCCTGCAGCAGGCTCTCCACGTCGTCCATGCCCGCACCGAACTTGGTGGAGAAGGCACACTTGGCCGCCGCGTCGTTCGTTTTGATGCGGATGATGGCGCGAGCGGAGGGCAGCATGCGGCCGATCTTCTCCATCTCGGGAACGTTGTCGACGGTGACGTAGGTGACGCCGCAGGCGCGGGCCTCGCGCAGGTCACCGAGCTGCTTACACGGGTTCGCGAAGACGATATCGTCTGGGGAGTCCACGAGGTGGTTGTCCAGCACAAGGTGGATTTCGTCCTTGGAGGCGCAGTCGAAGCCCGCGCCGAGGGCACCCAAGACTTCCATGATGGCGAGGTTCGGGTTGCACTTCACGGCAAAGTGCGGACGCACCATCGGCAACTCGTGCCGCCACCGCGCCATCTGCTCCACCACGCGGCCGAGATCGATCATGTAAAACGGGTCTTCGGCTTCATAGGCGGGCTTGTTCGATCCGGTCGGGTTCGCCGCAGCCGCCATCGTCGCCTTCACGCCCTTCTGGATGTACACGTTGGAGAGACGGCGCCAGTACTGCTCGCGCGTCTCCACGCTGTCGCGTGGCAGGACGGTGCGGAAACGGCGCTGACGGTGCGCTGGCGCGGCGGCGAGGACGGCCGGCGAGGCGGGCAGCTGCATGTCGACACCGTATTTCTCAAAGACGGCGCGAACGGCAGCACGGCGCTCCGCTGCGGTGCGCTCGCCGTAAATTGGGTAGGCAGAGAAGCTCATCCCGTTCACGGCGTCGCTGCCCTCGAGGAAGAAGAGATCGACAAGGTCCTGACTGGCCGCGACAGGCGTGTGGCGGTCCGCCCCTCCCTTCTCGTTAGGCGACATCGCCACCGTTTGCGCATAGGCAGCGGTTGTCTTGTTGCAGTCCGTAGGAGAGAGGAGGGAGGGAGACAGCGCAGCGCCATCGCTGTCTTCGGCATCGCGCAGGTGGCTGGCCTCGTGGTGGCGGCGCTGCTGAGCCAGACGGTCCGCCGACTGCGGGTACATGCGGTACTGCTCGAGCAGCGCCGTCTTGCGCGCCAGCAGGCGCCGCTGAGCCGCTTCATCGAAGGCGTGCACCGGCGACACCGGCAGCGGAGCCGTGGCGGTCATCATGGCAGCAGCCGAGACAGTCGTCGTCATCGTGACACCGTTCTCTGTGATGGTGACATGATTCTCGTCATGGGCAAAGTGGTGCGTGGGGGTTTGGGCAATCGTCGGCAGGGGCACCAGCTCGGTATAATTCGCGTGGTTGTAGTGACTGGCGTTGCTCAGAGAGACGTCATGGTTACTCATCGAGATGGAGGGGGGAAACGAGAAGAGGACGGGCGCGAGCGAAAGAGAAGAAGAAGAAGTAGTGGGACTTGTGTTTGTGAACGGGGGTATGACTACTGAGAGAGAGAGAAAGACTAGAAGTATACTACGTCAATCAGCTAGGCAATAATGCAGAGAGATAAAGACGGAAAGAAAATGAAAAGTAAAAGGAAGGAGGAGCACACACGCGGGGCGAAATGCTTCTCAAAAAGAAAAGAGCTGTAGAGAGAAAGACTGGAGTTAGTGAGAGAGAGTGTTAGGTTAGCTTGGAAGGCGAGGTGCGCTGCGCAGGAAGCAAGGTGGAGGATAAAAGAATAATGTGGATGAGTGTGCAGTTGTAGTAGTCACAGGAGCAGGAAAGAAAAGGAGACAACCAGTGCAGGAAGAAAGAGAACAGAGAGGAGGAGATGAGGTGCAGGGTAATAAAAATCAGGCAAAGTAGATTTATTTTGTCCGTTGTACTGGTCGTGCACATCGTATCGAGGCGGGCCCAATGCTCGGAGTTGTGAAAGGAAAGAAAGTGGCGCTAATGCAGCCTCGCCCTGCTTCACACACACGTGTAGGTGTGCTTTATCTACCATAACACAGCGCTTTTTCTTTACATCTCCCTTTTCCAGCGTGCCGGTACGTGCTGGGCGCTCCTCGTCGAAGTGCGCCGTCGACAAAAAAGAAAAAAAAAAGAACAACAATGCCAACACCATCTGTGAGAAAAAAAAAAAACCACTTAGCGAGGCAGTGCAGGAGGTCCAAACTTGACTCACTGCACTGCACTCTCATGCTGCACCTGTCGGCGACTTCCTCTTTTCATTCCATTCGCTCAATGCCCCTCCTTTTTACTCTCGCCTTGCCTGTTTCACCGTCCAACTGGCTACGATCCTCGTGCACCGTCCACTGGCGCCGCCTCGTTCAGCAGGTGGAACACGTGTCGGTAACTCAGCAGCAACTCGCGCTTCGATACCCGCCGCTGCGTCGCGTCGATGCCGATCGGCACGGCGCCGTCCACCGCGAAAGAAGGCAGAGGCTGACCGTAGACGTAGGCGACGACATCGGCTGGCTGTCCGGCGTAGGAGAGGAGAACGAGCTCGTCATCGAAGCCCAGCTCAAGCAGGCGTGCCATGACGTGCAATGGGTCCTGCAGATCCACAGCGGCAGCGCTTCCACGCACACCACCCATCAACACATCATCGTCATCATCGTGTTGTTGCTGCTGTGGCTGTAATGATGATGGAGGTGTCTGCGTGCCTCTGTTTCCTCGCGCGGTGGCTGCGCTTGACTTCTTGCTGTGCCTGCTGTGCTGACGCAGCGACTGCAGAAACGCCGCTGCCTCTGGCGAGGTGCGGTAAACGTAGTGGCGGCAGCACGGCTGCCCGCACCGACACAGCAGCCACCCCTGCGCGCGTACGCCGTGTCGCGTCTCTCCTGCAAAGAGTGGCGCCATACGCGTGCTGTAGTCCAGCGTTAGCTCCTCCCCCGCCGCGACGTCGCGTGTCACGAAGAAACTGTTCGCATCGGCGAAGCAAGGCCACTGGGTGAGGCGCTCGTGCACATCCACCGGCAGCGGCGTCCTGTCCTCCTGCCCCGACTGCTGACGCTGCTGCTGTTGACGACGTGACTCGGGTGTGCGCTCCACTGTCAGCATTGCGGCGGGCCAGAAGACACGCGAGAGGCCGCTGCACACATTTGCGTTGCAGCTGTGGTTCATTAAGTGGTGCGGTTGCGCCTGCGTCACCAACTCTACAACGCTCCCGGTGGGCTGTGTGTAGTGCCACGTGTCCGGCAGCTTTTCGTGTGTGTCTGCCAAGAGCGTGAGAAAGTGCGGGCCGAGAAGAAGGGAGCGGTGCGGCTCGGCGAGAATGCGTGTGCCTTTCTTCAGCGCCACACGGGTGAAGAGACCACGGCTGTGAATGCGACTCTGGCCAATGTAAAGGCAGGGCAGCGCGTGTGCCTGCAGCAGCGGTGCGTCGCCAACTGCTGCTGCTGCTGCTGCTGGTACCGACACACCACGTACACTCTCCTTATTCGATTGGTGTTCTTGTTGCTGTTTTGGCTCTTGTGCATTAGACTTCCACGTGTCTGTTTCGAGAGCGTCGCTGTTGCTGCTGTTGAGAGGTGGCCCGACTCGGTGGCGGGTGAAGAGCGTCACGGAGCCTCTCACATAAGCGGCGTACGCGTACGCCTCCAGCAGTCGAACCACGAGTGCCCCGGCGTACGGCAGCCGCAGCAACGAGAGAAGAAGAATCTGCCGCTGCTGCTGTGCGCTGCTGTGCAGACGACGCAGAACACCGGTGCTGTTGTTGTGCTGAACGTTTTGAATCGAGCGTTGGTGCAGCAGCAAGGACACACCCGAGAGTGCAGTGGCGCTGCTGCTGCTGCTGCTGTCGGTGGCGTTGCTGCTCATGTCCTTCGCGACCTCGCCGGAGTACACACGGTCGGCATCGGCGTAGCTCAGTCGCTTCGAGCGTCGTCGCGCCGCCGTCGCTGTTGATGAAGACGATGACGCCTCATGCGAGGCAGCAGAGGTCGCACAGGCGCGAGTGGACAGCGTTACTGCTGTACGTGGGGTAGTGAGGGAGGGGAGACGCTGGAGGCAGCGAAGATGGGAAGGCCGGCTCCTCGAAAGCCATCTGCACACCTTCATCATCCTTTACAAAGGTAAAAAAAAATTGATGTTGGATGCAGCCCAGTATGCCACTAGCGAAGTTGAAGCGCTGGAGTGAGAAAGAGAGAGGGAGAAAGAGAGTATGTGTGTATGTCTGCATCCCCATGTCCATATTGGTTGCTTTGCTGCATCGTGGCAGGCGACCCGAAACGTCAGCCGTACGACTCGTGTTGCGCCGATATGAAACAAGCAGCTACCACTGCAAAAGAGAGAAAGATGGGGAAAGAAAGAGGAGAGGGAGGCGTAGAACGAGACTGCAACGTCTCATCCCTTTGCTCACTCCATCACTACCGCACTAACACGCAGACCGCTCGATCGACTTCCTCTTCTCCTTCCCCTTTAGCACATTTCCTACGAGACAGATGCCGAAAGTATCATCGACTTGGCGAAAGTTAGGACGGCAAAAAAAAAAATATATTTTGTAATTAGTTTCTGTGAAGAAAAGCAGCAGGAGTAGCACGTCACTGCCACTGGCATGTCAAAGGTGCCTCCCCTCTAACATCGCCACAACCACCTCTTCGCTCATTCCCCTCCTCTCCTTCTCAAGCGCAGCGCCACGTGAGCTAAAACAGCAGACGATCATCCAACCCACCATCAACAGCCCTACTCACCCCAGCTCGTTTTAATGTCGATGCCACTGCTGTGGACGTCTGCCCCAGCCGCTCCTCATGTTCTTCTGCCTCTCCGCCGCTCTTCTCCCCTGCTTTCCACCGCTCCCTCTGCCGATCTTCATAGAATCGACACAGCAGTGCAGCAAAGTTTGGCGGCGGCAGCGTCGAGGGCAGCACCGGCGGCACGGTGAACATCACCTCCACCGCAGCACCTTCAGCACCCAACGCACGCGTGCTGAGCCGCCGTGTCCACCCGGACGTCACACCTCGTGCGTCGCTGGAGGCGTTCCTGTCCTCCTCCTCTTTCTCACAACTGCTTCCAACGTTCAGCAGTGCGGTGAGAGCGTGCGGAGGCGTCACGAACACACACCCCACATCACGCAGTAACGACTGAATACCCTGTCCACCACGCGCGTGCGACATGAAGTCGGCTAAGAGGTCTGCGGCGTGGACGACGAGGGGAGACTGGTGCAGCTTCAGCAGAACGCGCTCGACATAGTTGGCAAGCGTCACCATGTTGCGGCGGGCCTGCACGTACTCCTGCAACACCAACAGCAGCGCAGCTTCTACCATGGGCCAATAATGCTGCCGAGCCTCTTCTCGCACAGCCCCTGTCGTATTGGGTGATAATGGTGAGACTGGTAACACTGTCGCTTTTTCACCCCCAATGCCGTGCTGCTGCTGCTGTAAGCTTGCCTGACACATTGCACACTGACGCGCCGGCACGCACCAGTGAAGCCCTTCGTATTCTTTCTTCTTCTCCTTCTTCTCTTCCTCGTGTGCTTGCTGCTGCTGCTGCTGCTCCTGTCCACGACCGTGAATGGGTATCAGCAGCCCCGGCCAGCTCCCACCACGCCCCACGTGCTCCAGCACGCCACTGTAGGCATGCATTGGCAGCGGTTGCGGCAGCCGCCACGCCCCGAGCCCGTACACCATCACCCCGTGGAGGTGAGTGTGAGAAGTGTCGAATAAAAACGCTACCATCGCCTGTGGAGACGCAGCTGCGATGTAGCCGGCCAAGACGAAGAGCAGCGACATCGGAGGTGGTGTTGCTGGTGCTGAGGCAGATGAGCTTCGCGCTGTGCTGCTGTTGCCTGAGGAGACGTCCAGCACCCACACATGATGCGCTGCGAGCGTCGATGAGAGAGCGGGTGTAGTGGGCGAGCCCTCGCTGCGTGCGTCGTGTGTCGGTGAGCGTGGGCGGAGGTGGGGCGGGGGCAGGATGTCGGCAGCGCTACTCGTGGCGACGAGTCCGCCAGCCACGGCGAGTGGTGTCGCTCGCTCTCCCGCTTCATCTTGAACGTCTTCCCCTAACACCAGTGACGCCTGCCGCGCACCTTCACGACTGGTTCCCACAGCAGCATCACCATCAGCAGTTGTTGCTGTTATTGTTGTTGCTGCTGCTTGCGTTGATGCGCGTCGCGGTGTCCACTGCAGACAGTTAAGGAGCGAGAGGGAGTGCATTACGCACGGGTGGAGCTGCTGGGTGAGCAGTCGAAGCGGGGCAGGTGCCGCAGGTACGCCTTGCCGCTGCTGTTGTTGCTGCTGCAGGTGATGGCCTTCCTGAGCGAGTCCGTGTGTGCTGTTAGAGTCGGTGTCGAGGGAGAAAAGTGAGAGAAGGGGAAGGGCAGCGGTGGCGACAGCGTTGGGGGCTGACACAGACGCAGCGGAGTCGACGCCTCTCTTCTTGTAGCTCACGCCGTCTTCGATACATCCTTCCTTTACACTCCTCGTATTCTCGTGAGTCATGCTGCTGTTGCTGTCGTCTCGCTTGTTTGAGGCCTGCGTGGGATAGCCGTACAGCTGCTCCAGCCGTGCTCGACTCAGCCCCACCCGCACCGCGTGGTAGAGATGTTCCACGTGTACGGTGGAGCGGCAGTGCTGCGCGAAGCTGAGCCGCGAGCTGCACAGCTGCTGGCAGAGTACGCAGTAGTGCAAAGAGGGCCGCGCACGTGTGTGCGAGTGATGTCGTTGATGGTGGTGGCGCGGCTGCTGCCGGTGCGCCTCGCTGTGACCTGCAGCGAGCAGGTGAATGGCGCAGGGCAGCGGGACCTTCCACGTTATGCTGCGCGCAATATAGATGGGGTGTGTGATGCTCAGTGTCAGCGATGCTGAGTTCGCTGAGGCGTCATCCAGCGCAGCAGCAGCGGTAATTTCCTTTCCGTGACGAGCTGTACTGCTCGCCGCCGTCACCGCCTCGGCGTTCGCGACCACCTTCGCAGCAGGAAGAGGAGGAGGGGGTGTTGGAAACAAATCCCCGAGGCCCAACGCCGCCACGTCCTCTCGCTGCAGCGTGCGACGGCGTGAGCTGAAGTTGTCCGACCACGACACACACGCCGAGGAAGGTTTTGACGTGTCAGCCGAGAAGAAATGCAGCGTACGTGTCGAGCTCGTTTCCGCAGCGCGACGCGTATTTGCCTCTACTTTCACCGCCGCCTGCATGCTGTTAGGAGGAGCGATGGTGGGCTGTGATGCAACTTTAGAGACGGGCAGAGGAATGCGCTGCAGACCGCCGAGTCCACCACCACTACCAGCACCACCGGTAGCAGCAGCAGCAGCGGCGATGAGAAGGCTCACACCGAAGGGGGCGAGGTGCACGTACGGATTGCCCCGTCGCACACGACCACCAGGCACCGCAGCTGTGCTCGTCGAGGTGGTCAACAACCGCGTCGGCGATGCCCCTTCTGTTTGTTGGGAAGCGTGTGGGCGTAAAACAGAGAGCGGCAACGGCTGCAGCAGCAGCAGCTCCGATGCATCCCTGTCCTTCTTCGCGCTCGCGTTTACAGTCACCGCTGCTGCTGCTGGTGACGTTGATGCAGTCGCGGCGTGCTCCTCCTCGACGTCAAACGCCACGCCTCCTTGCCTCAGTCCTGCAGCGCAGTGCCCTGCAAAGTCTCCCCCGTCTTCCTCCTCGTCCCCTTCGCGACTTATGTCGTGCATTGATGTTGCTCCTGCAGCTGACGAGGGAGAAGAAATATTAGAAGTGTTGTTGCCTCCTCCTCCTTCCAGCCCTTCGAAGCCGCTCGCCGCAAAGCGAAGCGCAAGAGCCAGACGGTTGGCCTGAAATATTTCAACCTGCTGCAGGCCCGTCCCCCGCAGGTATGGCGCGAGGGCAGCGTGCACCACGCCGGGGGTGACACCCAACGCCTCCAGCGTTTCATACGTAGGGGGTGAAGACAAAGATAACGTAGACGATGGGAAAGCTCCGGTACGGTGCACGGTCGCGCTTGTTTCTCCCCCGCTGCTGCTGCTGCTCATGCTGCTGTTGGCGCGGTGTCCCGTCGAGTGTATTTCCAAACTCGCCGTACACGCGTGGTCGGCGTCCTGCTCCAGCGCTTGTTGGTTCCGCACGAGTCGGCGATGGTGGAAGCGGTGGCCGCCGTCCTCGCCGCGCATCGTGCGGTGGCCGAAGGCGGCAACGAAGGCGGCAGAGAGACGATCGGCTGAGCGGCCGAGTACGAAGGCGACGGACGGGAGTGGCGGTGGGGGCGGGGGTGGGCGGTACGTCGGGCTGCGCGCGCGCGAGACGCCAGGCTTCACTGGTGGCGGCGTGGTAAGTGAGGGATAAAATTGCTTCTGCGACTGATGCAGCTGCGGTGACGTCTTCCCCCAGTAAAGAAACGAGGGGTGACGACGCACCGCACGTTGCAGCCGCTGCTGTGCTTCTTCGTGGTTGTCAGCCTCTGATGGTTCTGTGGCTGCGCCTCGCCCGCCTAGCTGTGCTCCCGAGCGGTAATGTCCCCCACGTCGTTGCGATTGTGGTGGTGGCGACGGTAAATAGGGCTGGCTGCACAGTCGGATGCGGCGCTCCTCGTCGTCGTGCCACTGCGCGAGCCCGGTGCGCACCAACCGCGATCTGGTGCGGAGGTGCACACGTGCGTACGCAGCGCGCTGCAGCCGGCGCAGGGACCGCTGCAACTGCTCACGCAGACCGGCCGGCCACTCATCCACAAACGGCAGCTTCACAGCTTGCTGTGCCGCTCTAGCGCTGTTACGCGTACTCGTGCTATCATCTTCGCTCGTGGCACACACGTAGGAGCTGAAGTCCTTCTCGATCCCCACGCTGGTCTGTCCGGCCGTCTTGCTGCTCTCACTGCTTGTCGACGTGGGGCGTGTCTGCGGCATGAGGTGCAGCAGGCGGCTGCAGCACTGCTCGACCATCAAATCCACCTGCCGCATGGCGCTCCCGCTCACGCTATGCGACACTAAAAACGACGACGATTCCGACGGTGACGACAGCGCGTACCACCTACGCAGGAGCGCCAGCAGCAGCAGCGGCTCACTCAGCTGGCCACCGCTCTCTGCCTCCTCTGCAGAGCACGCGCTGCCCGGCACGCCGAATCCGGCGAGTTCGCGTTGCACGGCGAGTCGTCGGTAAAACGCCTCAAGCGGGGAAAGCGCAGCCATCATGTCTGCCGCCCCCAGCGACCACGTGAAGTCGGAGGCCGATCCTTTCCGCGCTCCGGCGCGCACGATGCTGTGTGCGGTGATGCGAGGGGCAAGAAAGAGCGTAGGGATGGACATGACACACGCAGTGAGGATAGCGTCCTCGACGCAGAGGAACTGCAGGCCGTGGTAGACGAGAGCGGCGTTCTCAGCGGGGAGGGGCAGCGCAGCAACGATGAGGCCTTTCGCCGTGAACGTGCTGCCATCTAAAAGCGTTTCCAGATGCTGGTGGTGCTGCTGCTGTTGTGGTAACGATGCATTCGCAGCAGCACTCTCCCCTTCTGTTTGTTGCGGTGTTGTTGAGGGCAGCGCCAGCAGTTGCATATCTACCACCTGCTGCAGCGCCACCCGCAGGTCCTGCACAGGCGGGGGAGAGGGCAGCGCTGCCAAGGCGGCGGAGACGCGCGGAAAGAGGTATTTAAGGCGCAGCAACACCGTCAGCAAACCATCCGCCAGCGGCTCCACCTCAAAGCGATCCTCCTCGTCCTTCTCGTTCTCACTCTCCACCGTATTGAAGGGCTCTGCTGCTGCTGTTGTTGTTGCTCCATCTGCCCTTGTCTTCTGCCCCTGCTCGAGCTGCGGTGTCGCTGCAGCAGGTGGCAGTGCATACCGCCGAGGTGCAAGGTGGATCACAACACCGTCGCACGTCCGCCCAACGCGCCCGCAACGCTGCCGCAGGCTACTCGGCGACACGAAGGCCGTCTGCACGCGCGTCGCCCCTGTAACCGCATCAGCACACACGCGCCGCTCCAAGCAGGTGTCGATGACGATGCGGGTGTTCGGTATGGTCAGTGAGTTTTCCGCGACGTTCGTGGTGAGTAGCACGCGAAGCGGTACACCGGTGTGGGCGGTGGCGGCGAGCTGCTCCTGCGGATTGCCGATCGCCGATGCGTGGAGCAAACCTAGCGAGAAGACCTCGCTGCCGCTGCGCAGCACTTCAACGGGGGACGTGTTTGCCGTTCCAGCAGCGCTGTCGTACGAGGCAGCAAAAGTGTCTGGCTGATGCTGCACCACGCGCTCGCACAGCCGCTCCAGGGACTGGTTGACTTGATACATCTCTGCAATACCGGCAAGAAAGAAAAGAATGGTGATAGGCTCTTCCTCCTTCTCCGCCGACGCCCACCGCAGCCGCGCCGCCTGCACGAGCTGCAGCACCAGAGTTGCAAGTAGACGCGACTGGCCGGCAAAGAGCTGATAGGAGCTGCTGCGCGTCGTGAAGGTCTGTTGGAGAAGCTGACGCAGTGACACGCCTTCGTCGGTGAGGCAGAGTGGTACGCTGCTCATACCGCCACCTTCGCTCTTCTTCTGCTGATCCCCATGATGAGAAGGAGAAGCCGTCGCCGCTGCTGCTGCCGCTGCGGCTCGACGCGTCGCCGCATCGAAAAGGACGTGTGACTGGGCGAAACAGCCCCGAGTCGGGTCGAGGTCGTCGATGAAAAAGCGCTCTACTCGGTGCGGGGCGGTGGCGACAACAATACCTTGCGGCAGCGCGTCCTGCTGCATCTCTTCGTCTGCTGAGATCCCACGAGGAGGAGAGGCAAAGGGGGCAGGGGCAACGCCATCGCCTGGACTACACACCTCGCCTTCACTCACTTCCAACAGACGCAGCACCGCCCTCCGCACTTGACCATCTTCTTGCAGCGTCTGCGCTGTCCAACTTTCTACCGAGGAAGGAGTAGCGCTGCTGCTGCTGCTGCTGCTGCTGCGGTGTGTGGACAACCACCACTGTTGCACCTGCTGTTGCTGCTCTGGTGAGAGAAGCAGTATCGGTGCCCCACCACGACGAGTGCTGCACACCTCACGTGTCTGCATCGGGTGTTGGCAATGACTGGACGTGTGCTTCCCCTCGCCTACCTCGTCTTCTCCTGTCTCCTCCCCTCTCAGCACACTACAACTCCTGCTCACACACGGGGGTTTGGCCAAATACGCCTCCATCGCTGTTAAGCGCATCGTTGCGGACAAGACACCGTACAGGCGGAGAGGTGGAGCAGCGAGCCGTCCCCACCGCGACAGCTGCATCCAGGCCAGCAACGCGTCCGTCTCCACGTCGCGGCAGTGTGCCTCATCTACCAGTAACGTGGTCGGGGAAAACACGGAGGCACGCGTACGCGGCGACTGACAGGAGAAAGAAGAAGAGGAAGAAGGAGCAGGTGGTGTTGTGTGTTGCAGCGCGTTGACGATGTAGCCTGGCGTGGCATAAATCAGCTCCGTCTCGGCGCAGAAGCGCGGCTCACCGCCGACGGCAAAGCCAACGCGCTTGCCCGTCAGCGCATCTCGCTCGTCACGGCCACCGCGTGCTACTGCAGTCTGCGCGTCCGCAGAGGACCATGCGGTGGTAGCTGAGGCGTTGGGTGAAGAGAGGGTAAGAACAGTGCTCGTGTACCGGGCCAGCTCCGCACAGGCCACGCGGGTCGGCTGACTTACCACAATACAGAGCCGGCTGCACGCGGTGAAGTCGCGAATGAAGTCCGTTTGGGATGTCAGCGCGAACGGCTGCACCGATGGCGACAACAACGGCGTGCCGGGTAGCACTGACGTGTCACTGTTGTCCCTGTGTGTGCTGCAACTGCGCGTGTCGCGGCTTCCGTTCACAACGTCATCATACACGGCCAGTGTGTGCTTCAGGCGCACCTCGAGAGCAGCCCAGTGTGCATCCAAAGCGAAGAGAGGTAGCAGCACGCTTTTACCTGTACCGGTCGGCGCCGCACACAACACGAGCGGCGGCGGCGGTGGTTGTGATGATGGGGTGTCTCTTACGCATGAAGTTCTCGCGGTATCAGAAGGAAGAGGAGACGTGGCACCACACTGTGTGCACAGCTGCGCCATCCAGCTGTCACGACAGGCGTACAGGGGCATACGCAGAATCTCCGGATGCGCGCGTGCCACGGCGTCCCACGGCACCCGTTTCTCTTCCCGGATGGTGCGCAAAAGCTTCTCGAGGAGAGCCCGAGACGGCGCGGACGGCTGCGGGGAGTTAGTTGATGCACCTGCTGTCTTCTCACCGCTGCGCGTGCTAGCTGCTGCGTGAGAAGGTGACGATGGTGTGGCGTGTGACAGGGGCCCTTTCTCCGCGATGCTACTCTTCCCTGTCGTTGCTGCTGGTGTCTGTTGTTGTGGTGGTGATTTTGGTGGCGGTGGAGCAGCGAAGAGGCGTGCGAGGGGCGACTCGTGCTTTTCCTTCGTACCTGCTGCTGTGCGGGATGCCGCAGGAAACGCGTCACCGCGAGGACGGCGTACGACGCCGCCGCCACGACGTGCGATGCTGCGCAGGAGCTCCGCGGTGCGACCGTCTGCGTTGCTGCTACCGTCTGTGTTGCGTGTGTTGGAGAGAAGAACAGGGGAGCAGCGGAGAGGGGAGGGACACTGCAGTGCAGGACGCATTGTGTGGTGTGCATGGCTGCTGTGGCGATCACCTTCCTGGCGGGGGTGCGAAGGAGTGTGCGGAGTGCCGGCGGTGAGGTGAGGAGGCAAAAGTGGCAGCGGTGGTGCTGCAGACCGACGTGATGGGCGGCGCCACCATCGAGTCCGCATGTCGTAAAATACAATTAAGAAGAAAAAAAAAAACTAGAAGAGCCCTTTATTCTTACTTGTACGGTGTTTACGTGTGGTCAGAGACGTCCACGGAGGAGGAGCGCCGCGTTGATACGACGCTTAAAAGAGATTACGCGTGTGTGTGCGTGTGTGTCGCACAAGATTATGCGGGGAAGGTGTTTCAGCAATGCGTGTTTGTCCAGAGTGCGGCTATCCTTGTCTGCTCATAAGCACGTAGTTTACTGATGTAACGCGAAGGGGTAGTAGGAGACGAGAGAAAAGAAAGAGAAAAAAAGTAAATACGAGAGACTCTTGTGTATCTTTTATGTTATTCATACATGGTCCGGTTCAGGAAATGCACGACGAGCTTCTCTGTCGAGGCAGATGACGCTCATCGATGCTGCGCATTGAAAGGCCAACGACGTTGCCGCACGCAGCTGGAAGCTGAAACAGCGGGCACAGTAAAAGTTGGAAAAAAAGAGCAAAGGGCAAGCAGCTTCACAGTGTAATTCGTGAGTCCCCTACTATAACCTTTTTTTCCTTTTACCGATTCTGTTCCCGGCCTCCAGCTGTCCTCTTCTCGCCGGCATTGCCGCGCCACCGTAGTAGAAAGGCTAACACTGCGTGTGTTGCCAAATGCCGTCCCTTTTTCACACGTGCACACATGCAGCATGCCCTTTTTGAATACCCTTTTCAATTCCAGATGAACAACAAAAAAGGAAAACACAGAGCGCGTTCCCTCCATGACACGGAGCGCAAAGGGGAACAACAGCATCATCAACAAAAAAACTTTCTACATCGCGGCCCACCGCTGCCACTGCCAACTTTACCGCCACGTTGTGAAGTGCGTGCGTGTCACTCGCCACTTTAGCCTTGTGCAAGTGCTTCGCATCAACAACAATATTAGGTTTAGGGCAGAGATCGTTGGCGAAGACAGAGTGTGGGGAAGGGGAATTAACAACCTTTTGCGCAACAAACAAACAAATAAAGATGAAGGCGATTGTGGAAGGCGGCAAATTAACCGACGAGAAGACGGCGCTGACTCCTTTCCCTTACCTTCCTTCCATTTCTCCCTCTCTCATAATGCGCAGAAGAAGCGCAACGAGAAGCACATCAGATAAAAAACAAAAACAAAAAAAGAGAAGTCATCAGCGTGCAGTGGTAGTATATGAAGAAACCTGTCGAGCGTATTAAAAGAAGGGCAGGGAGAAGTCAACGACCGCCTTAGCTTTAAATTACACACGACAAGCGAGCCGCAACGACGCTACAACTGCCTCTTATGTCAGGCAGTAAAGACGATAACACACACATCGTCGTCTACATGCAGGAAAACAGAAAACTCATATATAGAAATTATAATAATCATATCTGCGGCCACCTCTTTCTAAAAAAAAAAAAGAAATAAAAGGAGAGCGATTAAAACAATTGGGAAAGGAGTGGATAATCGAGAGGAAGAGAAGAAAAGCAATAGGGAGTGTTTGAGATCCAATACAACAGCGGATGGAAGAGTGCTGTGAACATTTGTGGGGACTGGAAGGCACCCAAGAACTGGTGCCGTGCCTGTGCGTGTGTGTGTTTGTGGTTCTACAAGAGGAGAAAAAAAAAAAAGAAGGCTCTCGTGCTTTGTACGTGGGATTTGCCGTGCGGGTGTGTGTGAGTGCGTGCGTCTACCGACTATGCAGCGCTCGAGGCACCGTGAGAGGGAGAGCGAAAAAAAAGAGAAAAAAAAGGAATTTAAAAATGAAAGAAGAGGGAAGGGGGAAGGGGGGACGAGGGGGGTACAAACCCACATCAGGAACAAACCATATGAATTTAATATCTACGCCGGTAAAAACCGAAAAAGAAAAAGATAATTCTACACCGCCAAGTAAACACTATCATCCACATGAAAGAGGAGAGAGAAGAAGGAAACAGAAGCGAAGGTCAGCGCCAAGGCTGCGCGCAGTCAAAACAAAACAGACAAGAACCAAAGAGCTTCTCTGCTACCCTTGCGCGCTCGTACATGAAAGAGGCGAGCGCAGGAAGAGGGGAAGAAAGGAGGAGAGAGAGAGTGGCGAACAGCGCGCGGAGTGTCGAAAAGCGTCAATAAATGAAGAAAAATAAAAGGCAAATGTCCAGCTCGAGGAAAAAAAAACGATGTGTTGTCCATTACTGAAGGTTGCGTGGCAGCGTGCGCTTCATCTGCCCATCCACCGCAAACGGCTCCATCAACGAGAAGCTCGAGTCCAAATTGATCGGCTTCGACGCACTCAGCTGCGGCACCTGCTCGAACTTCTTCTTGGTCAGCATCTCGCGCGTCTTCACCATCGTCTCCGTGTAGGTCAGATCCTGCGTGTTGAGAAGAATGTACGTGAGACACTGCGTGGCCGCACCACCGGCGCCCGTCGTGCCGTTGCCCATCGCCGCCGTGTTGCCGACATCCGCAGAGGTCTGCGTGTCCATGCATCCCGAGATCATCAGCACATCACCAGCGGAGAAGTTGTTCTGCCGGATCTGCTGCATGTGGTAGGAGCCGCTGCTGCTGATGCCGCTGCTCCCCACGAAGGTGTAGGGCAGGTCAAGCATGCTACCCGAGTGGCAGCAGTCAAAGAGGACGGTGAGACGCACGCCAGCGGGC
Source organism: Crithidia fasciculata (assembly GCA_000331325.2). Classification (NCBI taxonomy): domain Eukaryota; phylum Euglenozoa; class Kinetoplastea; order Trypanosomatida; family Trypanosomatidae; genus Crithidia; species Crithidia fasciculata. Next base: position 64,978 of record AODS02000021.1, read on the forward strand.
AGGCCCTGCGCGAGAATGGCAAAGATGTCATTGTCAACGATGGTGCCCGCAGAGGCGTAGTCCACCGGGCAGATCACCTGGTCGTACTCCTCGTACTGATCAACCGACTTGGTCTGCGTGCCATGACCGCTGTAATGCATAAAGAGCACATCACCAGACTTGGCGCCCTTCACCAGCCACGCCATGTACTTGATGATGTTCGCACGAGTGGGCTGGCCCGTCACGTCGGGGAAGTCGCTCTCATCCACCAAGATCGCCATCTCGTCCACCGGGAACTTCGTCTTCTGAAACGTGGCGAGCTCCTGACGGACGTCGTTGACGCACCCGCTCAGCTCTGCCGAGGAGCCGTAGTAGTTGATGCCAATCAGCAATGCACGCACGTCACCGTGCTCGTAAGAAGGAGCCTCGTAAGGGTGGAAGCTCTCCGCGTTGTCAGCATCTTGAAAAGCCTGGTCAACGTTCACGGGGTCGGGGCGGGCGACTTCACCGATGTACTGCACGACGTACGGCCCGGCCACCTTGATGAGGTTCATGCCGAGCTGCATCCAGTTCACGTTGCCGTCGGCGCCGCGGCTGCTGGTGGCGGCGCCGCACAGCTGGTAGATGCAGTTCATGTCGAAGCCCATGGTGGCGGGTGAAGGCTGTGCCGGAGGAGAGGAAGGAGAAAAGGTGTGTAATGTGGAGCGAGAGAGAGAGAGAGAGAGAGGGAAAAGTGCTTCGGCTAAAAAAAAAAGCTTTTATTGCGGAGATCTGAAAATTCCTAGGCGTGAGAGCGCTGTGTGTGTGAGCGTAAGGCAGGTTTTTTTTTTTTGAAAGAAAGCAGTTGGTCGTAATAAAAAGTGTATTTAGAAAAAAAAGAAGGAATCAGGATGCAGAAGATGGAGGAAGTCAGTGCTGCCGATATCAAGCAGAGGCAATGCTTCTCTCTCTCTCTGTTTGTGTGTTCTTTGTATAAGAGTACCCTGAGTCGCACGCTGCGCACTCTGGTCGAGATAAGGTACGCTGCCTTCAGAATTTACTACAAAAGTAATATCAATGTTTTTCTCCTCTTGATTCAGCGAAGCGGCCGTACACTCGCTTTCTCACCACTCGCATCGGCCATATAGGCACAGCCGCGATCCAGCAAGCAAGAGAAGCGCGCTACCGAGAAACACTGGGGCCGTCCCTCCCCACTTCAATTACCGTCCTAGACGAATACTTCTTTTTTTTTTTTGGTTCAGCATTACACACATATAGTTAGATAAATAAGTCACGTGGAACGAAAGAGGAAAAAAAAGAAAAGTGGGCAAGAAAGGAATGAAAGAGAGGCCACTTCCTTTCTTTTTCTCTTTCTTTCGCTTAAAAAACAAACAAACAAACAACAACCGCGAGGTGAGAGACAAGAGAAGATGACTTTCACACAGAGTCTTTCTCATCACCCATTGCACTTTTTTTCTTTTAATTCGTAGGTTGCGGTCACTCCGAGCTCACCGTGCGCTTCGACTGGCGCAGCGGCTGTCTCCCTACGACCATCTTCACACCACGCCAATTCTTCTCAACAACTCTCTCCGTTGCCCCTCCAGTTACCTGGTGGCGAAATGCTGCCCTCGAAAATGCCTGTACTCTTCCTCAAGCACGTGTTGGGTCAACTGCGGACCACGTACACAGCGCAGACACGTGTGGAAGACGGTGGATTGCACGTCATGCACATGCGGCAAGCAAGTAGAGGAGAATTAAAAAAAAGAAAAGAAAAAAAAGATTACTCAAAGATAGAGAGGAAGGGCCGCGTGCGCTGCCTGCTGAACCAAGCACAGAAAAAGGGGAAGCAGAACAGCAGAAGGGCATGCACGACACCGTCAACATCAGGCCTCTTCCTGTGACGCACATACACACATATTAATCTCCCTCTCCCTCTTCTTCTTTCTCTTTACTTTTCTGCTTAAGAGAAGCTCGCCAGCTCGACCTTCATCGCCGCCAGCTCCTCTTGCTGCTCCTTCAACCACGCCTCGCCGCCCTTCGCCACAAACTCCTCGTACGACTTGGCATACTTGGCCACCTCCTTCGCCAGCTTCTTCGTCTCCTTCTCGACCACCTCTTCCCCGTCCACCGTCTTCGTCGGCAGGCCCGTCGCATCATCGAAGGCGGCGTACTTGCGAGCAGCACCGCGCTCCTCGTCCTGGCGGCGGAAAAACTCGCCGGGCGGGTAGGTGAACTGTTCCCACTTCTCAACAAGCTTGCGCTTCGTCTCCGCCTGATTCGCCAGCTTCTTGCGGCGGTCCCCTTCAACCTGCGCGCGACGCTCCTGCAGCTCCTTGCGCAGCAACGCCGGCTCGTCGTTCTTCCAGGTCGTTGGGCCGGCTGGGCTGTCCTCGAGACGCACACCAGCATCCACAAGCCACTCGTCGCGCACTTTGTCGCACAAGGGGAGGAAGCCGGGGGCAACCTTCTGCTCCTTCGCGGCGTCGCGCACGTCATCGCGGAAGCGGACGAGCGTGTTCACAACCTCGATGAAGCGGGCCTCGCCGTCACCACCCGCCTGCTGCTGCAGCCCAACAACATCAGAGCCTTCCACCACGCCAAAGACGCGGAACATCTTCGTGATGTAGGCGCCAACCTTCCGCAGCAGCGTCGCGCTCGGCCGCTCGCCAGACAGCAGGTACTGGTTCGTCGCGGCCACCAGCGCCATCAGTTGCTGCAGCGCCGTCACCGTGTCGAAGTTGTCCTGCAGCGCGGCGTGGACGGCGGCTTCGATCTCGACCCACCTGTTCAGCAGCTCGCGATCCTGGCTGTTGGCCCCTTGCGTGGCGGACCAGTTGTCACCGCGCAGCACGATGTCGATGCTGCCAAAGAAGGCGCGCAGCACACGCTCCTTCTCCTTTGCCTCGTCGAGGGACTGGTCGGAGAAGTTCATTGGCTTGTTCCACGGGTTGGCGAGGAAGAGGAGACGCATCGTGCGGGGGCTGACACCGAGCTCGTCGAGCGACTGCCGGATCGTGATGAAGTTCTTCAAGCTCTTGCTCATCTTCAGGCCCTTGATGTGCAGGTGCCCGCAGTGGAGGAAGTAGTTTACCCACTGGTTGTGCAGGTTGCACGCCTCGCTCTGCGCGCACTCGTTGTCGTGGTGAGGGAACTTCAGGTCCCAGCCGCCGCTGTGGATGTCCATGTTCTCGCCCAGGATGTCGGACGCCATGACGGAGCACTCGATGTGCCAGCCGGGACGGCCCTCCCCCCACGGCGACGGCCACCGCGGCTCACCGGGCTTCGAGAACTTCCACAGCGCGAAGTCGTTGGGGCTGCGCTTCTCTCCCTCGACGCCCTTCGACAGCGCGCCTTCACCCTCTGCCATCTCGTCCTCTGTTGTGTTCTTATCACCGCCGGGCTTCAGCTTCGGGTAGTCGTGACCGGCCCTGATGTACGCCTCCGTGTCGAAGAAGATGGAGGACTCGCCCTGGTAGGCGAAGCCGTTGTCGATGATCTTCTGCACAAAGGTCACGACCTGCGGCACGTACTCGGTGACGCGCGACACGATGTCAGGGTCGCGGATGCCGAGACGCTGCATGTCCTCGAAGAAGGCGCGCTCGTACTTGCGGGCGTGGTCCTCGAAGATTTGCTGGTCGCTGATGCTGTCACCCTTCTGCTCGTCCAGCAGGTCACCGTTCACGCCACTCGCAGCGGCAAACAGCGCTTCAAAGTCGCCCTGCGCTGCCGCGATCTTCTCCTTCGTCTCGACCAGCTGCGTCGTCTTGAGCTCCGCCTCCATCAACTTCTCCTCACGGTCCGTCTTCGCACGGCTGTTGGCGCCGTCGGGAATCGGTTCCGCAAGCTTCGCCTTGCGCCGTGCCAAACTCGCCTCTGCCGCGGCCACCGCCTTAGCCGTGAAGGCCTGCAGCTTCGCGAGGTCGTTGCCGTGCAGCTCGTCTGCCTTGAAGTCGTCCAGCAGCTTGTTCACGCGTGCGCGCTTGATAATTTTGTCGTCGATGTCGGTGATGTTCATCTGGTAGATCACCGAGTATCCGAAGTAGTCCTCCATGATGCGGCGGATGATGTCGAAGGTCAGGTAGGCGCGTGCGTGGCCCATGTGCGAGAGGTCGTACACTGTAGGGCCGCAGGTGTACCAGCGAACAAGACGGCCCTCACGCGGCGCAAACGGCTCGACCGTCTCGGTCAACGAGTTCGCCACACGCAGGCCTTTGCCGTCGTCCTGCGTCGGCGGGTACCACACGGGGTGGCGGTCACGCTTCAGCGGCTGCGTGCCATTCAGCCCCGACACCACCTTCGATGCACCGTTGCCGTTGGTGCTCATCGTGCGCCGTGGCGTGTACGCGGGGATCAGTGGTGAAGAAGGCAGAGAATAGATGGTGGTGGCGGTGCGGAGTGCGAGAGGCACCAGAGCAACGCGAGGGAACCGAAACGTTTTCGCGATCGCCGTCTTCTCTTATGAGAAGAAGAGAGGAAAAAAACACGGAAGAAAGAAAGAGAGAGAATTTGACGCACTGCAAGCTTCTACGCCGGCCACGCACAGACGCAGTCACTGAAATGAAAGAATGAAGAAAAGAAAGAAAGAAAATGATGAGGAAGAAAGGGCAAAAAAAGCACAGCACCAACAAAGAGTCACCCGATACGTAAATAACTTATTTCTTTTGTCTGTTTAGTGTGCGTGAGTGTGTCGAGAGGGAAGCAAGTAGGTGATTACGTGTGTGTGTCCGTTGAGCGCCGTCACGTCAGTTGTAAGGACAGCAGCGCAGCTCAAAGCAAAAAACCACAGCAACAACTATCGGCAAAAAAGTGAATACTGTGGAGAGTGATGGTAGGAGGAAGCCAGCAGGTGGAAAAAAAGGGGAAAGACGAGTGTGTTGGGTGACACAGGAAAAAAAACATGATGAACACAGACATATACACACACCGGTTCACACAATTCAACTTATTAATAGTGCATCAACCAACAAGCAGCGAGCGCACAGGCACACCCGGACAAGGCGTCTATCAGCGCATCGCTTCCCATCTGTATTTCAACAATTAAGCAGAACTAAAAAAAAGGCACATGACGCAAAAGCAGGAGAGGCTACGATGTTGACCTGGCAAACCGGCCTACCGCAAGAAAAAAAGTGCGTGCCAATCGCCTCGCTGCTTGAAGGTGCCTTATCCAGTAACACAGATCATTATGTAAGGCGCATCTATGTAGCACACAGCTTGCTCAAGCAAGGAGTCTAAGGGAAGAAACGAAAAAAAAAACTGATAGTTGAGGTGCTTGTCCACGCACACGCAGTAGGGCGAGCCGCCGACACGCGAACAAGAAGTGCGACAACGCCACAAAAGGCAGAGAGAGAAAATGATAAAATTAATAAAAAGGGAAGCGAGGTGAAGGTGCGCCGCAGCAGAGTGGACAGAGAGCGTACAAGCACATACAGCTGCACACAGCTCTAGTCAAAGCCTCGTTGCCCATCATCTCTCTCCTCACCTCAAAGACATCAATTAAAAACAAAAAGCTCTAGATGTACGCGTCGAAGCGGAGCATCCCCTGTGGATTGGGCCGCTGCGACCCCGTTGACGACCGCTCCGCCTCTTCCTCTTCCCAGTCGTCGTCGTCGTGCGACGTGTACGAGTCCGCATCGGACGAAACAAGATCGTGGTGGTTGTGGCTGCTCTCGTAGTGGCTGAGTCTGCGCGGGCCGTGGCCGGGCTGCACGTGTGGCTGCTGCCGCTGCCCGTTGCGGCGCCGCCGCAGCGACGATCCACCGGCTTGCTGATTGATGCTGCGTAGGATGTAGGGCGTCGTGTCGTTGACACCGCCGTACTCTTCGTCCTCTGCTACGTCGTCATCACTGCTTCCGTCTTCGTCGTCGCTGTCGCGATCGTGTGTGCGGTGGCGGCTGTTGTGCTGTGCAGCGGCGTAACGCGATCGACCGTGCCGTCCGTGCTGTCCGTGCTGCTGCTGCTGGGGATCGGAAAGGGAGCTGCTGACCGTCCCCGCATCGCGGTAGTGCTTCGGGGAGTTCCCGCCAAGGGGTTCGTCGTCATCCCCTTCATCGTAGCCGGCAATGTTCGCCGCCGCCGCCGCGTTCGCCGCGCTCATCGCGCTGTGGTTGTTCGCCCGCGCTCCCTCCGTCAGCGACGTCCCCGCACGAATCCCTGTCGAGGCGCCCGTCAAAACCGGCGCAATAATTTTTGCGGGCGGTGGCGGCTGGATGAAGTAGTCGGCGGCAAACGCGGCGACGACCACCACGACCAGCGACGCTACAACGCCAACGAAGATGAACCACCCATTCAGCCTGGTGGACGGCGGCGGGGCAGGAGTGGTCGTGGTGGTGGTCGGCTGATTGTCACTTGCAAAGCGCGCGAGATTCACCATGGCGAGGCCAACTGCACGATCGCCCGCCGTCGCCGCGTTCCCTGACGGCCACGTCGTGGTGTTGAAGGAGAGCTCCGCGACGGAGCACAGCGTTCGACTGTTCACGAGAGGGATGCACACGAGCGCGACTTGACTCGTCCCTCCGGTGGACACCATGCCGAAGGGTGTCGCCCCAAGCGGGATCGAGCTGCCATCGAAGTAGCAGTACGGGAGATCGCCTTTTTCCCCCACGGCGGTGTAAAGAATGGCGCACAACAAGTTTGGACTGAAGAGGAAAAGACCCGGCGTGCGGCCCACCGCAAAGCGAGCGTCGCTCGACCCAACGGTGATCGACGTCGCCAGCATACGCGAGCCAATCGCGCTGTAGTAGAAGCCGTTGGGCAGGAAGACGGCTCTCGCGATTTCGGTGAGGTCGGAGCTGGTCGTGTACAGCATGTAGTCCGAGAAGTACGCGGCGTGGATCGGATAGGTGGTTTGGACGGCCGTGCCGTCGGTGCTGAGGTCCTGCACGGCCTTGTACAGTCGCATGTCCTGCGTGTTGGTGGACGAGAAGGGGTAGGTGGTCTGAATGTACTGCCCCTGGGAGTTCAGCAAGAAGGTGTTCGTCAGCCCCAGCGGGGGAAGAAGAACGCCGAAGACGAACTCCCCGATGCCGGAGAGCGTGGAATAGGTTGTCGACGCTGCCAGCACACGCTCCACGATGAAGGACACCAGCGCCGTGTTCGTGCGGGCGTAGCTGTAGCTGGTGTTGCGGCCGGGCATCGCACTGGCGTTGAAGATACTCGTTCCCGCAGTGGAGAAGAGCGAGGACACAAAGCCTGCGAGCGTCGTCACCGTTCCGCTCGGCGCCTCTGCAGCTCCCAAGTTGAAATTCGTGTCGATAATCGATGACGTGTGCATCAGCAGCATGTTCAGCGTGATGGACACATCGGGAAACGCAGCGTTCACCAACACCGTGGAGCCGCTGTATGAGGAGGGAAGGTAGGTGGACGAGATCGCGTCGGTGCGGGTAAAGGGCATCAGCCCTGCCGACTCTAGGTACATCACCGACATGGTCACGAACAGGTCAGACAGCACGTTCGCGCGGTACGCCGTGTCGATCGTGTTGGTCAAATTCGACGTGTCAAACGCAGTGGGGGCGGAGGGGATGGCGTAGCGCGTGCGCACCCCTGTCGCGATGTTGAATGGGCTGTAGTCCATGTCGCTTGGCCCCACAATGCCGCACGACGCCGCGAAGATGCCGGAGTCCTGTGCGGTGAGAAGGCTGTAGTAGTAGCCGATGTCGGCAATCGTGGTGTCGCCGATGCGGAAGAAGGAGCTGGAGGAGTCGGCAGCAGCGGCGGTCAGCTGAGCCGCAGTGACGATGACCAGAAGGGAGAGAAGCGCTATCCGTACCGCGAGCCACTGCAGCATCACGTTCAGCGATGACATTGTGTTGGTGGGCATGGCTGTCCTTCTAGGTGAAAAAAAAAATACTGATAGAAGACGCCGAGTAAAGAAGCGGGTAAGGTCAGATGTCGAGTGGAGGAAGAGATGTGGCGCAGCGTTCTCCAGCACCGCGACCGGCACGCGCGCACACACCAAAAAAAAATGTATGATACGTCGATGAAACAACACGCAAAACAGAGCAGCGAAACAAAAAAAAAAGATCTAATCGAGGAGATGCAGTGAGGCAACGAGACAGTAAGAGTCGCAACACTCTCCCCTTTATCTATTTTAAAGAAAGGAAGTCTCGAAAAAAAAAAAGGGTTAGTGGCACGTGACGCCAACGCTTGCGCCTCGTAGAAAAAAAAGTATTTTATCGCTGTAGCTAGGAAAAAGACGTAGAGGAGAGAAGGATGTGGTGTAAGACGAGAAAGTGTAGTGAGACGCAAGCATTCCGCGTGTTTGCTAAACAGGAGAAGAAGAGGAGCACAACGCAGAAAAGCTGCAAGTGCTTCCACGGGCGACTTCACAGAGGCCCTTTTCTCGCTCCGCTGCGTCATAGCAGCCAAAGCAGTGCGACACCAGTGAGGATCATCTAACATCTTTAGGTCTTGAAAAACTTTCTGTTTCTCTCCCTTCGCATTGCAGTGCGGACGACAACGCATAACATAGCAAGAGAGTGTGTATCTGTGTGCGGTGCTAAGGGGAAAAATAAACGACAAAAAAAACTCGGCAGAGACCCGCTTCACGACGATGCTGTTGTTGACGACGGCCATCGCAGGTAGGTTGCCTCAAGAGACAGCCAGAGCGTCGAGGCAGCTGCCGCGCTCTGCGGCTGCACGTCCGCACTCACCACACCGTGTTGCACTGGGTGGGGTAAGGCAACAACGTTTTCTGTTCCCGCCACCACACGCAGCGCCTGCACCTGAACGAGCGAGGCAGGCGGCAGCGACTGGTCGAGCACAGCAAGTCCGCAGAGCCAACGACGTGATGCTCCATTCTCCGAAGAGCTATCCCACATCGATGACGCCGCTGCAGCAGCAATGGAAGATGATGGTGGCAGCTGCAACACGTGACCTCCTGCCGCAGCGGTCGAAGGTGCGACTATGTGCCCACCGTGACGCTCTTCTCTTCCTCTTGACGTTGCCGTGTGCGCAACTGTGGCAACTGTTACAGCAGCATCAGCAGTGGTGGCAGGAGTAGTGGATGTGGTCAGCAGGCGTAGCACACGTCGACCACGTCCTCGCTGCACACCACTTCCACTTCCACCGCCACTCACCCCATCACCAGCTGCACCACTCACGTGTTGCTTGCCTCCCACAAGATCTTTACCCTCCACTTTCAGAGCCATCGCTGCTGTGGTGGCAGCTTCCCACCGCGCCTCCGCCGCCGCGTGCGCCACCGCGTCCTCGGCCTTCTTCACCACAGCCCACAAACCACCATAGAGGCAACTCGGCAGCGTCGCGTCGCGCAGCACAACGCTGCGAAATGTACTCCACCACGGCTGCCACGCCGACGACACGTGTGCGTTTGTTGCCGCCGCGGGCGTCGGTGACGCCGAGGACGGCTGCAGCTCACGCGTGACGAGCGTGGCTGTCAAGCCAACAAAGACGAGTAGAGATTGAGAAGGCTGCAGCACGAGAGCAAGGCTAAAGCCGACGGCCTTCAACAGACGAGGAACAGGCCGGGGGAGCAGCAGCGCAACGTCCACGACAAAGGAGCACAACTCGGTGGTCCAGAGCACGACCGGAGGTTGTGCGATGAGCTCGTCGAGCAGGTTGTGCGTCAGCAGGAGAGCCGTCAGAACTAAAGTGACCGCCGCAGTGGACAACACTTCTTCCTCTTGTAAAGCCGTGAGTGGGAAGGCGGTCGAGGAGGAGGAGGATGAAGAGCCGCCAGCTGGAAGACACGCACGCGACGCTGTCGCCGCTGCTGAGTAGCTGCTGTTGTCAGTTGAAGCTGCAGCCTTGCCATGCACGGGTCGGTGGTGCCCCTTCCCCCTTCCCTCGTCCACGCCTCTCGCCACTTCTGTCGCCGGCGCAGCGGCGTAGAGCCCGCGAAGGGCAAGAATGCGGCGGGCCATCAGCACGAGCCCCTCCAGTGTCACACCGAGAGAGTCTCGAGTGAGCGTGTGACGACTGCTGCTGCTGCTGTGGTTGCCTGTCGGTGTGCGCTCCGCTCTCGCACGCTCTGCTGGAGTCGACCCGCCAGCCTGTCCCCCACCACGTACGAGCCCGGCATGTCCGCCACTGCGCACGGAGAAACCCATTTGCCGGAGCGCCGCCGCCTCTGGTCCGCGCATAACGCCGTGAAGAAAGACTAGCGGAGCAACTTCAGCGTCACCACCACCAGCCTTCGTGGCGTTCGCGCTCGATGTCGCGAGCGGCTGATAACCACGATAGCTGCTTTTTCGGTTGCTGCTGTTGCCGGTTAAGGGTGTTGTACACCGCAGGCCTTCTTGAATCGTGTGAAAGAGATGCGGGTGCTGCCGACGCGCTGCGAGTTCCTCGCGGCTCAAGGACGACAACAGGCTGCGATCACGGCCAACGCGACGCGGACGCACGGCGCGCTCGTCAGCACGTCTGACGCTCTCGGCGCTGCGGTACGCCCTTCCCACGCGCTCCGTGGCTGTTGGAGGTTCTGTGCCGTTGCTGATGCCAGTTGCAGTGGTGGTGACGACTGCCGTGCGGTTCGATGTTGTGTCGGTGGGGCTCTGCGCGGGTATCGGCAGCATCAGCAGCGTGCGCGTCACGTAGCGGCGCACCCGCACACAACCGGTTGTTGCTGGCTGCGTGCAACACCACCACCGCGGCGGTCCGAACGTGTCTGTGCGCGATGAAGAGTGTTGAGCTTCTAGTGGTGGCGGTGGTGATGGTGGTGGTGTACGAGTTGGCAGCAGTGCGTTGATCCACACGCGCGCACCTGCCTCCAGCAACGCTTCCGGTTCTGCTAAGCGAAGGCCACACACGAGGCGAGCAACGCCCTCTCCAGCCCTCGTCTCGTACTGCTGCCGCTGCTGGTTATCTTCCCCTGCGTGGTGTTGAGCTCTCTGCACGTACAGGCCGTAGGAGTCCACAGTGAAGTTAACGCAGCGTCCTTTTGCACGTCGTGCCGCTGCTCCGTCTCCGGACTCTGTCTTGAGGGCACCTGCTTCGAGTGCTGTGCTGCCTGGCGTACCGGCTGTTGGCACCCACACGCTAAGCTCCGAGCCGCGGCCCAAAAAGTGGAAAGGCAGGAGCAATACCGGCGGTGGCATCCACAGCTGCGGGGCACCCGGACACGACGCCATCGTAACACCTCCACCACCACTGCTGTTGTTAGAAAAGCTGGTGCTGCTGTGCATCGCGGCCACCTCTTCAACAAGCACGCCGTTCAGAATAGCGGGCAGGGACTTGCTGAACGTGTCCTCCGCCTCCTGCGGGTGGATGCCTTGGCGTGCGAGGACAGCGCTGAGATGCGGGTTTGCTTCGCGCAGCGAGGAGTGCGCGCCGTCGACGTAGGAAACGAGCTTCAAGAGACACGATAACCAGTAATGACGTGCCTCTCGCTGCTGCTGCTGCTGCTGCTTTTGAACGCTAAACGAAGGACACACACTTTCATTGGCAGACGCTTGGCGGCTGTCAGAGTGAGAAGCTTCTCTTTCGTCACTAGAGGCATCAGCAGAGGGGGTGAAAAATTCGATCCAGTCGTCCACCAGCGCTGCGGCCACCTGCTGCACCAGTGGCTCTTCTTCACTTACTAAGGTGACCGTCGCACGCAGGAAGAGCGTGTGCGCTCTCGTGGTCATTGCTTCACCTGCATGTTCAGCTGTATTGCTGCTCTTGTCGTTGCGAGTGTGCTGTGCACCGCGCTCCACTGCTTCTTGACGCAGAGCGGCCAGTGCGGCATCCAGCTGGTTCTGCGACTCCTTGGCACCGCTGCTGCCTCCGCTCTGTGGCCTGCTGCTCGCCTTGGGAAGAAGGGAGGAAGAGGCGGCCCACTGCCGCTGATTTTGCTGCTGCTGCTGCGGTGACGACGAAGCGGAATTGTTATCTGTCATCGCAAAGACGGAGGCAACTTCATCTTCGAATCGCATTCGCCGACCTCCTCGCCGACGATTTAATTTTCCCCGTAGTTCAACGACGGCATCATTGGTGTTGGCATTAATGGTGTCGCCCTCTGCGGCGTGTGAACGTGTGCGTGGCCGCTTGCGGTGGCCTTCGGCATTTTCCATCACACTCTCCGCGTCCGCCACCCCTTCGCTCCTCTCTGGGCGAACACTCGTGCTGCTGATCACGTCGGACGGCAGCACACTGCTGCTGCTGCTGCTGCTGCTTCTCGTGCTGCTGCTCATGCTGCTGCTCGTGCTGTTGTCACTGTCGTCACTTGCAGCATCCTCTCTGCCAGCAATGCTTTCATCGTTTGTCGCTGCAATGCCATGCCCAACAGCATCCTCCTTGAACGGCCCCCTAGTGTGTGGTGCACCGTTGCACCGTTCTGTCGCTGGCACCGCGTACACCTCCTCGATGCGCAGGAAGTGCAGAACATGCAGGGCGAACACACTCGCCGGACACACTGCGGTGAGTTGCGCGTGTGCGGCGGCGGCGGCGGCCTGCGCCTGTGCTACGCGTGCGGTGTGCGCTGCAAACTTCTCGGCGGGAGTTGAGGCGCGCTTGCCTCTTCGCCGCGCAGCAGCTGCGGGGGTTGCCTTGCTGCGCATCGCACGACGTGCAGACGTCGACGTGTGCCCCTTCGCGGCGGACTCGTCGGATGCCTTCGCGGCGTGGAGCGCGGCGTAGTCGGGGCTCCACAGGCAGCCGGCGTGCAGCAGCAGCGCGAGAAAGAGAACGTCGTTACCGACCACTCGACGGCACACCATCAAGCAGCGCCGCCATCGTGTGAAGCTCGCAAACACAACATCATGCGGCAGTGGGTGAGCATCGGCGTAGGTGCTTGCGCTTGTGTTTGTGAATGTGGAGGGTGCGGGGTCGGCAGCAAGAAAAGAGCCGAGGGAGGGGAGAAGCCGCTCCACACACGTTTCTTCATTCATGAAGGAGACGCTTGAAATGAGAAGAGAGGAGGGAGAGGAAAGAATGAGAAAGCACAAAAATTACAAAAAAGAGGGTGTGTTTCACCCCATGCGGCGTGTCTGTGTGTGGACTTGTGTATGCGAGTCTATGCGTGGCTTTATGCTGCTTTTATTCACAGGAGAGGAAGAGTGCGTGCGTAGGTCGTGCCGGTGTTGCCCCTTACTTCCTCCCGCTCCCTCTATCTCTTCTATCCCACAAAGACACGTGGATGAATTCTAACGAGAAATATGAAGTGTATGAGACGTTAGAGAACGACAAGAAAAAATTTTAAATTAGGCGATAGGAGCCCCGCACACGAACACACCTACTTCCACGCCGAATACGTCTGTAGGGCTCAGACGTCTACACTGCCACGACGGCAACAATCAAGAGTGAAGGGGCAAAATGACGATGGCAGAAGAGGGAGAGGATACGAGTGAAGTTGAGGAGCTTTATTGGAATAGGAAGAGAGAGGTAGAGTGGGGGAGCAGCAACGTTGGCAGCCCTACTCGATGCTAGCAGCACGACAGAGATGTGCGCGCGCAGATATTCATCTCCCTCTTCACATTCAGTACACCACACTCGACAGGTTGGTGTGGCGGTGCGATGCAACAGAAAGAATGGAAGTAAGAGAGAAGGGAGTAGACACCTCACCCAAATAGGAGCACAGAGAAAAAAAAACCAAGGACCATAATAGTTGGGTAGAGTATCGGTAGCATATCATGAATATTGCCAACACTAGAGGTATAATGCGAGGCTGGAAAGACAGTTTGAAAGAAAGAGAAGAAAAGTAAGTGAATAATAGCTAAGGCCATGCTGAACACGTAGCCAGAACACGCACAAGCACAAATAACAGAGAGAGAGAAAGAAAGAGAGGCGTACCAAATAAACAGCCGTTCATGTTTCAACCAGACAAAAACACACGGAGAGAGAGAGAGAGAGAAAGCGAGCCAAAAACAAATAATAATAATAATCCACGATAAAGGCTAAAACAAAGGGGGGACTCGCAAGACATGCAGAGTGACTTCAGAGCAACACGTGCAACTCATCACCTCTCTCTCTCGCCACTTTTTTCCCTCACCTTTTTCAATCACATGCGTTGTACAGGTACGCCATGAGCTGCTGCTCACTGCCCTTGTTCATCTGCGCACGGAACGCGGGATCGGCAACGCGCAGAAAGAGGTTTTGCCGCTTTTCATCGGCCAGCGAGCTCGGCACCGACGGGTTTCCCTGCTTCACCGCCGCCGCGTACGCCGCCGCCTGCGCGCGAATAAACGCAAGATCGTCACTCGCTCGGTCGGGGAAGACCTTCTCGGCGAACTTCATGAACCCCGCTGTGTACTCGTGGCCCGGGAAGATGAAGGTGGAGGCATCGAGCGCGTAGTCGTTGGCCTTATTCAAGTGGAACACCTTCTGCAGCGCGCGGCACATGTCCGCCTCGTCACCCTCAAAGAATGCGCCGATGCCCGCGATGAACATGGTGTCGCCGGTGAAGAGCGCTACGCCATCTTTCGGGTGCTGGGGGTGGTGCACCTTGTAGAGAACATGTCCGCGTGTGTGGCACGGCGCGTCGATCACCTCGACAGACAGCCCACCGACCTGCACGCTGTCGCCTTCCTTCACCTTCTGCGTCACCGCTGGAATGCCATCGTTCGCGCCACCCACCACTGCCACCGCGGTGTTGCTCTGCGCCTCCAGCTGCTTCTTCAAGTCAACATTGCCCCCTGCGTGGTCGTAGTGCTTGTGGGTCGACAGGATGGTGTGGAAGGAGTAGGCAGTGCCGGCGTTGGGGCCCGACTTCAGGTGCTCCTCTACGTACTTCAGCACCGGCGCGTAGTCGGCGTTCGTGTCGACGGCAGCGAGCGCGTGTGTGGCGTGGTCGTGGATGAGGTAGGAGAAGTTATCCTTGAGGGTTGGGACGACCGTCACGGAGAAGGCGGCACCGAACTGCTTCGTGTAGTGGTGGCGCATCGTGAAAGAAAAGAAGTCAATACGAGTGAGAGAGTCAACGACTATTTGGCGTGTTGCTGGGAAGATTTGCGCAGGATGTATGAGAGAGAGAGAGAGGAAGGAGGTAAATGTGCAGGTGGTGATCAATTGGCCAAAAGCCTTTCGCTTGCTACTCAGTGTTTGTAAGAGATAAAAAAGGAAAAGTTCCTTTGTGTCTTCACCATTTAAAAGGACGAAGAGCGGCAGAAGCTGGAGCATCTCAACCGATTGGGAGAGTGCGCCTTCCTCTTCTCCCGCTCCCCACCTCTTCTAGTGCTGCTGTCTTCCGCCTCACGACACACCAACACCAGACACCTTTTTTTTCTCCTCTCTCAGCAGTGTTGGCACGGACAAATGATTCATTCGTCACATCCAACATCGTTGGGCAGTCACCGGTAAAGCAACGCCCTTTTCACCTCTTTACACGACTGCACTCTGCCGTTGTGTCATTCCCGCATTCTTTTTTTTTTGTTCAGTTTTGTTTCTAAACATGGCGACACGACGCATCAGAACTTCACCGCACGGCGGACACCACCGCCAGCCACGGCATAATAAATAGATAAAAAAGGTAAAAAAGAGCGCAACGCATCTCTTTCTCCTCTCCTCAAAAATACACAAAGACAGTGGAAAGAGATAGAGAGAAGAGGATGCGCTGCCACGGGTGGCAACGACACCGCCCACGGCAACCACAAACAAACAAAATTGAGAGAAAAAAATGTCACGGCACGCTACTCAGACGTGCATAAAGAGAGTCGAAAGAGCACCAGTGAACTCCCCTTCTCGCTGCACCGCACACATAAACATAGAGAGCACACCGCTGGGAAACAACAACAAAACCACCAATAAAGAGTGAGAAGAGGATAGGTCAGCAAGTCTCAGCCAGAAAACACGTGCACTTTATCAAACAGTCGTTAGAAGAGAACACAAGTAGACGAGTATGCTCGAACACCGGCGCGTATAAGTGCCACGTGGACGACTTGAGTGCACAGTCCATTCGTGCTCTTCTTCTTTCACGTACGGGGCTGAGACCACCACGCAACCTCCTACCACGAAGAGAGAAAAAAAGGAGAAAAGAGGAATGGTAATCCAATGCACCACGCGTAAAATGTTTTTTTTTACGAGTAGAAGTCGTAGGTCTCATCTCCGGTCTTCTTGATGACCGTCCGGTACGCGTTCTCGATATCGCGGGGCAGAATGACGTAGCGGTTCTTACGCACCGCCAGCATACCCGCCTCCTGACAGATGGATTGGATATCGGCCCCGCTCAGCTTCTCTGGACGCGTCACGTAGTCCTCCAGGTCGACCTCCGGTGAAAGGTTCATCTTGCCGGTGCACACCTGGAAAACAAGGCGCTTCTGCCTGCGGTCAGGATAGGGGAACTCAATCTTGCGGTCGAGCCGGCCGGGACGCAGCAGCGCGGGATCGAGGGTGTCCCACCGGTTCGTTGCCATGATCACCTTCACGTTGGTGGTCTGGTCGAAGCCGTCCATCTGTGTCAGCAGCTCCACCAGCACACGCTGCACCTCACGATCGGCACCCGTCTGCGCATCGAAGCGCTTCGTCGCGATGGAGTCGACCTCGTCGATGAAGATGATGGACGGCGCGTTCTCGCGGGCGAGGCGGAAGACGTCGCGCACCTTGCGCGGGCCCTCGCCGAGGAACTTCTGCACAAACTCGCTACCCACCACCCGAATGAACGACGCCTTCGTGTGCTGCGCCACCGCCTTCACCAGCATCGTCTTTCCCGTACCGGGAGGGCCGTAGAGCAGGACACCGCGCGGGGGGTCAATGCCGATCTGCTCGTAGAGACCCGCGTGTGTCAGCGGCAGCTCCACCGCCTCCCGAATCTCTTGCTTCTGCATATCGAGTCCGCCCACGTCCGAGTAGGTGACATCGGGGCGATCGCTCGAGTTGAGCAACGTGATGGTGGCGTCCGTCTCGCTGGGCAGCAGCTGCACGCACGCGTTGCTGCTCTTGTGCAGACCAACGCTAACGTTCGGCTTCAGCTGCTCCTTGTTGAGGGTGGACAGGATGCGCACGAAGTACTGCGACCCGCTCGTGCCGCTCACGATGCCGCGCACGCTGTCGACGGCCTCGACGAAGTTGCCAAGGACGAGGGGGACGGCTTGGATGCGCTTCACCTCCTGCTTGGCGGCGCTCTCTTCCTTCATGAGCTGGTGTGTTTCGGTCTTGCAGATCATCGTCTTGAGGTGAATGTTCTGGATGTCCTTGCGCAGACGCTCGTACTCCTGGTAGAGGGAGGTGGGGACGGCTGCCTTGCCCTCGTGGCCGTCCTTCGCGGTGCGCTTGTGGGCGAGGGCGGGTGACTTCGTTGCCGCCGCCGCGGCCACACTCGATGTCGCCATTGAAAAAGAGAGAGAGGGAGTTGAGGCCTCTTTT
The DNA here is from genome assembly GCA_000331325.2 of Crithidia fasciculata. NCBI lineage: Eukaryota > Euglenozoa > Kinetoplastea > Trypanosomatida > Trypanosomatidae > Crithidia > Crithidia fasciculata. Next base: position 82,168 of record AODS02000021.1, read on the forward strand.
TTTTTTATTGTCAGAGGTGAAGCTCAAAGCGCTGCGTGTCGCGTTGGTTTGTCTGTCCTAGAATAGAAAAGAGACAAATAAAAAAAAAAACAGAAACGAGTGACGACTACTGTTGTAAGCATGGCAGATTTGAATTTAATGGAGTAAATATGTTAAAGGAGGCAGATGGAGGAGGAAGTTGTGCGATGGAAGGCAAGTAGAGATGAAAGAAGAGAGAGAGAATGGATGGAGCAGGATGTCTGTTCCACAAGACGAGCATGTTTGCGTGTATATGTAAGCAGGCTTCGAGCAAGCTATTGGTGCTTTTGTCACGCACGTCGAGCCATCCATCGCGCGGTGCTCCATCCCCCTTTTGAACATTTAAAAAGGGATGCGGTGACTGAAAGAAGTAAAACGAAAAGCCTGCCGTCTGCCTCTACAGCATCATCTCAGGCTCAGCGTCAAGAAGAAGCGCATTATCACGCTCACTCAGTGTTTATTTCATTTTCGCTTCTCTTTTTTTTTTTCTTTCCGAGAACAACCTCGGTAGAAACATAAGTACACCGGTCTGTCAAGGCGGAAGATCCCACAGGTGGGCCAAAGAGGTGGCACTGCCAAGAAGACAAAAAAGAAGAAGTACGTGCCACACACGCGTACGCCCACACATGCACACAGACGCAGAGTTCAACTGCCAACCACGTCGGCGCAATTATTTCCAACGATTCAGCGTAGCACTCACTCAGTAAAAGCAACGCGTTTCTATCAACAAACAAACACACACATACACACATACGTAATAGCACCGAAATACACGCAAACACTGTGGTGACAGACGGTGTTAATAAAGAAGGTAGAGAACACAAGAATAAAAATAGTGATAATAACAATGGTGGCAACAAAAATAGCAAGATGTCATCGAGTGCGGGCGTGCGCGCGTGCGGGAAGGAAGAGAACAACACTGAGTACGGCACATCGATGGCATCACGCAACTCGAGAAAAAAAATAAAAAGTAAATGTGGAAAAGACAAAAGAGGTCAGTAGACGAGGGAGGAGAAGAGAGGGTCAACGCAAAGGACACCAGCGATGAAACAAAAAGGAGCAAGGAAAACATAAAAAGAAACAAACACACAATAGAAGAAGATCGCATCCTCTGCACCAAGAGCGACGACGACAACAGCAACAAGTGGACGCGCTCGTGCCTCGTCACACGTCTGCGTAGAAGCACTTCCATCGCAACCACAAACATACATACACACACGTACATCAAGGCTTAACAGAAGCAGAAGTAATGCGTTGTTTGTGCGTCAAAACAGTGCGGCGACCGAAAGCGAGCATACCCTTCCTCACTGCACGACCAACACGGTGCTCGGTAGACGGGGCGGCGTCGATTGTGCATGGCGTCGTCGTATTGACGTGTGTGTGTGTGAATCACGAAACAACAACAACAACAACACGCATTTGTGTGTTTTAGTGCAGTGTTAACAGTGATCGGCAGAAGAGGAAAGAGGAAATAAGTGGTGTCTATCGCGAGCGCCACCGCCACGACCACGGTGCCGCGCTACACCAGAATCGAAGAAGAGTGCGAGGGTTGTACATGGAGAAGCGAACATCTTGATGAATAAAGAAACCTGCTTAAACAGGCACACACACACACAGACACGCACGCGCGGCAATGCACAACGAAAAGGGGAAAAAGAAAGGAGGAAGACGCCAAGGGTGACCTCCGCTTTCCATCATAGACGCCTTTTAAGAAAAAAAAAGAGCTAGAAATATAGTCAGAAACAACAAAAGGATTCTCTACATCAGCATACACCACGTGTCGCACGCCCACACACACACAAAGGGGTGGACGAGCTGAGAAATATGGGCGGGATAACAGAGGAGAAGTGTCAGGCGGAGAAGAAAAGATAAAAAAAAAATTGACAAGCCCACTCTGCACACACACCCACCCACCCACCCACACAAACGCAATTAGAAAAAAAAAATCTAGAGATGGAAGAAGAGAGGGTGGCTGCGCATCTCTTGGTGGTGACACGCATCGATGTTTAAAGGCAGCGCTGTAGCAAGACGCAGGAAAAAAAAAGGAAAAAAACGCTTTTCGCCTTTTGGGAGTAAGAAGACAACAATCAGCAGAGAGCAACGCATTGCTCGCTTCGCGGCAGTGCATCACGCAAAAACAGAAGGAAAAAAAATCATTTAACAATAGTTTTGGTCGTCGGCACCGCCGCAGTCACGGCAGCACAACAGCAGTCAAATAAAAAAAACTATGGAAGCCCTCACCTAAAAAAAAAAACAGCTGGTACAGAGAAAAAAAAGAAAAAAACGAGAGAAAAAAGGACGTGTGAGTGTGTTTTTAAAAAGCGGACGGCGCACCGTGCAGGCCCGCCTTCGCAGCCTGCCGCCGCCACTCACGCAGCTCCGCCTTCTTCACGTCGCTGGCAGGTGATACTGGCGTCTCCTCCTCCGCCACCTGGCGCACCATGTCAAGCAACGACGGCGCCGCGCTACTCGCCTTCACACTGCTGTTGTTTGTGTGTGCGTGCACACCAGGGGCAGCATTTGCAGCGCGCGTCGCCGTTGTCGCTGTCCCTCCGTCCTGCTCACGCGATGACGAAGACGGCAGCAGCAACGAGCGCTGAAGCGGGGAGGAGGCGTTCGCGGTGTTGAGTGCCGGCAGCGGTGGATTAAGAGGGGAGGTGAGGCTGCCCGTACGGCCGACCCAACTCGATAACGGCTGCGCCTGCTGCTGCTGCTGCTGCTGCGTCATCGACCCTATATTACTCCGCTGTGCTCCGCCGCGAGTACCGTGCCGCAGTGCGAGCCCCTCCACCACGTCTTCATTCAGCTGACAAGACACACGCGCGCTCAGCGGCCCCCGCGCCATGTCGTCCCTCGCGATGCACGGCAACGTGGTGGAGGCGGTGAGGGCCTTGCTCGAGATCGGCGGCACCGGTGTCGTGTGCGCTGCTGCTGCTGCTGCTGCTGTGGCGGCGTGGAGTTCATTTCCTCCGCTCGCGAAGCTGACGCTGCCGTCGCGGCAGATGGAGATGGAGTCACCAGAGGCAACGGATGCGTTCCGCACACGTCGGTGGTAGGTGGCCGTCGGTGCCGGTGAGCCGCCGGAGGCTGCGACGGACTCGCTGGCGGACGACGAAGGCGGACGGGGCGGGGGCACCAGTCGGCCAGAGTTGTGGCTGCGGCTCATAAAAGAAAGCTTCCGCAGGTTGTCTTGTGACGCGGAGGGAATAGAGGGCAGCGTGAGGTTGTTGCCGCTGCGCACGCTGGCGGTGTCCGACGCCGTGGAGGCGTGCCGGCGCAGCACCGCCGCAGTGACAGCGCCGCCAGTGTTGCCGTTGTTGTTGCTGCCGGTGGAGACAACGCTGCCGGAGCGCCGCCCGAGCTGCACGTCGTCCTCCTCGCTGCCTTCCTCCACCTCCGCTCTGAACGCCTCGTTGTTGTTGTTGTTGTTTACAAAGTCATCGACTGCGGTGCCGTGACTCGACACACGCGACTCGCGGGAGAGCGGCGGTGGAGAGGTAAGAGAGGGACCGTGGTCTGCATCGCGGGACTTGACGACGGCCTCGCGCACCTTCCGTCTGCCCAGCGTCGACTCATCCGGCACCTTGACGGTGATGTTCGCGCCGAGGCTGTTCTCTTTTATACATGCAGCGCCGCCGCTAATACTGCTGCTGCTGCTGCCGCCGCCGCCACTCACCAGCTGTTGAAGTTGAGTTGGTGGGTGGGCTGCACGCGTCTCTTGACTTTCTACCGCCGCACCAACCGGACCGCTGCTCTGGCGTCGACGCGCATATGCGCTGGTGTGCGCTGCCCCTCCTTCTGCGCGGCCCCCCGCTGCGGATGCCGGTGGTGCTCCTCCCGGGGCTGCCGTGCCGGAGAGCCGTCGAGTGGCTTCCACCCGTCGAATTTCTTCCGCAACGCGATTCCGCAGCGCAGAGGCGACATCCGCACTCGGTGCCGGCAGCGCCATCTGCTGTTGTTGTGGTTGTGGGGGGCCTGCTATGCCACTCGATGCGCTACTGCGTGTGCCGCCACGCAGCAAGCCAGACGTCGAGAGCGACGCGCGAGGCGCCGTACTCCCGCTGGGACTCGCGGTACTGGTGGTGATGGAGGCAACGCGCTCCCGCACACGCCGGGCTACGTCCCCTGATGGCTGGGCAAACGCAGATGCCGGAGGTGCGCTTGCGTCGTTAATGCTGCTGCTGCTGTCCGCTCTGCCTGTCACCGAGGAGACACGCCTGGCAGGCTGCGGCAGCGTACCGCTTGATCGGCGTGGTGGGCTGCGTGTTGGCGGCGCACCGTTGGAGACGCCTTCTCGGACGCTGCCCTCCGACACCACGTCCCGTCGAGAAGTCGAGGGAATGCTGCTAATACCACTACCAGCTGCAGCAGCCGCGGCGGCTTCTTTTTCCTCGTCCTCTTCCGTCAGCTGGCCGTTCAGCCGCGCTAGGCGACGCTGCAGCAGCGCACACTGTTGGCATGCAGCCTTCAACGCAGCCCACAGCTCCGCCTTGGTGGCTACGGGGTTCTTCAGCACCGCCTGCACCGCCGCAGGGACCGCGACGTGCGCAACGAGAGAGGACATGGTGAAAGGCACCAGCGCCGTCTCGTCGTCATCGTCTTCGCCGTCAGCCGGCGCCTGCGTTTGCGCATCGTGGCTTGCAGCCGATGCCAGGCGACTTGCACTGCGCTCCCCCGCAGCAGAGCACCGCCGGGCAGCATCAGCGGTGCCGCTGCCACTCGTATTACCACCACCACCAACAACACCATCACTTTGAATCGTAGGCGACACGCTGGTCGGGTCCGCTGCGTATTTGGCAAGCCGCATCATCACAGGCTCGCTGCCTCTCGTTGTCGAGGTGCGCAGCTCGACCGCGCTCATCATCTCGAGTTCCTCTGCTGCTGCTGCTGCTGCTGCTGCTTCTAATCTTCTCTCGTTTTCCGGTAGTCGTGAAGTGTGAGAAATGGACTGCTGTGCATGCCGCACATCTTCTTGTGCGTGATGGGGTGATGTCATGGGCACAGCGATAGGAGAGGCATCCACGGTGTCGCCACCGTCTCGCGCAGCAGTGCTGCTGCTGATACTGCTGCCACTGCTTAAGAGGGGAAGAGGACTCTGCGGTGGCGGAGCAGCGGTGTTCGCATTCACTTCAGCTGCTGCACCCTTACTCGCCGAGGCAGCACCCTGCGTGTCCGTCACGTCCGCTGGTGTCTGCGTAGACGGACGAGACGGGGTAAGCGCAGAGGCATCTGTGTCGTCGCTCGCCTCGTTCTCACGGGGTGTTGCTGCAACGCCACTGTTGGGTGCCGGAGAGGCCCCGCCCCGATCATTCAGTCGCGCTAAAACGGGTCGTCGTGTCGATGCTGCTGCTGCTGCTACTGTCATCGTTGGCGTTTCCTGCCCTACAAGCGACGACGACAGCGACGAGGGGGTGGCGTGAGTGCCGAAGAGAGACGACGGTTGGTAAACGCGATACTGCGTTGTGGAGCCGCTGCGACCACGTACCGGAGCTAACGAAGCAGCAGCAGCAGCAGCAGCGGTGGCAGTGGCTGTAGCTGTAGCTGCGGTCCCTGCTGTAGGAGATGTAGATGGTTGTTGCACATCTGCATGACGACTCGCCGTGAGTGCTTCCCCGAGTGGTGGCGAGCTTCCTCGCTCAGCATTCGTGCGCTGCGCATCGGGCGTATCGGGAGTAGGCGTGGATCGCTGTGCGAGGACGCGATAGGCGCGCTCTACCGTGCCACGCGGTGCTGCTGCGGTCGTGGCGATGCGTCGCGGGCGGGTTGTACTGCTGCTGCTGCCGCTGGCGATGCCTTCGTCGCCCGTATCCGCGCCGTCGGCGGTTGGCTCTGCCGGTGAATGGGAAAGCCGCATGCTGGGCGGGGTGAAAAAGAAGAGGGCGAGAGAAAGCAACTGAGGCAGCAGGTAAGGAAGATGCGCAGCTCGAGAAGAACAACGCACAGCGGCAGCCTACCTCCGTATCAGACAGAGAGAGAGAGATACTGAGAGAGAAAGAGGTGCAGAAGCCGACCGAACAGGGAAGGAACAAGAGGAGAGGAACACAGCGAATTTCACACCGACAAGTACAGAAGGCGTTCCCTCAACAGCAAAATGACAAAAATAATTCAGCGGAAGTATTTGAAGAGATGAAAGAAGAAAAAAAAAACAAATTGACGACGAAGTAAAGTACACTAGCAAGAATCAGAAAAGAAGCCTCCAAGAGAGAGAAGAGAGAGGTGATAGCCAAACGGTGACGGAGACGTATGCGTGTACGTCCCCCACTAATTGCTTGAGAAGGAGAAAAGAGCACCGACACAGACACGTACACTGTACAGTAAGATCACTGTGTGCAGTTAGGGCTACAGAAGCACCGCTTACCGGAGAAACGGGAACACCGGCTTTGTGCGCGTGAGTGTGCGTGCGCGCTGTGATAAAGTTGTGAGTGCGCCGCGCTCTCTCTCGACGCGTGCGGCAGGCGGGTGAGGCGTGGAAAGGTAGCCGTCCGACAGCGAAGCAGTTGCTGCGGGTCGTTACAAGGTGGGAGAGTGAGTGTGTGTTTACGTGGCAACGCGGAAAGAAGAAAAGAAGGGGGTAGAGGAAGAGTGGGGAGAGAGGGAAAAAAAAATAACAAGACGCTCACGCACGCGCGATAAGATCGTTGAAGGAGTAAACGGCGACTTCCCGCTTATCAACTTCGCTTTCAACACGCGCAAGCATTAGTGCGGAGCAGCATCTTAGCAGCCTCTTTGGAAAACAAGTCGTGCGCGACACCTGCACCGTCATGCGAGATCATCGGGCCCTTTTATTACGCTTTAGTGTCTTTTACCTCTCTTTGTCAATCTAGCGATATTGTCTCATCCGAGTCCACCACCACCAACTCTTCTTCCTCCTGCTCTCCGCCCTCCGACGGCACTGATGCACCTCGTCCCTCCTGCGCAGCGGCGGCGCCACCACGCGTGAGACGCCGCCGCGACGACCGCTCCTCCTGTGAGTGCGCCTGCTGCGCGTACGCGGCCGCCTTGGCTCGCAACCGCTTCGCCGAGTTCGACGTGGCGGTCGATGCCGCCGCGGACGTGGAAGGTGCACGCAGCGGTAGCCCTTTCGTGCGGGTCGATGGCTGCTGTGTTGCTGTGCTCGCCCCTTCCTTCACCGCACTCATCTCAGTGGGAGGGAGATATGGCACCAAGGCGCCTGCCACTGTTGCCGCTGCTGATGCTGTCGAACCAGATGGGGTTGTGTTGTGCGACCGCGCCTCTTCTTCATGCAACCGGGACGTGAAGATCGCCACCGCCTCGGCTGCCAGCTCAGCAGTCGCGGCGTCTATGCCCCGCCCAGATCCTGCCTTGTGGTCCTCCCACACGCGCTGCAGCGCCAACGCGTGCGCAACACCCTCAGAGTTCCCACTCACCTCTCGCTCTTCAGATTCGTCGTGCGTGCTCTCGTCCTGGTGCACGTAGGACAGTGGCAGCTTCTCGTACAGCACGACGTACGGCGTCTCCAGCGCCGAGTACACGCCGCCGCCGGTCCCGTGAAGGATGTGGCGCATTTTTTCTGCGGTGACGTTCTGCACGTTCGAGTCGTTCAGCATCACCCAGCCCTCGTAGAAGGCAGCGCCGCTGATTGAGAGAGCAGCAGCGGGGAGCGCCGGGGCGGGTGTGAGAAGGGGAGAGTGAGCGTCCTCGATACTCTCTGCTGCTGCTGCTGCTGCTGCTGTGTTCGGAGGAGAAGAAGGAGCAGTGTCTGTGCTTGGCGGCTTCACAAGCGGTGGTTGTGGTGGCGGGGTGGACGGTGTTGCTGATGCGCTTTCCTTTGCAGTCGCGGCTGCTCCGTCCGCTTCACAGTACCTCTCTTCTTCTGTTGGTGGCACGTCGGCGGAAACAAGTTGACTCGAGACTGCTGCATTGACAGACTCGCTCGGTGGTACAAAGGGGGAGAAGACACGGTCCAGGTCGAGCGCACGCGTGAGCCCGGCGCCGAAGGCATTCACGTACGCCTGCACGTCGTTCACTGCTGCGTCGTCCGCCGTTGCTGCCGCTACTGCTGCTGTTTCTGCGGCAGGGCAGTTGTGCTGCCCACTGCGGGTTAACACAAAGTAGTGGCCGCTGCTCGGCGTCAAGCCGCTGTGAACGATAATGCTCCGCAGGCGGTAGGCGACCCACGCAGGCGACGACAACACATGCCGGCTCTTAAGCGTTGCTGCCGCTGCTGTTGGCGGTGTAGCCGCACTCCCGTCGTCTCCGCCCTCTTCTTCATCCTCTCGCTGCTGATGCGTTGGTGCTGTCGGGGCGTCTGTGGACTCTTTGATTGGGTAGGCGGGAAGGATCACCACTTCGTTCAGGGGAACGCCGTCCGTCACCTTGGCGAAGGACTGCGTCGCGCGTTGGTACGCGAAGCGGTTGAGTTGGATCGCGAGATACCACGGCAAGCCCGCACCTGCTGCGGTGTCTGCGGTGACAGCAGGTGGAACATCGGAAGCTGCTGCTGCTGCTGCTGGTCGTTCTTCTTCGTTGAGAGGCAACCCATCGACTTCAACAGGTGCAACGTCAGTGGTTGCGCTGTTGCTCTGCTCCTCCTCAGGAGTGTGTGCGCCGGTTGCAGCGATGAGAGGTGCGGTGTGTGTTGGCCCTGTTGCATCATCATCATCATCTTCTTCCTCGTTCACAAGAAGCTCGGCTTGTGCAGGTGCAGCGCTGCTGCTACGATGTTGCGCATCACCACTGCCCTGCTCTCCTTCAGCCTTCTCTACACCCTTTGTGGGTAACTCCGCCACCAACTGCGTTGTCAGAGCCGTGCTTGTCCGCCGCTTGCAGTGTTCACAATCCAGTGCGTTGCCGCCATGCAGCAGCTCCTTGTTCAGCGTCGGGTGCAGGACATGAAGCAGAAGGTGTTGTAACGTCACAGAAGGAGGAGCCGCTTCGGTAACCGACAGCTGCGGCGCAGCGTCTGCGGTGTTGCTGCTCGTATTCCCTTCGTTTGCAGCAGCAGCACTCCTTTCTTCTCCGCCCGCAGCCGTGGGAGCAGCGGTCTCTGCCGTCGCTGCCGTCGCTGCTGCTGCTGCTGCCTCGCCCACGTTGACGTACGTCGTTGTGGTGGCCGTGGCGCCATGAAAGTGTTCCACCTCCACCTGCTTCACAACACCGCCAGATGCAGCAGCTGCGGAAGATGGCGATGCGTGCGTCTCTGAAGCTGCAGCAGCTGCGCTGTGCGTGTGTGTTGGCGTCGCTGATGTTCTTCCGGTTGCTTCGGCTGTGGTCGGCGGTGCCGCTGCGCGAAGCGGGATAGACAAGTCCCAGAAGGCGTTCACGTGTGTGCGCGCGTGGTGGCAACATGTGCATTGCATGGTCGTCGCAGTCTGCCCGCCGAACCAGTGGCCGACCACCGCACCGCCCGGTTGCTTTGGTTCGTCGAGCTGGTCGAGCAGGGCATGCAGGAACTCAGAGGCATCGTGCTGACGGTGATCGTTGAAAGGGACGGGCAGCTGCGTGTCCAGGTAGTCCGGCAGCACCGGGTGTTCCTCGTGGTGGTGCGTGGCGCGCCACTGCAGCTCGCCAAGCAGCAAGACGAGCGCCAGCCTGCAGCCGTAGCGCTGAAAGAGCTTCGCTGCATCCGGCACCTTCACTGTCGGTGCCATGGGCAGCACACGCTCCGCTCCGCCTGCGTCCTCCTCTGCTGCGGCGTGGCAAAACACGGCGCTCTGCACACGAGACACCAAATTCGCACGAAACAGTGCGGCAGAGCTCAGCAGCTGCACGACGCTGTTCAAGAAGCACGTGTTCCCGCTGTTGCGCATTCCGACCCAGCAAGAGACCGTCGACAGCTTCACCGTCGCGTCTGTGTTCGTGCCACTGCTGCTGTTGCTACGCGCCGTTCCCGTGCCTGCGTTCCCGAAAAGAGAGGTGCGGCTGCGGCGGGTGCCGTAGGACGTGGTGGTCCCGACCGAGGCAAGCGTGGCGAGCAGCGAGGCAACCGGCAGCTTACTCGCACCTGAATCAGCGCCCGGCACCACAAACATCGATGGCGCTGCTGCTGCTGCTGCCGACGCTCCAGCTGAAGGACGGCCAGCCGAAGACGTGGGTGAGACTGATGCACGTGCAGGTGGTGTGTACGTCATGGACGCGACGCGGTGCACGAAGCGCTTGTTCGCCGCTGTGATCGCCCACATGGCACGCAGCGGGTAGAGCAGATGTGCGGGCCCGTCATGCATGTCCACGAGGTCCGCGGCGTCCCACTGAGACGACCGGTAGGTTGGGTCATCAGCGTAGAGGAAGCCGCCCCAGTCGATGAGTTGCTTCACTTTAAAGCGCACGGGACTAACAGGAAAGAGGTTGTAGACGCGCTGCCGCAGCACTTCAAAGCGGCGACACAGACGGTGCAGCTGCCGCAGCAGAGAGAGCTGCGCCTCGCTGAATACCACCGCTGCGGTCGCGTTGAACGTGGCGCCAGCTGCTGCGTCGCCGTGGGTGAGCGACCACACCACGTCGCACTGGGAGAGCACCGCGGTGGCGGCTGCCAGGACGTCCCAAATGCACTTGGGCAGGTGGCCCTGCATCGCGTCGAAAAGGGTTTGGAAGTGTGCTACCGTGTACAGGGGAGCTGCGTGTTGCACTGCGGCTGCGGAGGCTCCTGCGGCACTCTTCCGGCGCGCGTGGGCAGCCGCTGCCGCTGCCGCTGCTGCGCTCGTGGTGTGGTGGGGGACGGTGTGATGGATGCCCGACGCCTGCGAGCCGCTGTCGGCGATGGCGCTCACGACCGCCGCGAGCGCAGAGGAGAAGCCGGCGGCGAACCCGTTCCCACTCTGCGCTGCTGCGGGTGTTGCTGCTGTTGCGACCGCCTTCTCAGGTGCGTGGGGATGGTGGGATGAAGAATGGTTTCCAGCAGCTTTTTCCGCCCACGCCGCCTCCACACTGAAGAAGTCCAGCAGAGCGAGGAGGGAGTAAAGGTTCGCCGTCAGCAGCGTCAGACGCGCACACACATCGTTCACCTGCAGCTCCATCGGGATATCCGGCTCCGCCGCGGCGCCGAACGGCAGACGCGCATCCTCGTCCGTCTGTTGCCTTCTGCCTCCCGCGTTTCCTCCCTGTGCTGAAACAGGCGCAAGAAGAACGTTGAGCCGCTTCACATCACCGTACATGAGCTCGATAACTTCTCGTGCGGCGCGGTGGATCTCTTCGAGAGCCTGCAGCGCCTCAGACGACAACAAATGCCGCTTCGTGTGCGCAGACTTCGTGGTGGTGGCGGCGGCCGCGGTGACCTGTGTGTGGTGACGGCCGTCAGAGAGAGGATTCGACCGTGCGGCGTGGTCCGTTGGCCGCAGCGGGGCACCGCCACCGCCTTCCGGCGACGAAGACGTTGAAGCAGAGGCAGAGGTGCTGGTGGACCGCGATGCGGTGCTCACACTGCTGGATGCTGTCGGATCCGCTGCCTCGTGCGGCTGCTGCTGCGTGAGGGACGACACGCCGTGTACTAAGAAAGAGATGAGAATCCCGCGGTAGAGGTCGGCAGAGGCGCAGCCGGCTGCCTCCACGAGTACGCGTCGCGCAACACTCGGCGGCGGAGGAGAAGAAGCGGATGTGTCACTGTGGTGGTGATGGTTGTGCGTGTGCGTGGTGCCTGTCTGATGCAGTTGTGCTGCAGCAGCTGCTGTACCGGATGCTGATGCGCCATTGCTGCCTTCCAGAGAATGACCAACCGGTGTAGCTGTGGCGCTCTTCTTCACCCTTCCTCCTTCCACCTCGATTTCAACGCTCACGCCTCCCGCCGAAGCAGTTGTGACCGCCGCAGCTGTATCTTTGTTGGAAGGCTGCAGCGATGCCGGCTGATGCTGTTGGTGATCCTGCGTGTCGATGGGCTCGAAGACACGCAGCGGGTGTGCGCCATGGTGGCCACGTCGCAGTACACCTCGCACGAGGGAGACGCCGACTTGGAGTGCGTTAACGCGCGCGCCACTCTGCCGCCACAGCTCGATCGTGTGGACGCGGTGAAGCAGAAACGTTGCCGGGTCGGCGATCGGCGCACGGGCGGTGGTGAGGCGTTCAATCGTTTGGTTTGCGCGGAGGAGAGCAGAAGCGGTGACGGTGCCCGCTGGCCGCCCACTCACGTCTCCACCGGCTTCCGCTGCGCTCACCATGACGGGAGAGCACTCGGGTGTCGGAAATCTTCGCTGCTGTGCGTACTCCTTGCTGGTGTCAAAATGTGTTGCCTGTAGATGCCGGCGAAGTAAAGGGAATCAGAGAGAACGCAAGCGAACAAATAAGAGCGAGTTCTGGACAAGATCGAAAAGGTCTTTGCCAGGTTGCTCGCTGCGCAGCACACGCCTCTCCTCGAATCCGTTCTTGTAAAGGAGAAGAAGACAAGAACAGTAATTTTGAACCGGCTCCAAACGGCTAGCAAACACAGCAGAACAAACTCACCCACCCTCACAGAAAAAAAAAACGTGTAAAAAAAAAGGGTATTTACCGTCAGCTGAGCGAAAATATAGTATTATGAGAATAATAAGAATCAAAGAGAGAGAAAGAGAGAGAGAGGGAGATACGAGTTTCCGATTTGGGGTTGACAACAACGTTTGTACCAGTGTGTGTGTCTGTATGTGTGCGTTAAGATGAGAAACAGCAGAGAAAGAGAAGAGAAAAACAGAGAAGAGCAAAAAGAATAAAGAAAAGTGCCTCGTGCGTCGTGCACAGCTTCCAGAGCCAGCAGCGGACGCACGTTTGTGTGTGTGCGTGTGTGTGCGTATCACCTCCACCAAGTTGGCGAGTGTCTCTTCTTCAGTGCAGGTAGACCCGATAGCTTAGGAAGCAGAGACGTTCTTAAATGGTCAAAAAGAGGCGCAGGAGAATAGAGAAAAAAAAGAGTTGTGGGAAACGCACACGCAAAAAGGAGGAAAGCGTGGTGGATGATAAACACTGTGGTGTGTGGGTCTGTGCGTGTAGACGACTTGGTATTGCACGATGTGTGCGCTTCGTTTGTGCTCTGAGAAAAAAAAAAGAGAAGTTGCGCGGCGATGCAGCGAAAAAGAGATCAAATGTTAAAGAAGCAAATAATAAAGTTCCTTTTCTATGAGCTGGTTTAGAGCAGCACGGGCGATACTCTTTGTGCCGGAGCAGGCAGGGACGTGTGTGGATGAGAACAGGAGGAGGTCGGAGAAAAAATGAGAAGGAGAATGGAGGAGCGCATGCCACGTGTTGTAAATCGTAGCCCCGTCGCAGGTGCTGAGAACGCCAACGCATCGGTTGTGAACAAACAGATGAAACAGCTTAAGAGCTGTATGATGACAATGCTTCTTTTTTAAGTTGTTTCTTAACGTATCGCTTCTCTTCACATTTTCGCTGTATTCTGCGCTGCCATCACCGCACACGAGTGTCTCCCGAAAAGAGAGAGAGAGAGAGAGTATCTATCAAGAAAGAAAGCAGAAGGCTTTTCTAAAGCGCAGAGCCACAAAACAAAAAAAAATGCACTTGAGCCTCGCCTATACAGAGTCCAGCAGCGTCCGCGCCGTCTGCGTCTTCACATTCGTACTCACCAAACCCGCCAGCTGCAGCTCTCGCAGCACCAACAACAGCTGCTCGTCGGAGAGCTGGCAGATAGCCTGCAGCTGCACCACCGGCACATGTTTGGCCGCTTCTGTTGGCGCGTGAAGGGCGTGCGCCGTCAGCAAGTAGAGCACGCGAAGGGCGTGTGGCACCGAGGGGTGATAGAAGTTGTCTGCGCTAAGCTGCGGCGGCAGCGGTATTGATGGTGTGCCGCTCTCCCTGCTCTCCTCCTCATCCACACCACCACCATCGCCATTTTTATGCGTTGCTGCTGATGCTGCTGGAGCGAGAATGCGTTGCCAGCTCTCAGGCAGCTCCCTCCCCCACGTCTGCTCGGCCACCGCCGTTAACTCCAGCAGCGACGCCTCTGGCGGCAGCAGAGCCAGCAGTATCGTACTCTGCAGCTGCGGCGCCACAGAGACACGACGCAGCGGAAGCGTCAACGAGTTCATTGGGTAGGCCGCGACTTCTCGCTTTGCAAAATCTGTTTGCGGCGGTAAATTACCGCCACTACTACTGGTAGCGCAGGTGTTAGCGTGGATGAGGCTGTAGAATGCGTTGAGGTGCGTCACAGGGAGGAGGTGGCGAACGGCATATCGCAGCTGTGCGTCGGTAGACGGCTCAGACACTGTTGGTGCCGTCGACGACGCGGTAGCGGTTGAAGTAGCTGCCCCTGCTGTCTCTCTGGCGTGTCGCTCGTAGAGTCGGAGAAGAACGCTGACGACGCCGGGGATGCGCCGCAGCCGGCCCTCGCGCCGTTGCACCAGCGCCTCGTAGGCCAGCAGGAATAGCGTCGCCTGCTCGACGCGGAAGTCGTTGGTGGAGAGGGGGACAACGTTGTCGCGCTCTTCAGCGAGTGTGAAAGCGGCGTCGAGCAGCGCATCGATGAGATCGACTGCATCACGCTGTAGCGTATCCGTGCGCGCACGACACAACGCTCTCCTCCTCTCCTCTTCTTCTTCCACGATTGGTGCATCTGCGTTGGCGGCGGACTGCGAGAACGGGCACACCGCCGTGTGGAAGACGAAGAGGACGTCACTCAGGGAGTGGCGCGCGGTCCAGGTGGCCTGCCAGTGCCGCAGCATCGCAGGCGTCGCCACGATGGGAAAACGGCGCAGCGCCTCCATCAGAAAGACGCAGAGCGGCGCGTTGCTCGGACGCGCAAAGAAGCAGGCCGGGTGCCGTCGCAGGGCCTCCTCCATCTGCTCCGCCGTGGCGCCGTCAAAGCCCACAGCAGCACTAGGCGTGCGACTCGCTGTACTAGATTGTGCGTTGTGCAGATCATTCATGGGAGAGGGCGGCGGCGGAGGAGAGGAGGACGCGTGATCGTCTTGCACGGCAACGCTGTGCGACGTAGGCAGCACAGCAGCATCCAGCACACCCCAGAGAGCAGCAAGCCGGCACCCGCGCAGCAGTGGTGCCTCTCCGGCCTGTTGATGCTGCAGCTGCGGTGGCAGCCCACTGCGGTACGACGCGGCGCCTCCCACTACCGTCATCGTCCAGCTTCCAGTGTCCACCACTCCTGTTACTCGTTGTTGTTGCTGCTGCTGCTGCCTTCGTGTTCGCGTCCGAGCGTCTGCTGGAAGAAACAAGTGCACCCAGTAGCGGTGACCGACCTCCTCTCTCAGCCGCTGCTTGAGAAGCGCACCGCCGTAGTTCTCGTCCTCCGGCAGCAGCAGCACGGCAGGGCGGACGCAGCAGCGCGTGTTGGCAAGTCGTGCGTCGTACAGCGTGGTGAGCGCGGCAAGGTCGTGCAGAAGGAGAAGCAGCGGGTCGCCGCCTTTGCGATGGCGACGCGCAGCGGCTGACGCAGACGAAGAAGGAAGAGAAGAAGCCGTCGCTGTGTTCGTTGAGTGAGCAGCGCCGCCGCGTGTGGCAACAACAGCGCGGTTATCCGCACAGCATCGCACAAGAACCAGCACGCGGCGCAGCTGCGTTTTGAGAGGCCTGCGCGTCGCAGCGTCACTCACCGACACTGTTTGTGCGTCTGGCGCGTCAACAAGGGCCTCCTCATCCTCGATGTCCTCGAGCCAGCTGCGGACGGCGGCAACGCAGGCGAACCGCGCAGCCTCAGCGGAGACGCCGTCGCCGCCCTCGAGCGCAATTTCCACAACGTGCGCTGACGGCGACGCCGCTGATGAACGCCGCTGCCGCTTGCGAGTCGTCCCTCCATCACTGCTGGACGTCAAACTCGTCTGCTGCTGCTGTTGTTCTTCGCTGGGTACGAGGTTCACCGTGAAGACTCGAGAGAAGCCGCAGTCCTCGAAGTAGTGCAGCAGGACGGCGCGACTGCCGGACGTGGCGGCGGAGATGAGAGAGGTGCCGGCGATGCCGAGAGGAATAAAGCGGCCCCATTCCGTTGCCCCGAGTGGGTACCGCATCGCTGTCGTGGTACTCGCCGTTGTCGTCACTGTTGAACGTGAGTCCGCAGCTCCTGCATCGCGAGTGGGGTCTGTGGTTTCGTTGGGGCGGTGTGACGTTGCCTCAACAGACACCCACGCGTCTCCACGCAAGAAGGCAGCGACGTCGTCCATCTCGTTGGGCATGAAGGTTGCCGAGACGCGGTGGGCCACGGCATCCAACCATCCAAGAACGTCTGACATGGTGTTTAAAAATAAAAGTGCCGGATCGACACTGAAAAATATAACAGCTTTTCGTTGCTGGCCAAAACGAAAGGGTTATCGTAGGTGCTGCTTCGCCGTGTCGTATGCGTGCCTGCACTCTTCAGCAAAGAGAAAGAGAGAGAGAGCCAGAGAAGGAACAAAGATGGGGAGGAGGAGAGAAAGAAGAGCGGCGAGGTGGCATACTGCACTGCATTACACACACACAAGCATGGTGTCTTAACGAAAAACTGCTATTCTTCAAACACTGGTTATGACACGCAATAATAATTTGACCTCCCCAAGCTCTCCAGTGGGGCACCTATGGTTGTCTTCCCTTGCCTGCAGCTTGCAACTCTGTAAATTTGCATTGGCAACGACTGCCCTACTAGTGTACATTCAACCCCTCACACACTTGCTACGCCACCTGCACCTCCACGTCTCTCTCTCTCTCTCTCTCTCTCTCATACACTCCTGCAGTGGCAGCAGCAGAAGTAGGACAGCTGCCCTTCCGCCTCCGTCGTCACGGCACAGTAGTCGTGAATCAGCGTCCCACAGGTGCGACACGCAACGAGACGATCCCCCACGTCAATGCACGCGCTGTCTTCCGCCTGCTTTGCCTCCTCCCTCACTACTACACCATCCAGCTCGCAAACAGCGCACACCATAAGCGGCTCTTGCTGCGCGTCTTCCACTGACGTTGCACGCCACTGTACTCCGACGTTGCTGCCTAAAACGGGACGCACAACGCAACTCATGCTGTCCAGCTGTGCGTCAGAGACACAACAGGAGGCATCGGTGCCGTGATCCACAGGTACACGCGTCTGTGTCACCGCGTGAGTCTGCGTGCTCGTGTCGACAGGGTGTTGCGTCTCCACCTCCTTCCATTCATCTTCAGCGAATGCATCGACGAGTGCGTCAAGCGTTTCCTCTGTTTGCTCCGTCACCGCCTCCTCGTATTCTCTTGTTGTCTGCAGCGGCACGGGTCGCCTACGCTCGTCACACGACGGCGAAGCCGCCGCATCGATGCGTTGCGCATCTCTGTTGCCACGTCGCACCGCAGAGTGCCGGTGCGCAAAGTTAAGCGACGAGGACGGCGGCGGTGGCATGTTGCATGCTGCTGAGGCTTCGACTGTCTGTCGCCACCAGCTGAAATGAGTTGGGCTGAGGTACGCCTCCACGGCTCGCAGGACATCCACAGCCGAGCCATTCTTTTCATTTAGTGCTGCGCAGGCTTCCTCTCGTGCACGCAGCGCCAGCTCCGTCGACAGCGAGAGACGCCGCAGTGCCGTGTGTTGTTGCTGCAGCCGCCGTCGCGCTGCAGCGGAGGCGGCCCGCACAGTCGTGCTCGTCTCCAGCAGCTCCTCTAGAAGCAGCGCACGCGTGAAGTTCTCTGCGCACACGAATGCTTCGTAGTGCACGGCAGCACTGAGAAGTTGACTCAGCACCGCTGCATCTGAAGCGCGGACGTGCGACACGCCTGTTGATAGTGATGAGGGGTGTGAGGGAGAGGAGAGGGGCGTCACTGCTGAAGCTGCTGTGGGTCGTTGTGCTTCTTCGCGTACGTGCTCGAGGTGAAGGAGGTGAAGCCACAGTAAGAGTCGGTGAGCGAGTACACGCTGCTTTTGTTCACGATACCATCGTTGAATAACCTCTGCAGCTGCTGTAGCTGCTGCTGCTGCGGTAGAACGCGAAGAAGACATCGAGTACTGCGAAGGGGATTAGGCAACGACGGCGACACTGCTGCACGCTATGGGGATGCGCCTTCAGACGTTAAGAGTGGGAAACAATGAAAAAAAGAGAGAGAGAGAGAGAGAGTAGAGGAGTGTGAAGCGGCGTTGTGATGTGTGGAGGCTCGAGTTCTGCACAATTTACCATGCAAGACGTGCACTGTCGGCACTGCTCTCATTTCTCGATAATTGTTTTTTAAGCGCAGCAGCGAAGCACAAGGAGGGAAAAAAGGCACAAGGTCTTCGCTTCTCCAACACATTTACTGTACTCAATAAATTCCGCTCATACGATCATTGCGGGCAGCGACAGCACTTCGTCGCATTAAGTGTTCTTTTTTTTTGTATTTTGTTGGCGACGGTAATGGTGCGTTTCTCTTTCCCCATAAAAATGCTTGTGATGGCCTGCTCTTTCCTTCTCTTTAAAAGGCAGTGCCTCTGATACTGAGTGGAGCACAAAGAAAACCTCCTCTCCCGTGCTTTACCGCATCGCCACAGGCAAAGACATACACAACTCCTCTTCCCTGTCCACTCAGGCACGTGCGTTCAGCACCAGCGGACGCCACACCGCACACCGCTTCGAGATTCCAAATGGGTAGTACAGCACGCGGCACCACAGCGGTGTCCTGTCGACGTCCATCACGGCATACGCCGCGTCTACCGCGTGGTACACTTCACCGTCGGCGGTCATCACGGCACGCAGCACCGACGTGTTGAGCAGCGAGCGTGTGAAGACGGTGTCCAGGTGGCGGCTGTGCAGCTCCTCTCTTCGCTGCTCTGCGCTGACGTGGGTGGGTGGGGAGAGGCTGTCAAAGACTGCGTCGCACTGCGCTACCGAGTCCTGTACGTACTGCTCCGCGATTTCTTGGTTCACGTCGTTTACGCCTCGAGCCCCACACGTGCAGGAGCCATGCACATCACTGCTTCGCGTCTTCTGTGTGTCCGCCTTCTCCCTCCCTGCGTGGGGCCCGGACCAGAGAAAGCCGCTCTCCTGCCCTGCGGCTGCGGTAACGAAGGACACCGGCAGCATTCCATGGAACGCGGTGGTGTTGAGAAACTGATAACGCGTGTACCGGTGGTCGAGAAAGAAGGAGGAGGGGAAGCGGTACCACTCTCGCCCGAGGCACAGCGTGTAGTACGCGTTGAGCTCGCTGGTTTGCTGCGGAGTCGTGCCACGCATCCGCGGAGACGACAGTGCATCTTTTTCTCCTGCTGCTGCTGCTTTCTCCGCCCACCGTCGCTGCGCCTCTGCACGCAGCACCGGGTACCAGTCGTAGAAGATGCGCTCCGGTCCGCTGTAGTAAGTGTAGACCGCCATCGCGCGGGAGTAGGAGAGAAGGAAGAAGAGAAAAACAAAGGCGAAACCCGCGTAGCGACGCAACGCGATACCCTTCGCCGTTGCGGTGCTGCTTATGGTGCCTGTGCTGCGTGTCGGTAGAGAGGATGCGTGGTGTGCAGCACCTGTTGTGGCTGTGGTGGCCGCAACACCCTCCGTCGGTGGCGTTGATGCACGACCGCAGCCACCACTAACGCTTCCTCCGCCTTCTTCCCCACCAGGAAAGAAAACCAGACAAATGGCGCGTGTGGCCGCCAGCACCATAAATGGATAGGCCGGCGACATGAAGCGCTCCTCCTTGTGCGCGACGCACATCCAGAACGTGAACCACACGAAGAAGGGCGTCATGTACAGCAGCTCCCGTCCACGCGAGCAACCAGACGGGACAACTTGCGCAGGGGAGTGTGCGGCAGCAGCAGCGTTGGAGATGAAGTGCTGGTGGCGGCCACTTATCATCGGCGAACGGCGCTCTGGTGTGCCACCCGCGTGCAGCCGCGCTCGTGTCAGCGGTGACGTCGGCGAGCCGGGCCGGTGTGCGAGCAGCGGCCGCACGTCATCCCCCGAAGCAAAACGGCGCAGCGGCTCGGTCGACTCAGTAGGCGGCGTAAAAGCACTCGCACTATTCACATTACTGGCGGCAGCAGCAGCAGTAGTGCGTGTTGACGCAGCACGGCGGGGGCTGAGGAGCACCACAAACGGCGCCAGCAGCACCGCAATAAAGAACAGGTGGAAATTAAGCGTGAGGTTCTTCCAGAAGAAGTACCACGGCTCAACATCAAACAGAGCCGGTCCGCGATCGGCACCGCCAAATATGTTGTACAGCACCACGTTCCACCCACTGAGCGTCCAGCGGCAGTAGTAGCGGGTGTCCATTGCGATGCCGGCAGCCACGACAACCACAGCGGCAACCACCATGAAGACAATCGTGTGCTTTGGGAAGCGGAGAAGGAGATCGAGGCCGATGGGTGCCGACACAAGCCCGGCGAACGGCCAACCGGTTACGCCGGCAAACACACTAAAAAACAGCGCCACACCCACAGACCATAGAAGATGCGGTGGGGGAGCAGCAGCAGCAGCAGCAGCAGTGCCGTGCACCCGCCTCCCACTCCTCGCCTTGTGCCACGTCGCCGTCGTCCAGTCCCGCGTGCGCAGCCAACAGCCGAGCACCATGAAGTTGCATATCATCACGAAGCTCGTTGGCAAGACGCTGACTGCGGCGTGGGGAATTGGGTAGTTCACGAGCAGCAACAGCAGCGCCACCATCGCTGCCTTCCCCGAGAAGGCCGACCACACGCTGTACACGAAGAACAACTCGGCCAACGCGGCGATACGACCGTTGAAGATGCGCAGATAAAAGTAGACGTCCGCGCTCGAGAGACTGGCGGCCCCACGAATGAACACCGCGGGCCATGCATACATCCATGAGAAGAGCCACGAGCGCAGGGCGTACTGCGTGCACAGCTCCCACGTTTGCTTGCCCGAGCCGTAGAGCAGGTAGTGGACCGGCTCGATGAAGTTGAACGTCTCGTCGCAGTCCGCGATGGGGAGAAAGCCGGAGGCGAAGTAGTGCGTGAGGGCGAGCAGCAGGAAGGCAGCCACCATCTGCAAGTAGTAGCCGAGTCTTGCGTACATGGTGGTGAGGTGATGAGTGGAAGTGCTTTGTTGGTGTGCGTGTTTATCTTTGTTTGTTGTGTGGGAGTCTTCTCCTCCTCGAGTTCTCCCCAAGCCACCAGCAAAAGAAAAAAAAATGAGAATTAGCTACAAATTTTAGCCGGCCGATGTGCGGCGGCAGCGGCCAATAAAACAACAACAAAAAAAGAGAGGAAGGGGAAGGACGAGGTGAAATAGACGAAGAGAAAAATAGAAAAAAAAAGCCTTGAGTTCGATGTCGAACGTTGCGCACCGGAGAAGTCAGGCCGCCGCTGATGAGAACAATACAATACAGAAGGAGAGTACGTATGATACGTGTGTTTGGGTGGGTCTTTGGATTGATTTATGCGTGTTCGTCAACCTCCGAATTGTTTCCTTTCGAAATTGATGAGCGTAGAAAGAAAGAAAGAGAGAAAGAATGGGAATGGTGAAAGCTCAGGGCATCAGCTCTCTCTTTCTCTCTTTACTCCAACACAGTACATATATCTATTCGTCACATCTACAAGACTGCTGGGAGAGCAGCAAACGCAGCCACATCGCCACTACTAATGAAAAATGGTGCGCAGTGCTGCGACGATCTTTTTTATCTATGCTATGTGTTGCGTCCTTTCCGTTAAAACAAACAAACACACAACCAGCAACAAAAAATGCACTCTCTCAGGCGAGACTGCGTGACAGCGCTCGCGTTCTCGTCTTCTTGGTATTTCATTGCGCCGACGACTGCGTCAATCATAAGCAGCTTTCCAGGCGTTGCCGCTATACGCTCTTCAACGTACAGAGTGACTTTCTTTGTTTTGATGGAGCTGCTGGTGAGCTCCTCTCGCGGTGGAGCACAAAAAAATGGAAGAGAGAAAAGAAAAAAGAGATGTTTGCTACACGTGTATCTCCTCGATGACGGAGCTCAGCGCTTCGCCAGCGGCCCCAGCATGCACACCTCCCCCGCATCCTCTCCACTCTGTGCGTTGAGAGCCGCACCACGCTACTCCTCTGCACTGCCTTCAAGGTCCTCACAAAGGCTTCGCCCCTTCGCACTCGCCTCCTCTCCATCCCTCTTCCCGCCTTCACCTTCACCAACGATATTATTGAAAGAGGACGTCGCTGCAGCACTGCCATTCACAGATGACGACGCGCTGCACACGTCACTCTCCCGCTGTGGCTGCGGTGAGGGCGATCGCGTACGTGGCGCAGCCACCTCAGGCAAGCGATCGGCGCTTCCGCTGATCTTCACCTGCTCACCCGCCGCCGTCTCCGTCATCTCCGACCACTGCATGAAGCGCAGCAACGCAGCCGCCTGGCTTTGCTCAACATCGCGAGCGTTGTACAGCGGCATCGCACAGGGCGGCACCTGCTCACTGGCCACCGTCGTCACCTCCGCAGCGATGCGGTCGGCGAGGCGCTGGTGCGCGAGTCGCGTCTGCGCGGCGCGTGCGAGAACGTCGCCCTCACTCTCTGCGGACGCACCACCACCTGAAGCCAACGTGGTTGGCGCTGCTCCTCTGCGCTTGCGGGCATCCGTTGGCCCGCTTCCCACCGCACTCCCCAAACGACGGAAGGGAGTTGGTGCAGCCTGCACACTTATTCCTGGTGCGGATGCTGAGGCCGCTGCTACCAGCGGTGCGCCACTGCCTACACCAGACGGGTGCTCCACAGCGCAGAGAAGGAGAGAGGCGAGCGACACGGCGCAGCCCCGCACGCGGCCGACGCGGTCACTACAACCGGTGAGCACCGGCGGAAGAAAAGCAGCACTCGATGAGGTTGCAGAAGCCTGCGCGTACAGCACCTCCCACGCAGCGGGCAGAGGGCTGTACGTGGCGGGACGGACATCGTTGAGCCGGCGACACTCCAAGAGACGTGTGGCTGCGGGAGTGCAGGGGAAGGGGCACAACTGCGTAGCACAGCGCGTTGCAGGTCCCACTGACACGCTTTCTCGAGTGCTCGCTGCGCCGTTCTCTGCTGCTGTTGCTGCTGCTGCTGTTGCGTTGGGAGGGAGCTGTGATGTCGATGAGGTTCTGGTTGGGCTGCTGCTGCGGCCTTCGTCCCTGACCGGCGTCATGTTCTCCCCTCGCTGCCAGATGAAAGTGTCATGCCGCTTTAATCGCCGCCGCCCACACGCCGCCTCCCACGAACGTCGCCACGCCACGTATCCCCACAATAAGAGAGACGAGGTGGCACTGCTCGGTGCAGAAGCTGCAGCGGCGATCACACCAATACCTTCTTTCTCGTCTGTGTGCTGCAACACGTGAATCACCTGCAGTGGGGTGTGCAGGGAAGGAGGACGTGTAGCCGCCGCACTGCTGTTGCCACTACCAGCTGCAGGACGGCCGACACGATCATGCGACACGCGCCACGGTGCGCCGCCGCCATTACCACTAATGGGCGTGTTCGCAGGTGGAGAGAGCGGGGGAGGAGTTGGAGAGACACCGGCGTGCTCCTCTGCAGTGGAGCTGCTGCGGAGGAAGTCTGGCGGTGGCGAGACGCCCCGTGGCAGCGTCGTCACCGCAGCCGTCTGCTGCTGCTGCTGCTGCGCCGCACCGCCGCCCATCGCTGCCGCAGCGGCCGTCTTGGGTGTCACGATGCAGTTCTGAACGAGATGGTGTGCGAGGACGTCGTACAGCTGCTGCTGGTGCGGATCTGCCGCCACCTCCGCAGTGAGACCGGTCAAGATCAGCAGCGGCGGCGCGCGTGTTTGAGTGTCTTCGGGGAAGGAAAGGGAAGCGGTAGGTGGCAGACACGACTGCAGTGTAGCGAGGAGACGAGCGGTGCCGGCTGTACGCGGACGTGTGCTCTTGTTAAGGAAAGAGGACGACGAAGCAGATCCACCGCCACCGACGGCAGCAGAGGAAAACGCAACGGGCACCATCACGCAGCTACCCACGCTGTCCGACAGCGCCGTCAGCAGCTCCTGCGTGGTGAAGCTCACTGCGGACTCATCCACGCCTTCACCGGCTGCTGGCCTCAACACCGTGGACAGACGGTGGCGCAGCGCCGCCGCCCACTGCAGTACATTCACGCAGTACACGTTTTCTCCCAACGACTGCACCGCGCCTTCGAAGGTCGGCGGTGGTGGCGCGGCCACACTTCCTGTCTCCATCGATGCTGCTGCTGAGAGTGAAGCCGCCGCCGCTGCTGCTGCTGCTGCTGCATCCTTCTTGCCAGCTGTCCCACCACGTGAGCGCTTCGGCGGTGTACTCGAACTGCCTGCGGTGTCGTCTGTGCGGACGTCTTGCAACGCTTTTCTCCTTGACTGCTTCGCGTTCTTTGCAGGAGACACGGCAGTAGCAGTTGGTGCGTCGGACGCGGCCGCCACGTCCTGCAGCGGAGATGCCGTCGTATCAGCGGTGAAAGCGCGCTTGTCTGCCGCCTCCTCACTACATACTGCTGCCGTCAATGCGGGCCCGTCGCCATCCTTTGCCTCGGTGCGAGAAGACGAGGGACAGACGTTGTGCGAGATGTCAAACTGCACACCGTTTTTCCGAGTATTACTGCGGTGCGAGGGCGATGGCGGCTGTGGCGATGATGGCGTATCATCGAGAAGCGCAACGCCGCCCTCCACACGTGCAGTAATGGCGTCCACCACCGCGGGCGGCAGCGCATTCATGCTCAGGTCGAGTCGTGCCAACGCTGGTAAGCAGGCAGCATGCGGGAAGCCCTCCGGTACGCTGCGAATGACATTGCGCCGCAGCCGCAGGTCCGCCAGCTGCGAGAGCGTGTAGACGGCTGCCGGCACGCTGCTCAGTGCGTTGCTCGAGGCGTACAGCACCCGCAGCCGCATAGACTTGTAGGTGGTTGTGGACTTGGTGCTGCGCTGGCCACCGGTTGTCGCGTGCGCCTGTGTGGGGTGAGTTACGACGCGAATGTTGTGCGACTCGAGTGCGCGGACGTCCTCCGCGGTGAGCAGCTCGGTCAGTGCGTTCGAGCTCACATCGAGCACGTCGAGCTCCGCGATGTAAGGAGATGCCCACAGCGGAGCCAAGGAGGTGAGACGATTAAACGCCAGACGTAACGACCGCAGACACCGCAGTGCCTCCACGCCAGCGATGGAGGTGAGCTCGTTGTGCGTGAGGTCGAGCGAGGAGACATGCAGGTAGCACTGCAGCGGCGTGCTGCGCGGGCAGCTCATACTACTCAGCGGAGCAGCAGAGGGACCAACGCCACGCGCTGAACTCGCTGACGGGCTTCCCACAAGACTGAGGCTGCCACTGCTGGTGCTGAGACGGGTAAAAGGGGTGAGAAGAGTGCGAAGGCGGTTCTCACGTAAATTAACGGCGTGAAGCCGCACCGCACCGCTGTCCCCGCTGCCATGCGCGGCGAGAAGACCACCAGTGACGGCGTGTGCCGCTGCACCTTCCTCTGCAGCGCTGTGCAGACAGGGCAGCGCTGTTAATCCCTTCGCACGCAGGTCCAGGCGGCTCCCGCCGGCAGCTGCGGAGACGCGTGGTGTGGTAAGTGCCGGTGCTTCAGGCAGTACGACACACAACACATCGACTGCACGTGAGGCAAGCGGACTGTCCGCTGTTGCATCTAGAACAGATACTACTGCAGGCGGTGGCGCTGGGGATGAGCCGCTCGACGCCCTCGCCTCTATTCTGATCTCAGCGCCGTCCTTCACAGCAGCTGTGCTCGTAGTCGCAATAAAGGGTGTGCTCTCCACGCTGCCCGCACGACGCGCGGATGTCTGCGGGGGCACCTTGCGCACCGTCTTCGCACGAAGTGGCTGCGATGGACGGCCACCTGACGCTGCTGCTGCTTCTGGCGCTGACCGCTCCTGCAGTCGCCGGCTCGCCAAGACTTCCGCGTACGGATCCTTGTACAGCCGTCCCACGGTGTCAGACGAACTCCCCGTCGAGATTCGCCGCTGCTCTCTACCACTGCAGTCGTTCGTGGTGGTGTTAAATCGAGAGGACGCCGTGCGACTCGGTGCTGCCGGGGAGTATGCGAGGGCATCGGCAGGCGGTGCCGCTGCTGCTGCTGTTGCTACTGCAGCGTCGGTATCGCGAGCGCTGCCGCTGCTCATTATGAAAAGTATTCTTGTTGAGTATGCCGCGATGCGGAAAGTATTCTAGCGAAAAGAAAGAAAGAAAAATCAATTGCGTCTGTACGCCGCTCTCAATGGTAACGGAGAGGAACGATGGGCAGACACGCAGGAAGAGATTCTCTCGGGTAGTTCTACTCTACTCTGGTTCCCCCCTTATGCAATGCGCTTGTTATTTACGGGTGTGCGTATTGGAGATAGGAGAGTGGGAGAAGGAAAGGAAGGGAGTCTACACGCTGTTGATAGTGATGGGGGATAGAAGGCGGGGCTGCTGCCCGTTGAGGAAGGTTCGATCAGGCGCGCCTCCAGAATTTCTGCGCCTGCTGAGGGGAAGGTGAAAGGGGTGTGTGAGGAAGGGGTACGAGTTGCTGCGTGAAGGGAAGAGTTTAAGGTTGACTACAGCCCTTTGAGCATTTGCGCAGTCCTGCCAATTCATTCATGCGACGGCAGAGAGAGAGGCAGCGCAAGGCAGGGCCATGCGGCCCTGCTAAGAGAGATAATGGGTGCAAATTCTGCGTCGAGCACATACTTTTCAGAAAGTGCGAAGCATTTCAGCGACGTGTTCATGGGTCCGCGTAGGGACAAGACAGAAGCACATAAAGCAAGAGTGGGAAAAACAATCAGAAAGCAGATACAACCAGCATATTCAACACCTTACCATGTACCACGTCACGACACACACCGTGTCATGCCAGTCGCGTGTACGCCGACGGGTGCCGCTCGCAGTGCACGATCCACAGTCCCCACACCACCGACACCAACGTCACAGCACACTGCAGTGGGACGAAGGCGGCACACCCGCCGCGTACAGCTTCGGCCATCCCCGCTGCCGCTGCTGCTGTTGCTGAAGTTGTTTGGGTGTGCGATAGCGCAACAAGAGGCAGCAAGACGTACAGCAGGTGCAATGCAAGTGCTGCCAGACCGGTGAGAAGGGCAATAGGCTGACGCTGCGCTAGCACAGATTCCACCACGAGACCAGAGGTGAGCGCTGGATGACACACACCTGCAGCGAGGGCAGAGGGAGGAGAATTCTTCGCTCGCGCCGCTGCACCGGAGGAGGGCGTACTCTGGGTGTGAAGGTTCGCCGTTAACCCGTCTGTAGGCACAGGGTGGCGGTCCAGCGCGGCCTCTCGCTCCTCTCTGGGTTGATGCGCCGACGGCGTTACAACCGCAGCCGCAGCCGCAGCGGGGAGCCGCACGTGCTTCGAGTTCAGCATCGGTGTTACCTCCCTCTCCTCCTCCGCTGCTCCGGTCTGGATCCGCGGCAGAAACGTTTCATCACTTAGCACCAATCGTGCGAGTTCTTCGCTCGGTGCAGGGGCAAACCGGTGCGCTTTCTTCTCTCCGAGCTTCGCTCCATCGTGGGACATGTCTCCACTCGACAGGGTGCCCTCTACAGTGCCTCTTGCCGTCTCCGTCTCTGCCGCGGCGGCTTCGGACGCAGCCACCTCCTCGTTGACCTCGGCCACCACCTCAGGGTACACCGCAGCGTACGCCTGGCCGAGCATCACCGTCCACGCCACCTGCCCGCACGTGTAGAAGGTCTGTTGGAAGGCAGATTGCACCAAGCGCGGCAGCTGCGCGCATATCGCACTTGGCTCAAACAACGCGTCCAGCGTCTCTCGCGTTGCTGCCTGCTCGTCCGCCGTGCGGGGCAGTGTGAGCTGTGCGGTCCAGCCCTCGGCGAGCAGCGCGCCGCCGCCAACGATAAGGGAGGCGCCAGCGAAGCCCGCACCGACGGCCATGCCAAGGGAGACGAGCGGGACGCGACTGCGCACAAGAAGGAAGCCGCGGCGCCATCCCGCGCGCTGGAGAAGCAGGCAGCCGTGCAGCACGCAGAGCCGCACAACTGTTTGCAGTACAAAGTGAAGGAGGAGAAGACACGTTGCCACGGCGGTGTCGGAGGTGAGGCCGCAGAGCTGCAGGCAGCGGAGAAGAAGACCGCCGGCTGCCAACGGCGCGAAGGCTGTGATGGAGGAGAGGAGAGCGACAACGATGAGTGTGGGGTGCCACAGCAGCGCGATGCCGCACAGAATGCTGTGAGGGGTGTAGAGCACCACAGTGCAAAAGAGGAGAGCACCGTGCACCATGTTCGTAGAAATTCACACACACTAAAAACAAACACAGGTTTACAGAGGGAGAAAGACACTTGCAGGTCAGTGTACAAGTATGTGTCAGGGATCCGAGGAAATAAGGGGAGGAAGAAGACTTGAGTGCACCCCGTACGGCGCTGTTCTCATTTGAGACGAAAATAAAAGAGAGCAGAGGAGAATTGCAGAGAAGAAAAAAGACAAGAGAAGTGGGAAGTTGACGCACTTTCGAAGAGGCACTGCTGAACACAGAGGGAGAGAGAGTAACAATAGCGGTGATGTTACATCGCTGCTGGGGAGGTGCAACACGTCCGCGCCGGCCCATTTTCCTTTGATGCGCACTTGTAAGAAAAATGCAGAGACAGAAAGATATCACTCATTCATCTTCGTCAGCGTGCGTCAGCAAAAAAAAAAAGGCAGTAACTAAATCGCTGCAATGCAGTCTATTGTTTGGAAATAGAAGTACAAAGACATAGAACTATTGCTACGCTCCACACGTCGCCGATGTACGCACCGATTCGATCCGTCGCAAAGTACCTTGATTGTTTTTTTTTTACTGCCATCCATGTCTTTCCACGCGTGTTTTGGCTACCCGACAGTCCCCCATGCCTGTTGCCACGAAAGCGCGTCTCTCTCCTCTCTCTCTCTCTCCAGCTCTTTTACAGCACGCGCTGAGATGTGCTTAGGCGAGCCGGCACGCACTTCGATGAAGAGAAGAAGAAAGGCATAAAGCGAAAAGGAGGATGGAGAGAGAGAGAGAGAGAGAGAGAGAGAGACGCACAACTTCATCGAAAAAGACCACTAGATGAAAAAAAAAATTACAAAGAATGAGGACGATATAAAACAACTCTGGTAAATTCTGCCGCTTCGATCGGGTGTTCTACGAGGGGCTTTGTGTCAACAGGAGCACGCAAATATACGACTCCATGCAAGAGTGGTGCGCACGTGCCGTTTAAAGCGAAGAGTGCGCTGCAACTTAAGAAAAGGGGGAGCCAAAGACAACGTGCGAGGGGACAGGAGAGGACCCATTACACACAAAAAAGCGTACAACATAAGCCAAATTTAAAAAAAAAACAAAAGCAGCAAAGGCAACAGAAAACGAAGGGGCCTTGCGATCAACGACACACCACCCTACAGCACTGACCATCATTAAAGAACAGGAATAATTTCAAAAAGAGAAGAAAAGAACACAGCCAGAACCACCAAGAAGAAAACGAAAAAAAAAAAGATCGACTATGAATCTTATATCTCACAATCATCCGCCTTGGGTCATCGAACGCACGTCTCCGCGTCAACCGCTCGCTCCGGCACGCCGCCCTCTTCACCCGCATTAAGAAACGGATGCCGCAACGCCTCCGCGGCGGTGAGGCGCTCCTCCGGGTTGTACCGCAGCAGCGAACGCAACAGGTCCAGCCCGCACAGGCCGACGTGGTGCAGGAGAAAGGCGGAAATATCCGGATGTGCCTCGTCAACCGACTTCACGCCGGATGGCGACGCCCATGACAACTGCACCGCCTCCTCCGCCTGCCCGCTGCTCTCTGCCTGTGCTGCTGACGTGCGTGCATCTGCGCCGTTGCTGTTGTAGACACGAGTCCCAGCCTGTCTTTCATCGCCCTCCTCGTTCTTCTCGACGGGGCTCGCGTTCCCCTCGGCACGCCGCGCCACGCCAGGCAGACACGTGAAGAGCGACGCGTTTTTGAGCTGTGGGAGGTGGGGCAGCATCGCTTCCGGGTAGTAGTGCGGGTGGGCGATGCGCCGCCACTCGGACAGCGACGGCGTACCGAGATGGCTGAACATCATTCTCAGTCGGTGCATCACGCAGTAGTCGTCGTGCACCACGAGGTCGCCGTAAAACGAGCGCAGCGTGCCGACACTCAGGAAGAACTCCCCTGTCAACATCTCGAAAAAAATTGTGCCAACTGCCCACATATCCACCGCCGTGCCGTAGCGCTGCAGGAGCATCATCTCGGGTGCGCAGTACACCGGCGTGGTGGGCCCGGGTGTCAGCTCCTCGCGCTGCTCCTCTGCACAGCGGAGACGTAGCGTACCGATGTGGCGCGCAGATCCGAAGTCACACAATTTCACATCGGGTGAGAGCGGCGGTGGCGGCGATGGAGATGTCGCAGATGCAGGACGTGGCTCTGACTTCAATTCCTCTTCCTCTCCGTCGTGGGGCGACACGGGTGTGCGCTTCGACGTAGGCACACTCTCTGACGTATGCGACCTGCTGTGCTGCACGCCACTTTCTGCACTCTCCTCTGAAGCCGCTGCGGTGGCGGCACGGCGGCAGACTTCGCAGTGGAGGAGGTGCACCGCGCTGGCGAGCTGCTCACCGGACAACTCGTGGTGCAGCTGCACGGCGCCGTCGAAGAAGCTGCGACACGACTCGAGACACGACGTGGTACACCCATGAGAAGGAGGAGAGGCCTCGTCGCCCATGCTGCTCCCGCGCTGTGCGTGCACCCAGCAACCACCCGCGCTGCCATCCTCGGCAACGGTGAGAGGGGGGCACACGCACCGCAGTGGGTGGTCGAGACCCAGCGGCTCCACCAGGATGTTTTCTGGTTTCACGTCGCGGTGGACGACGCCACGCGCGTGCAGCGCCGCCAGCGCCTCGAGCAATCCACGCAACATGCTCCGCACGTAGGAGAGGGGGATGTGCGTCGGGGGAACACCGTTCGTGCTGCTGCACCCCTCTGTTGCACACCACGTCGGCGCCGACGACACCACACGATCGCAGTAGAACGCGTTGAGAAACACACGCAGGTCCACCGGCACGTACTCGAGCACCAGCGCCGCCCGCACCTGATCGCGTGGCACGACATGTAGCAGCTGGGCGACGTGCCGCGAGCACCGCTGTGCGTGGCGCTGCACGCTTACCTCGCGCAGCACGTGGGGGTGGCTGATCGCGTCCTTCAACTTCTTCGTGGCAATGATGCGGTCGGCGAGAGATGCAGCTTCGCCGTCGATGACGCGGAAGAGCGTCCCGTAGTTGCCTCCGCCGATCTGCTCAATCACGGTGAAGCGCGTGCTGAGCGGATCAGAGGACATCTTTACGGGCGAGCGATGATCAACGGCGCGGATGCACAAGCGAGGAGTAAGAGGGAGGGGAAGATAAATAGATCAAAGTACACAAACAGAAAAAGAAAAACCGCTTAGGTAGCAGAAAAAATAAAATAACAAGACGGAAGACAAGAATTTCGGCGTGTTGTGTTGGGCGGGAAAAGAGGGAGAGAGAGAGAGTTGAGGGAATAAAGGAAAAAGCGAACGATCAAATCTGTCACACACGTCAGCAAGTAGAACAAAAGCGCAACACACCGTAGAGAATAAAAGCTTAAAAGGAAAAAAAAAAAAAGACCGACCAGCCGCCAAAAAAAAAAAAACAGAACAATGGTTAAAATATAAAGAACGTCAAAATTAATAATAGAAAAAGAAAGGACGACAAGGCGGGTGTCTTTCAGGGTATAGAAACAAAAAAATCTGGTTGACGGACGGTGGCAAGGCGGCGTACGGTCGACGGGGAAAAAAAACGACAAAAAGTGTGACGTGCAAGGGGACCCTGAAGGACAAAGAAATCCGCTTCGTCTGCTGCAATCGAAAAGAAAGAAAAGAGAGAGAGAAGGTATTTTTTCTGCAAGAAAAAAAGTCTGGGGGAGGGAAGAAAAAGCTCACGCGTGAAGCTCGTCAAGAAAACTCCACTGTACCCACAAGCCCTTTAGTACTCTACAGCAAATAATTAAAGAGACACCCTTAAACTAAAGGCCCAATTTAAGAGAGAGAGAGAGAGAGAGAGGGCACAACGGCACACGCCACACCCGCTTTCCTCGTTTTCGCAGGTAAACGGTGACGACGACAGGGATAGGGAGCGGGTTTAAATTTTTTAGAATAAAAGAAGTACTACGGTGCGCTGCCGCTGTTCGTGTAGAAAATAACAAAAAAAAAGAAAGAGAGCAAAGGAGAGACGGGAAGAGAAAAAAGAAAATAAAATACAGTTAAGTGTCAGACTTCCGGCAGAAGAGAAGAGAGAGAGAGACGCACGCAAACAGCAACGCTGTCCGGGAAAACTCAGGCACGATGGACAACGAAGGAAAGAGCGGAAGTGGAAATAAACGAAAAAGCGGCGTTATTTTCAACTTTGTCCAGTGAAATTATTACTCACGAACCACCGCAGAGCGACACAGAAAAGAAGAGAGAAAGAGAAAAAATAGAGATGAATGAACTTTAAAAACGGCTAAGAGGGAAAGGATAAATTAAAGAAGAAAATATTTTTAGCTTTCCGTTGCGGAGACACCGTTGAACGAGTGATGGCGTGTTGAGGTCGAAAAGACAAGTGTATGCCCCCTTTTACTTGCCTTTTCACTGCTGTCGACAGCGCCGTTGCGAATTTTTTGTTTTTGCTCGTTTTTCGCTGCTTTCCAAGCTCGTTAGGGACTTACTTAGAAGAGTAAAAGTTATAGCTTCCTTTAACCACAGGAGAGAGAGGGAGAGGGAGGTGCGCTGCCTCGTTGCTTGAATTGTCCGAACCGCCAGGGGAAACGGGAGGGAGAAGAAAAAAAGCAAAAAGTCACCAGCAATACAAAAATCTACGAGGGAAGTTTTTAAGAGGCAAACACACGCACAGGAGACAGATGACAAGAAAGCTCACACACAAAAGGGAGTACAGCGAGAGGTGCGGCGATACTCGTTTAGCGCAAAAATAAAAAGAAAAAAAAAACCAGGTGGTTTTAAAAATAAAAGAAAAGAAAAGAAAAAGAGAATATTGAGAGGAGTAGGAGGAGGAAGACGAGTCGTGATGAAAAGCCGGAGGCGTCGTAATTGAGAGCAGCGCCGTAAAGTTCCGCTTTTCTTTCTCATGCGAGTGGGATCAATACATGAAGCAAAAGAAGGAAAAATAATTAAAAAAAAGGTAATCAATAATGCAAAAATAAAAAAAAAAGACAGGGAAAGACACGTGGAACAAAAAGAGAGCGAACAAACGAGAACAAAAAGACAAAGGTGAGGAGTTGAGCCTTGTCCTTTACGGTGAGAGAACACAGTGTTGGCGTGCGGCTGGGAAACAGAAGAAAAAGAGGATCAGCTACGAGCGCGGTGTCTACTTTTGCCCCACCGAGTGTTCTACCCAGGGGGGACAAAGAAAAAGATTTTTGTGAATGCTGAAAAGCAAGATGAAAGAGTTCTACACACACAGAGACAACGAAAAAAGAAAATGACGAATACGCGCAGACAGTAGACTTAAATACGGACAAGATCGTTGATGAACCGGATAGCTTTCAGTGAAGCGGTGTCGCTGCGAGAAGCAATCAAAGATGGAAACGCAGCAACTGAATCAAACGACAAAGAAAGAGAGAGAAAAGCAGAAAGCTGCCAGGAGAGAAAGAGGCCAGTGCTGCCAAAAATGAAAACAAAAACAACTCACAGGAGGATTACACAGCGAGCAAATGCGTCACCGGAAACGATGCGGGAGGAGGAGGCGCACCACAAAAAGCCAAAGACACGAAGAACAATAGAAAGAAAAAATCAAAACACAAAAAAAAATTTAAGGGTGAAATCACACGCGCACCAACACACACACGAGTCTACAGTAGGTGAAAAACACACAAGAAAAGAAAAGGAAACAATAACACGGAGAGTGCTCGCTCGGGGCTGTGCTCTTCTGCTTCGTGCGTATGATAAAGGAGAAGAAGAGCCACGCACAGACAGCACGTCAGAGCAAGATCAAGAACAGAAGAGAGATAAAATGATAAAAAAAAGAAGGTGGCTGTGTCTGCTGTCACAAAACAACGTGCGGCCTTTACTTGGTTATTATGCTTACTTCTTCGTTGTGCGTCGTGTCAATCTCTTTCTTTCTCCAATGGTGTGGAGGGCACAGCGAAGCGGATCCGCCTGCCCGACCAAGAGAGAGTAGAAGGAGAAGGACACCACAAGGGAACACTGAAGAATAGTGCGTGTCGACGTGTCGAGGAACACGACTTCCCGCACAGAGAGAGAAAGAGAGAGGGAGAGAGAGGGAGCGGAAGACACACGTGTGCGCTAAATCGCTTTGACGTCTTGTGGAACAGTTTGCGATGCTCCGCTGGAGGTGATGGCTGGGCGAGGCGCCGTGTGTCTGTGACTCTCCTGGAAAGTAAAATTAACAAGAGAGGGAGTTGGAGCACAAGCAGGTAAGTAAGTGGTCGGTGCAGTGGATGGGGGTATAGATGAGACACTCCCGGCGTTCGATAAATGACACAGCTGTCGAAATGTTCTGGTGGGTGAGAAAATCTGCGTCGGTGATGGCAGGAAAGAATGAAGAGAGAGAGAGAGAGAGAAAAGTGGGTGCAATAGGAATAGATTCTTTGATTTTAGTTGTTCAACACTCGCGATACAAAGGAACGCAGTCGAGGAATGCAGGGCATCAGCACCGCACACGCCGACAAACCTGCACGCAAGACCGCCATCAAAGGCAATGGGAGAAAACAGCAGCGCTTTTCTCAGCTCTCAGCCACCCTCCGATAAAGCGCCGCTCACCACGTCCGCCAACTCTCAATCTCTCTTTCTCAACTCTGACGTGTGTATTCGAATACTCTATCCCCTAGCAAAGGGCAACAAAAAAGGGGGAAAAAAGGGGGGAAAAAAAGACAGTGCGGCGTCGACCCTGTTGTGTTTTCAGGATGACGCGTGTATTCGAAGAAGGCTGCCGCACGAGATTTACAATGCTTCTATTCAAGTGCTGATGTATATACGTCTATCGCAATAAAGGGAGAAAAATAGTATACCACAGGCAATTGGTGACGAAGACGCACACACAAGCACATAAATACATACATATGCCTTACCTCCCTTTTATCACTCTAGTCGTCACCGCTGGTGGTGGAGTCATCGAAGTTGGTGTACTGCCGCACCTGCGGAGTGGGCCGCTGCTGCGCCACGGCTGCGCTCGTCGTCGACGTCGTGGCCGGCCGCAGTCCGAGCGCCTCTGCCCGCTCCGCCGAGGACGAAGACGACGATGTTGTGTTTTGGCCGTGTCGCGGCACGACGTGACGGGGCTCCGGCGACGCACCCTGACCGACTTGCGTGGCGGCCACCACGAAGGTGCGGCGTTGCGTTGCACGAAGTTCATCGCCGCTGCCGCCGCCGTGGCGTTGGTGGACAGCGGTCGCCGCCATCCTACTGGGCTCTTCGGAGGACGGAGAGGGAGAAGCCGCACGTGGCGCCTCTGCTGGTGAGTCCTCCACGTCGCCAACGTCGCCCATCTGCATCACCATGTCTGATGTATCGCTGCCCGCATCCCGTTGTACACTTGTCTGCCGCTGCTGCTGCTGAAGGTGTGGTGGTGGGTGAGACTGTGCGGCTGCAGCTGATGCATCCCCGGTCTCCTCGTCATCATCATTTTCCTCGGAGCCCTCCTCGTCCCAGTCGTCCCACTCCGGGTGCCGTGGCGCCGGCGTGCCACTACCTGTTATCCCGCTGCTCACCGCAGCACCGCCAGGAGATTCCACGGCGACAGCAGCTGCTTCGGGTGTGCCCCACGCACTGCCCTGCGCCATTGATGTTTGTTGCGGCGGTGTCGCGTGACGGGTGCTGCCTTCGCTCACATCGGGGGAATGCGCCACAACCGCCTGCACGGCATCGCTGTCCGTATCCGCATCGCCACCAGAAGAAGAAGAGCGTGTCGGTGGCATCGGCCGCACCACCCGGCGTGTGTTGGCAGACGCCCCCTGTGCAGCAGCACCAGCAGCACCAGCAGCAGGAGCGACCGCTGATGCTGATGGGTGTGCAGGTGGTACGAGTGCGTCCCCACCGCTGCCGCCGTCGCTGTCGGACGACGACGCCGCCTTCCACGCCGCAGCCATTGCCACGGTGCGACGCGGCGCCGCAGTGGGCCGCACACGACGGCCTGAGCCACCTGCCTTCAACGGTGTGCCGCCGGCATCGCTGGTCAGCGTGACGGCTGTGGTTGCCTCGCTGGAGATGTCCTCCGCGTGTTCCTCCGCCCTGGACACGTGCGGTTGCTGCTGAGCGCGGTGCTGCACAGCAATTTGGTGATCTTTGCCAACTGAATCGTCGTCACCGTCGTTGCTGTCAGACGACGTGGAGTCGATCGTTGTAAAGCCACGGATCGCGGTGGGGTGACTCGTGTTGACGAGAGCAGACGCCTGCGTTGACGGCGGCGCGGCAGCCGCGCTGATCTGCTCCGCCGTGGCGACCGCACGCGCGTTGGGCAGCGTAAAAGAAGTGCGCTGCGGTGCTGCAGCAGCAGCAGCAGTATTTGCATTCCCGCGCGGCAGCCCTGGCCCGGTGCTGCTGTGGCTCGACGCCGTCCCTACCGCCACCTCCGCGACGGAGTTCAATCGCGCCACGTCCTCTTCGGGTGGGTGAACGGACGAGACGGCGCTGAGGTGCGACGCCGGCCGCTCGTTGCTGCTCTCCTTGCTGCCGCTGGCCGCGTTGGTGCTGCTGTTGGATGCCGCACGCTGCAGCTGCTGCTGAGGGAGCTGTGTGCGCGTTGGCGCCGCCGCCGCTGCTGCTGCTGCTGCACGTGCCACCTCCACAGATGTTTGAGGCACGGTGGAGACGGAGACGATGGAGCTGTGCGAGAGCGGCCGTCCACCGACTGCGCCAGGAGGAATACGGGCGGATGGCGACGAGGAGTTCGCGTGGTCGGCGGATGGCGCCATTTCTGTGCTTGTTGTCTGCGCCTGGGAGTTGCCGAGGTGGCTGAGGGTCGCGTCACGTGTTGGGCCCGCCGCAGCAGCCGCCGAAACGGAGAACTCACGCAGCGCCTGCAGGGCTTCGTGCAGCTCCTCCACCTCCCGCTGTAGCCGCTGCTGGGCGGCGGTGAGACGCGCAACTTCCTGCTGCACTGTGCCCAGGCCGCGGTGGTCACCTGCGTGCTCCTCAGCGCGTTCCGCAAGTGCATCGATGTGGGCACGGAGAGCCTCGAGTTGGGCCTCCACGTCGCCGTAGCCGCGCTGCAGTGTGGCTGACTTCTCCTGCAGTTGCATCACGTGCTGCGGCACGTCCGCACTGCTGCGCTGCACGTCTGCGATTCTCTCCTCCAGCGCGTTCACCCCTGTCCGAGACACGACTGACGCCGTCGTTCAGCGCGGCGAGCAGACGGCGCTGCGACTCCCCGACGTGGTGCCGTATCGAATCTTTTACGTAATCCTGCACCCGGCCTCCCATCTCCTGCAGCTGCTTCTCACACTGCGCTATCTTCTGGCCGACGCTCTCGGCTCTCGACTCACTGCGCTCGAAGCGCTGCGCGACGGTGCGCTCCATTTCTAGAAGAGGCGCCACCCGCTCCGTCGCACGTGCCTCGGCGGAGCGCTGCTGGTCCTCCAGCTGCTGGTGCTGCCGCTGCAGCTCGAGGGCCTGCGTGCGCAGTCCTTCCACGTTAGCTCGCAGGGCGGTGCTCTCGGTGGTGGTTGCGGTGATAAAGCGATCGGCGTCGTCGAGGCGGCGCTCCAGCCGACTGAGCTCCGCCCGCGCATCGCTGCTTACCTGCTGCGCGCGCGTCGCCATGGCGTGTGTGACCTCCGCCCGCTCCGTCACCTCGCGCTGCATCGTCTGCTGGTCTTTCGTGTGCTGCTCCTGCTGCTGCCGCCACAGGCTAAGGCGGCTGTCCTGCCCCACCACACGCTGCTCCAGCTGCGACAGAAGCTGCGTGTGTCGCTGCACCACGCCCTCGGTCGTGTCGTGCAGTGTGCGGGTCTGCTGACACTCTGTCTGACACAACAGCACGGTGTCCTGCACGGACTGCACCGTCTCGACGCTGCGCTGCGCCGACTTTTCACAGGAGGTGATGCGCAGCGTGACGTCGCTCACCTGCCGCACCGTCTTGTCCGCCAGCTGCTCAACACGCTCGCACATCGCCACCGTGGCGTCCATGCGGCTCTCCAGCCGACCCGACTGACGCTTGCATGCCTCCACCTCGGCCTTCAGCCCTTCAGCCGTGCTGATGCCGTGTAGGTGCGACTCTACAGCAACAAGGCGCTCGTCGCGGTCACTCAGCGCGTGCTCGACGCGTTGGGCCCGCTCCAGCGCACCGGCGGCCTGCAGCTGGGCCCGCTCCGTCGCGTCCCGCGCGTGCAGCGCCGCCGCCTCCACGCGGCTCACTGCTTCGTGTGCGCCGTCTGCCTTGCGCTCTGCCCGGTCCACCCGCGACGTCGTGACCGCCGCGTTCGATTCGAGCGCGTGCAGGCGCTCCGCTGTGGTGGTGGTGTGCAGCCTGCACTCCGCCTGACAGCTGCGCACACAGTCGGCCACCTTCTCCTCTGCGCCATGCACCGCTGCGCGACACTGCCGCAGCTCCGCCCGCAGTTGCTCAACCGGTTCATTTGCTGCTTTTATGAGAGCAGCCGCTGACGTCTCCCACACCTCCTGCACGGCCCGCCGCACCTCGTCACGCATGCGCTGCGCGTCCTGCCGCACCGCTTCGCGTGCCTCCTGCAGCGCGCGTTGGTCCTCCCGCCGCATCTCGACGAGACGCAGCAGCTCAGCGTCGAGGCGTTGAGAGAGTGTAGCGCGCTCCTGCTCGAGCTGGCGGCTGCAGTCGACACGTGCGGCTGTGCTCTGCGCCAACGCCACGTCAATGCGCTCCTCCATCTGCCGCGTTGTCTCCTGCAGCTCCTCGCGTAGCTGAAAACGATCCGCGTCGCGCACCTTCGCCGCGCGTGTGGCCTCCTCGACTTGTCGCCGCAGCACCAGTCGGCTTTCACCGCCTTCCTTGCACTGCACCGACAGCTTTTCCTCGAGGGCAGCGACATCGGACTGCAGCGCGGCATCGCGGCGGTGGACGGCGACCA
Source organism: Crithidia fasciculata (assembly GCA_000331325.2). NCBI lineage: Eukaryota > Euglenozoa > Kinetoplastea > Trypanosomatida > Trypanosomatidae > Crithidia > Crithidia fasciculata. The sequence continues at coordinate 120,917 of AODS02000021.1, forward strand.
GCACGTCTTCTTTCCACTGCCTCCCCAGCGCCGCAACTGTTTCGTTCCGTCTGTCTCGCTCCGCGGTCAGCTCAGCACGCAGCTCGATCAACTCTCGCATCGCACGACTCAGCTGCCCTTGCAGTTCGCGCACCGTTGGCGCCTCTGCAGCACCACAAGTGCTTTCGAAAGAGGCGTTCGGGTCGTGATGCGCCGCGTATGGGTTGTGTGGGCTGCGGTCGTAGTCTACTGCGATTTTCGAGGCGTGGGCGGCGCGTCGTGGAGCGCGGACGGTGCGCGGCTGCGTGAGCGCGTCCTCCGCCGCCTGCAGCATTTCGAACGCGGAGCGTGAAAAAGACGTCATCGCGACGCTGCTGTTGTATTTGTGTCGTTGGCGTACTGCGCTACTGCTCCGGAGCGTGTGCGTGGGTGGCACGAAGTCTCAATGATGTTCGTCTACTTGTTCTCCGCTTCAGTGTATCTATCTATTTTGTTTTTTTTTTTCTAAAGGAAGACGCGGTGGCGGTGTGCGGGTATCGATGCCCCACTGTTGCGCGTGTGTGTGCGTGTATGAATGGAAGAGCGTATGTGTGCAACTCTCTATCGAGTGTGGGGAAGCAGCAGTGAGTCAACGTGTGACCGCCAGCTGCTACTCCCGTCTCTTCCTCTGCGTGCAGGTGGCTCCTCTAGCAGAGGTGTGCTGCAAGAAGTAAAGAGAGCGGTGATGCGTGAGAGCGGTCAAAGAGTAGGTTGAGAGAGATATATATATATATATATATATATATATACAGCAAGATTCCATGTCCTCTTACGGAGCAGTTCAACAAAGTGTCATACATTAATCGATGCAGCGCCGCGAAGTGGTGATGCAAAGGCACGTTAATGCGCTGTCCAGTGATGCAGGACCTGACCGCAGGCGGCATCGTTGAGTGCAGCGTGGCACAAATACTGCATACTCCCCTTTCAATGTGTCATAGAACGATTTCAGCAGCGATGACGTCAAAAAGGAAAAAAACCCAAAAGAAAAAAATCAGCGATACACCAAAACACAACACGCGCACACTTTAAAAGGCAACGAACCGGTAGAAGTACAGAACCCGCATTCTCCATCACCGCCGCAACGGAGCAGCAAACAAAAGTGCAAAAAAAACGAGACCCGCCAAGCCCCACAAAACAACGCATGCGCTACACATCCTCGCCCATGACACGCGCCGATCGCACCACCTCCTCCACTGCCTCGCTCGCGTCGTCGTCGCGGTGCTTCAGTCGCAGCGCGCTCGCCACCGCATAAAGATTGCGACACACGGCATCTACGCGCTTCTTCTTCTCCGCCACACGAAGCTCCTGTTGCTCGACTGCGGCTTGCCGCTCCACCAAGGCCTGTGCGCGCGCTCGCATGTCCTCCTGCAGCTCCTTGATGGTACTTGTTGTGTTCTCCAGTGCCTTGGCGTTGCGGGTGCGTAGCTGCCGCTGTCGCTCCTCCTCCGCCGCGAGGCAGCCAACCGTGGCGTTCATCACAGAGGTCCACTCGTGCTGCAGCACGGCGTATAGTGCCATAAAGTACACCGACTCGAGATGAGACTGCTGCTCTACCCAATGCTGCTGCACCTCCAGCAGGTGCATGCCGGTGTCCAAGTAGAGGTCAGAGGCCGTGGCAGAGACGTTGGCAGCGTCATTCGTACTGCGTACCAGCGTGGCCTCTGCGGCAGCCTCCGCCCTCACAGCATCCAACTCCTCCAGCACGGACTGATGCGCCTCCTGCAGACTAAGAATCACCTGACGCTGCTGCTGCTCGGTACTCTGCAGTGCGTAAAGAGCCGTCGTCAGCTTCTCCACCTTCGCCTCGCTCGTGCTGCACCTCTCCCGCTCCGCGTGCAGCATCTCCTGCGCTGCGTCGTTCTGCTGCTGCAGCAGGGCCACTTGCGTTTGCAGCTGCCGTGCAGTCTCCCGCGCCTTCTTCTCCTTCGCACTCGTCGCTGCTGTCGAGGCCGCACGTGCCGCCTCCTGCAGTCCGCTCCGCAGCTGCGTCAAGGCCGCCGTGTGCTCTGCGACGAGGCGCTGCTGTGCCTGCTGCACCTCCTTCACGATGGCGGCCGCACTGCGCTGCATGGCTGTGGCCGCCCGCGCCTGCGACACGGTGGCCGCGTCTTCCTCGGCGGTCTTCTTCTGGGACTGCGCCTGCAGGTCGCTGAGCTGCTGCTTGCAGTCCCGCAGCTGCTGCTGCAGCTGCCAAGCCGCCGTCTTGCGAGACTCTAAGCGTGTCTCGAGCTCTTTGCACGTCTTCTGCAACGCCGCCTTCTCATCCTTCCACGCTCTGTCTTGGCTCAGCTGACCCTCCTGCTGCTGCGCCTGTGCACGCTGCGCTTCTTTTAACTTCCTCTCCAGAGCCTCCTTCTCTTTGCGGTGTTGGGCTTCGAGATCGGCCACGGCGGTGATGTGCGCCTCTGCGGCTGTTGCGGCGGCGCTGGCAGCGGTGCGACGAGCGGCCTCGCGTTGCTGCTCAGTATCGTGCAGCTGTGCTTCGAGCTCCGCCATCTTTGCCGTCCATTCGGCCCTCTCTTGCTCCTGTTTGGCAGCAGCGGCCTGTGTTGACTCGCTCCCTTCTTCTGCAGCTCGTGCATCTGATACTGGAGACTGTGTGTGGGTGTGTTGTTCCTGCTGCCTCCTCAGCTCCTGCAGCTGCCATTGCGCCTCCTGAGCAGTATCTTCCAATGCCTTGATCTCCTCTGCGTGGCAGTCTGTGAGAGCCTGCAAAGCATTCGTGTGCTGCTGCGCTGACGCCTGCACCGCAGCTTCCTGTTCTGCTGCTGCTCTCGCTTCCAAGCGCTGCTGCTGAGACGCCAGCGCCTCTTCCTGCGCCGCTGCGGCTTCACGCTGCGCAGCGTCCACCGCGGCAGCGACCGACGCCGCCGTATCTGCCGCCACCGCGTCCTGCTGCACTCGGATGCTCTTCACAAACCCCTCCAGCCGCTGCTGCATCTGCCGCTGCTCGGCCTCGTAGGCGGCGAAGGCGGCCTCGCGGGTTTGCGCCTCCTCGGCGTACTGCGCGGTGGTGGCGGCGACTTCGGCCTGCAGCCGTTTGAGGTCGTCTTCTGCCACCTCAGCGCGTTGTGCGGCGGCTGCAGCAGCCCGTTGCAGTTCTGCTTTCTCATTTGCCCAGTCGGAGTGTTGCGGCTCTGCTTCAGCGGTTGCTGCCGCCGTCGCTGTCGTTGCTGTCGCGTGCAGCGCCGCGGCCTCCAACTCCGCTGTCAGCTCCTTCTGTGCCTCCAACTGACGCTGCAGCGCATCGCGACCCGCTCGCACCTCCGCCAGCTCCGCCGCGACGCGTTGCTGACGCTCTTCCATGACCTGCTCATAACGCCGCCTGCGCTCGACTGCGGCGTCCTGCTGCTGCTGCACAAATGCGGAGTACTGCCCCTGCACACTCGTCACCGCCTCCATGCAGACGTCTTCCAGTCGCTGTCGCTCCTCTTCAAAGAGGGCCGTGAATTTGGACGTGACCAGCGCGGTGAGCTGCTTCTCCTGCTCCTGCAGGGCAACGCGCTGATCTGCGTTCTTGGCGGCGTCAGCGGAGACCTTCTTCAAGGCGTCCTTCAGAGTTGCCTCCCGCACATCAAGCTGGCGCTTCTTCTTGTTCAGACGTTCCTCAGCCGCGGCTAAGGCCTCCTCGCCGTTGACACCTGCAGCCTCGCCGAGCACACTCGTCTCGCTATCTGGTTTTGCAGGAGAGGAAGCAGGAGAGGTGCCCATCGTGGGCGATGCCACCGGCGCTGCAACTGCTGCTGCTGCTGCGCTTGCCAGCGCTGCCTGTGCGGATGCCTCCGCCTTCGCAGCCGAAACTTCGGCCTCAATTTCCATCCGCGCCACCGTCGCCTTCAACCGCTCCTTCTCGTGGTGCAGCAGCTTATTTTCCGCCTGCTGCTCGCGCAGGTCACTGCGCAGCTTCTCGGCCTGCAACGCCTGCTCGTTGAGGATCTCCTCCAGCAGCTGGCACCGCTCCATCGCCATCTCGGCCTCTTCATGGGTGCGCGTGATGGACTTGGCGCAAACGGGACACACCGGCACCGGTGCCGTTCCGGGCTGACCAGGCAGCACGAGATGCTCGCTCAGGCAGGCAGAGCAGCACACCCGTCCGCAGCCGCGGCAGTTCTCGGCGACTTGGAACAACCCGAAGGCTTTGCCGCAGAGGACGCACTTATGCGCCGCGGAGGGGAGGGGCCAGTGGCTCGGCGGCACCGCCTTGAATGGAAAGTTTGCCTTCTGCATGGTGCGGCGCTAGAAAAAGAGAAGGAAGAAGGAGAAAGTAAGAAAAGTCCGCACCGATAGCGGGTGCGATGAGTGTGTGGTGCAGGCAGATTCGAGCAACTAAAAGAATGAGAAAAAAAATGTCAATGGTGGGTAGAGTCAGAAGAGCACCGCAGCACCGCGCACTGGGGTTCAGTGGCCGTGTCTTGCTTCTCACGCAAGGTAATGCGCGAGGCACGAGGGAAGGATGACCGGAGCGCCACGTACGACAACAACGGCGGTCTTTTCGACTACCGCTGGTACTCTCCTTGACACCACCTCTCTCTGCTGCGCTCTCAATCGTTCCCTCTCGCGTGTGGCCGTCCAGCACAAGACGGATTGGAAAAAAAAAAGGACGACTGTTTGTATGAGGAAAGATCGAAGGTTGCAGCGAAGCAGACATGAGAATAGGCGGAGAAAAAAGAGAGGGAAGGACGGAGAGAACGAAGGGGAAGAGTGGGAGAGGGCGTTAAGTGGCAGGCACAGTCTTGTATGAGTTTTTCTGTTGTGCATCTCAGAAGTACCAAGCCGCATCTCTTTTATTAGTCTCAGCAGCTTCGCTCTGTCCATTGGAGCTTTGAGTTGACCTCCCACGGAGCCTCTGTAGATTTTAGTGAAACGAAAAAGTAGGGCAAGCTCTCCAAGAACGGCGCCGAGTCGTCCTTGAAGAATTGCAACGCAAGGCAGCACACACACACACAACTCCTGTTGCCCAGCGCGGCCATTGAATATCACGCTGCCCACACTCATGCAGCTGCCAGAATCGGTGCATGTGTCCACAGCCGGTCAGGCTCCTCGTCCGCTTTCGTCCGATTTTATTCTGCTCTCCCACCTGGCAAGTAGTAGGCAAGGAAGGAGGCAACAACTGTGCTCGGCGGCAACACGGCGAAGCCATTTATAGCGTACGAGAAAAAGAAATGCAATATAAAAGGCAACCGAAAAGCAAAAAGCAAAAAAAAAAAGCACGAGAAAGAGAGAGCGAGGTGGCGGCGTGTTTGTCTCACACGATCGGCACACGAGACGCTACGGACAGCAAGTCGCGCTTCATTAAGGTATCAGACGAGGAGTAAAGGAACACACTAACCTTTTCTTCGATGGCGTTCACTCGGAAAAAGAAGAGTGCCGATGCCGACTTTCGCAGCTGCCGCAAAAACATCTCCTCGCCGTGACACGCAGCATAGCGACTTGGCTTGGCTCTTTGCTCGACTCTCTCACTCTCGCGCTCGCACCGAAAGCCAAGGGCGGACGGGCTTGAAATACATGATACAAAGAACCCCCTCTCGCACTCAAAGCTGACAGTACACATAGAACAAAAGAAGAAACAAGGAAGGAAAGGAAGCAGAAACATGACGCCCAGCACAGCCAGCATCTCTACTCTAACAACAGCAACAACAATAGCACGCAAAGAGCGCAAAAAAAGAAAAAGACGAAGAGCATAAGAGGAGTGCTGTAATCCGTGTGCAGCATGTGCAGAGGCGGCACTGCGAGGACAGCCACTGTCAGTCAAAGCTGTGCCTTAATCCACAGACACACGTACACGCACACACGACGAAGACCGCTTCTCCACCAATCATCACGACGTGTAAGCTTCAAAGGTAAACTGCACCGCCGTCGTGCAGCCCGGCGCAGGGCAGCGGCCACGAATCGACTTGGCGCAATCCTTGCACAGCACCTGATGCTTGCACGGGTAGCAGATCTCTGTGCAAAGGCGGTTGTGGCACAGCATGCATTTGGACCGCTCGTTGATCGACACCCGCACGCCGGTGATCATGTCAAGAATCTCACGCTCGACCTCCTGCAGCTCCTCTAAGGAGAGAGTCTTGAGCTGCTCAATGCGCCGCATCTTCACGTGGGTGGACAAGATTTCATCGGTCAACCGCTTCCGCCGCTCGTCCAGCACGCGCTCTCGCATGGCGGCTGCGGAGCCGTCTTCGCCGTTGCGGCGCCGCCGAGGCTCCGGTGCGAGCGCCTGCTGCTTGTGCTCCTCCAGCATCCCCAGCCGAAACTGCAGCTGTGGCAGACTGGGGAAGTTCAGCTCGCGCGTCTCGTTGATCATCTCCACCCAGTTTTGGTACTCTGCCTGTCGGAACGGGGAGTTGGAGATGGAGTTGAGCTGCACGACGTTGCCGTTCTGCGTCGAGCGAAAGCACGGCGGCAACTCGATCACGATGTGCCACTCCGTCGTCACCGCATCGGCAGAGAAGCCCGAGTACACTGGCCCCCGCTGTGCCCCCTTCACGAGGGCGATGTAGTAGTTGTCGGGGCTCTCTCGCCGGTTCTCCTCGGCGCTTCGCATCTCTAAGAGCACCCGCACGTAGCAGCCGTGCACGACGTCGCTGAAGTTGCGCCACTCGAGGAAGTTGACGAGGGTGGAGCGGAAGAGCTGCAGCTTGTGCAGCATCTCCAGCGGCGGCGCACTCGACGCACCACCGCCCTTGTCGGCACCTCGGCTCATCGATGGAAGGGTGTGGCCTGTGTACACACGAGAAAAAAAAAAGAATGAAAGCTAGGCCGGAGACACGGCAGAAGAAAAGGACGCAACAACACGAGAAGAAGTCGAGGAGGCGATGACTCACACCCAGTGACACAACTGCGTCAGCGCGATTGGTAAACGTGGTGAACGGAGATGAAGAGTGGCAGCACACAATAGGAGAGAACGGAGAGAGAGAAAAAGAGTAAGAGGGCGAGGAACGGGAGTGACGCACAGATTCTATGTGGGGCCAAGCAGCGTTGCCACTTGTACTTATAGCGAACAAAAGCACCGGTTGCTCTCGCCCTCTCCACCAATGTTGCACGGCGAAGAGCTCCTTGTTTTTCCCTTTTTTCAGCTAACAAAGTTCAGATGCAATAAAGCTTTCAAATGCGGAAAAGAAATATAGAGACTAAAAACAAAAACAAACAAGTCCCGCTGCGTAGACGAGCGGTAGTGTCGATGAACACATCGGGAAGGAAGGATGCAAGAAAGACATGAGCAAAATATGTTTCGTGGGCCGCACCACTCACGCCTGCCTGCACATCAAGCGAGGCAGTAAGAGAGCGATAGAGAGAAAAATGACGATTAGTGAGACGGAAGGAAAAGGGCAAAGCAAAATGACCAGAGAACAGAGAAAAGAAGCGAAGCAAACGACAGAGGCATGTCTACCGACACGCTGCACCTGTTATGCTTCAGCGTCGTCGTCGTGACTGCTGCAGGACGCGGTGGTCGACGTCTCCCTCGAGTCCGCCTCCGCTGCTGCTGTTGCAGCTGCTACAGCAGTGTTAGAAGCCGCTTCCACAGGTGGGAGAGCGGTCGGAGTGACGTACGCCCTCGCCGCAGCGCACTGCCGCAGCCACTCCACGTTGACCAGCTGCTGTGGTGCCGCCCCAGCTGCACGTGCAGCCTGCCGGCTCTGCTCCGTGTCGATGGTTAGCACCACGAGGTCGGCCTCGGCAGCAGTGGACACGCAGGAAGCACCGAGTTCATCGCGGCAGAGAGAGACGAGAGAAGAGACGGCGACGGATGTGTTGTCGGCAGGCGGTACGAGGAAGAGGGACTTGCCGGACAGCGGCCGGCGTGTGCCACCGCCAACACCTTGCTCAGTTAAGATGGGCGAGAAGATGTACGCGTCGAGCGGTAGGACGGCCGCCGCAACTGCGCAGTCCTCCAGCCACTGTGTGTGCACCACCCACCCGCCCAGTTCATACACCTCCGCACACTCCCCATCCCACTCGTCGCTTAAGGCGAAGGCGGTGCGCTGACCCGTCATGCGCCACTCCGTGTGCACCGTCGCCCCGAGCAGACCGGCGAGACGGCGAAGGCGGTGGCCGCTGCGCTGCGACGACGAAGAGGTGAAGAAGACGCACTGCCCAGACAACAGAGCAGCTGTCGGCCGTCCGCCGTCCTGGCGGTACACACACTCCGAGTAGCGCACGGCATCGCGATAGCAGTCCCGCACCCACTCCGAGCTGACCACGACGAGGGCGTGACGCTGCGCCGGCTCCAGGCGTGGAGGAGAAGCGCCACCAACCAACACGACGTGCGTGCAAGGGACGGTCGGAGTGAAACGCCCCGCGACAGCGGCGCAGCGTCCATGCATCAGCAGCACAAGCACACGCACCTCCTCCGCAGCGGCGGCTTCCGCTTCTGCTGCCGCCGCGCTCGTAGTGCCATCAGGCGCGTGGAACACAATCTGCGCCACGACGTCACGCAGCAGCGCGTAGCGGTGACCGCGGCCGCGAGAGAAGCGTGGCTGCGCCGCCATGCTGCGCGGAGCGGCTGAGGAGAGAGGTGCGGCCTCATCAGGCAGCTCTTCCTCCGAGCCCGCATCGACTTGTGTCGATGCTGCAGGCGCACGCGTGGCGCTTGCCTGTGCTCGTCCGCCAGTACGCTGAACTGCGGGGGCAGGCGAGACTCTTTCATTCCCCTGAGCAGCAGCTGAGGTTGCGGTGCTCGTCTTGCTGGCGTCGCGCACCGGCGCTCCGTACACGAAGATCGGCACGTCGCGCTGGCTGCACAGCTCCTCCAGCAGTTCCATCGTCGGCTGCACCTGCACCTGCGTCTCGCTTGACGGGAAGACAAAGTGCAGAGAGGCGCCGTGCTGCTTGGCGTACACAACGGCGTTCTTCAGCGCCTTCTCTAACGCCCGCTGATCCACCGGCGGCACCTGACCCGCAGCGGCGGCGCGCTGTGCCACCGCGGAGGCCACAAAGACACGGCCAGGCCGGCTGGCGGGGCCAACCTCGGCGTAGATCACCTGTCCAGGCGTGCAGGAGGCGTCGGCCTGCTCGTAGGCCTTGCCGGCTGCTGGGCCGAAGGCGTCGCTGATGCGCCGCATGATCCCGCGCGCCGACCACCGCCCCTGCACAGCCACCGAATGGAAGATGACAAAAGCCTCCGTTGAGGGGATGGCTGGCGCTGTGGCATCACCTTTCGCCACGTGTGTGAGGGAGGCGGGTGCGGTGCGGCGGCTGAGCTCGGGTGAGGACAGCAGCGACGCGCTGGGAGGAGGCGGGGTAGTTGTCGTGCTGCCGCTGCCGGCTGCCTCTCCCCCTTCTTCTTCTTCTATTATCGGCGGCACGCTCGTCGAGTTGTCGTCCTCGTCGGGCAGACGTGTGTAGCTGTCAGCGAGGTGGAGCGTGGTGTCCACACCGGCAGACGACAGCTTCTCCTTCGACGTGCGGAAGAGCTGCTGCAGCTCCCGCAGGTTCGTCGCGGCATCGGCCGACTTGTCCGTGCGGATCCTTAAAATGCGGGGAAAGCGGATGGAGATACCGCTGGTGTGCGACTTGGTGACGGACAGCTCCGCCCCGATCACCTCCATCACGTCCGCCGTCGTCGGGTCGCGCACGACCATGTCCGGCACGTGGCTCGACTGGCAGTCCAACCACGCCGGCACGCCACGTTGCCCATCCCGCGCAGACGCCGACGTCGACACCATGCGTGCCGTGTACGCGGTCGTAATCGCGGCGATCTGCGTGTCGCTCAACCCGTTGCCCACCTTGCACACCGTTTTGTAGCGGCCCGCAGCACCGGGAGGCACAGAGGGGTCGACGCAGCCCATCAGGAAGGTGGAGAGCTGCCCGCCCTTGTTGCCGCTGCCGTACCACGCCCCCAGCACCAGCAAGTCCGCAGAGTCCGCAAGCCCGTCGAGGTAGTCCTTCTTGATCTTCAGCCAGTGCCGCGCACGGGGCTCATAAATGCTCTTCTTGTCCTTGATGACGAGCCCTTCAAGGCCCTCTGCAATGGCTCGCTGCAGGTGTTGATGCAGCAGTGCCCGTCGCTGCTCCGGGCGTCCGTCGATGATGCAGAGCTCGGAGAACATCACTCGATTGCGGATGAAGCGGACGGAGCTCTTCAGCGCTTCGCGCCGCTCTTCCATCGGCAGCTGCAGCAGCGACGTGCCGTCACGGAAGAGAATGTCGAAGAGAAAGACGCAGGGGCAGGCGCTGCTGAACTGCGTGCGGCGGTGTTTGCCCAACGTGCCAAACGGAAGCGGGACCGACGTGCGGACGTCGACCATTAAGATTTCGCCGTCCAGCACGCAATCGGTGGCCTGAATCGCCTGCAGAATGAAGGGCTCTAAGCCTTCGTATTTGTCATCTCGCATCGGACGCAGCGAACGCGCGAAGAAGGTGAGCTTGTTGCCACGCTTGTGGATCTGGATGCGCTCGCCGTCGTACTTCACCTCTGAGAACGCGCCGTTTGGGCACTTGGCGAGGACTTGGTCAATTGATCGTGCAGGAGCAGCCAGCATCGGCGCGAGTGGGATGCCGATGCTGATGGTTGTGTTCACCCTGCTGGCAGCACCGCCGCGACCCACACCCGTGTTGCTGCTGCTGTTCTCGTCGTCTTCTTCGTCATTGTTGTCATCAGCCGCTGCCACTGCGCTGTTCGAGGGAGCAGCGTCAGTAGCAGCATCAGCAGCAGTGGCAGTTGCACTCGCCTGAATACGGCGCACGACTTCCTGCACGTTGGCGCAGTTCTGAAAAACGGAGTAGGCGCTCGGGTGCAGGCCGCCCAGCACGACACGCAGACCAGCACCAAGACGCAGGTCCTGCTTCAGCTCTCGAAAGAAGTAGTACACAACGTGGCTGCAGGCAACACCAAAAAAGCGCTTCAGCAGCGGCACCCGCTCCGCCTCCGTTGTAGCAGCAGCCATCGCACTCAAAAAATCGTCGAACTCTGTCATCGTCATGTCGCACCACTCGTCTCGATCCATAGCAGCTGTTGGCTTGAAATGCGCACACGCCGTCTCCGCGATGCAACCGTTGTTGTTCAGCTTGTCCCGCAGCACCTTCTCATCCACCGCAAGCACCAAGGACAGCACACGCAGGAGTTGCTTATCTTGGATGTAGTACACCCGCTGGGCGTACTTGGGAAGCAGAAGCTTCAAGAGCAGACCGGTGTCCCCTGTAAAGCGGGAGAGAAAGCCGCTGATAATTTCCTGTTTGATGAGCAGCGACGGTTCGGCGGTGACTTGACGGCACAACAGGCCGAAGTTCTTCATCGAGTCAGACACCATTGTGTTGGTCTCCTCGTACGCTATTCGTGTTGGGTGCTGGTACGGATGGGGGAAGTGGAGCCGCAGACGATAACGTGTCAGATTGGCGGAGAGGTGAGCAGCTGGTGGAGCACTCTGCACAAAAAGAAAGGAAAAACAGAGGAGAATAAAGTAGTGAAGGTGGGAGCAGGAGAAGTATATCGACCACTTCTCTTCGCACTGAAATTCACCGGCTGTAAAGATGTACTGGTGACTTCGACAGCCTTTCTTTCTCCCCACTGATCAAGGGCGACCACGCCTTTAGCATGCTCTTAACGCATCAGCCTCTACAGCTCTTACCACCGTCGTCGATGTTGTTAATCGACGCGCATAACCCAAGAGAAAGCAGTGTCGCATTTCTTCTCAGTTTGTTTTTTCGGAAAGGGGCCGATTTGTAAAAAAGAATTGATGTAAAGCTTAGTCCCGAGTACGCCGTCTGCGTAGCTCTCCACAAACAAAAGGCACAACACCACCGCCGCTGCAGCCACACGGGTGAAGACTGTCAAGCAGCTGTTTCTGATGTAGGCCGCATGCTGCAAGCAACTCAGCTGCTCCTCAACCAAATACGTCATCTCCATAGCTTCAAGCCCTACATGTTCTTGGCCAGCTGCAGCCACACCCTGAGCTCCTCCGGCAACTTGTTCTGTGTGCGCGCCGCCACCTCCTCCAGACACGTCAGCAGCTCCTGCGCATTTGCGGACTTGGTGGCCCCACCCCGCACGAAAAAGTCAACAGCGGCGTTAAAGTCAGCAGCGTCAAGCGACAACGTTTCCACAGCGCTGTACACCTCCGGCAGCCGTCCCGCCTCCAACCCGAGGCGCAGCAAGAGGCCCACCAATGCTGGCCGACCACTTGCAAGACTCGGCGTCTGGACAAGGGTGTCGAGAAAGAGCAGCTGCAGCGCCTGATTCGCGGCGATGTCCTTCGCATATTGCCGTGCGAGCGGTGGAACAGCGGGGTGACGCAGAAAGCGGTGCAGCTCCGCTGGTGCGTTGGTATTCGTGGTGTACGCCGCCTCCATCGCCGCGACTACCGCCTCATGCATTTCACAGCGGCTGTGCACCTTCATGAGCGCAATACCGACCTCCTGCGCTGCGCCGCGCCACAGCTTCTCGTGAGTCGGGTACCAGTGGGAGACGAGCTGCTCCGCGTACTGCGGCAAGGGGAGTCTGCGCGTGCCCAGATAGGCGACAAAACTCACCTGTGCAGCGTGCGAGGGGTCGCTGCCCGCTTCCGCCAACCGCTGCATGGCAGCCACCGCATCATCCAGTTGATCCACCTTCGCGAACGCCATCACAGCAGCTGAGACTGCCAGCACATCCCAACAGGCGGAGGTGTGCTGCATCCACAACCACATGTGCGACACGCGCCGCGGCAACTCGGCACGCAGCAGCACCTCCAACACGTACCCGAAATCAGCCGGGTCAATGCGTTGATGTCGCATCGCCGTCCGCATCACCTCCATTGCGTCTTCGCACTCCGCCGGTGCGGCGCCGGTGATCTGACAGAGCGGCCGCAGCAGCACCGCAGCGAAGGCCGGGTGGAAGCGGGCGTGGCGCACAACTGTTGCGCGCAGCTCTTCTCGCACGGCAGTCCGCTGCTCCGCACTCTCCTCCGCTCCACTCGCCGCCTCTGCACAGAAACGTTCGACTGCCGCTTGCAGAAACGTCGTGACGGCGTCCTGACCGGCGCACTTCGCCTCCTCTGACATCTCGCGCAGCGCGGCAACAGTAAAGGCATCGGGGTGGCTGCACACGTAGTCGCGCACAACACGCAGCACCTGCGGCTGATGCGGGTGCAGCGCCAACACGCCCGCCGCATCGCGCAGCTTCTTCTCCACGAGGAGAGACGCCACCGTGGCCGCGGCGAGGGCGACCGGCAGGGGAGCGCTGCTGCTGCACTGCGACGTGAACTGCTCCGTTACGAGGGCACACGTGCTGGCCAGCTTTGGTGGTGGCGGCAGTTGCGGCTGGGAGCCGCAGAGGAGGGCTTCGAAGGTGAGACGGCAGAGCCGCTGAGTGTGGCGCAGCATCTTCCCTCTAGGCGTGTGTGTGAGTGTATCCGTGAATGATTGTGTGAGTTAGTGATCAGCTATTTGTGCAGGAGATCGATACTGCTGCTGGCGGTCTGTACAAGAGCAACGAGGCAGTCGCGGAGAGAGAAAAAACCACAATGAGAAGAAGCGCACGCGCGGTGCTGTGTCGCACCGTTTCCTTATCACGTGGTGCGCAGGGAGAGCACGACACCAGAACAATGTCACGCAACAGAGCGAGGAAAGAGAGAGAAAGGAGTGGACAGCAGAGAGACGTAGACGGCATGAAGAAAAAGCATTTTTTAGTGAAGTTAGAAGACACCAAAGAAAGGCTGCGTCTTGTCGCAGCGCACTTCGTAGAATAGCAAGAAGAATTGTGTCTGGCAACTGGGATTCGCTACATCGCAGGTGAACGTTAAGATATCACCTTCAGGCTTTCACAGGCAGCAGGTATCCGTCAAAGCTTCTTTCTGTTGCGCAGTGGGCCGCAGCATGTCTAGAATAGCACCAATCAAGAAGAGATATGAAAGAAAAAAACGTCTACCGGTTGTCGGAGGGTCTTAAAGGAAAAAGAAGCAATGCGCCGCAAAAAAGGGAGAAACATCAAAATCAATCGACGACTCACGCACCCGCGCGATCGTTCATGCAGTGGAACTGTTCATTCTATGGCCACCAACTGACGGTCAGTGTTCTCACCATACAGCAATCATGAGAGGAGACTCGCCCCTTCGCTCTTCTGTTGTTCAGCAGCGGCACTACTCATAGTCCTCTGTACCGAGCGCTGACATAATTTCTGAGCGTTCCTCGTCCTGCATCTGGTTCCAGCACTCGTGCATAAAGGACGGGTCCTTCAACTTCAGAATCGGGATCGCCTCCCCCACCGACGCCTCTAAGAGCTCCATCACGGCACCAAGACGGTCGTACAAAGCCTGCCGCTGCCGCCACTTGCCTGTCGACACGGTGGCGTTGTTGCCCTGCGAGAGAGCAATAAACCGGTCCACCAGCGCCGTGCACAGCTTGCACACCCGCGCCAGCGTCTCGTCCACGTCGCTCTGCACACGGTAGCCGATCCACTTCACCGGCAGCAGGTCCTCGACCTCTTCTGGGTAGGTGCAGCGGTGCACCCGCTCCTCCCAGCTCGTCTCCTCCTCCGTCCAGGAAAGGTCCCACGTCTGCACGAGCTTCGGTGCGTTCAGCAAGGCGTGAGCTGCCTCGGCATCCCAGTTGTGCAGCAGACCCCCTACTACCAGCTTGGGGTCCCGCGCATTGACATATGGTCCCGTGGTGGCGGCGGAGGAGGGGTTGATCAGCTTGAGCTTCTCGATCGACGCAATCTGCGCCGGGTTGGTTGTGTACGGCAGAATCGAGTGCATGACGGCACGCGCGGCGCAGAAAGAAGGAGGGAATGTGCAGCAGCACAGCTCCGAGATGAAGGACACAGAAGTGCTGCGTAAGAGGCCAGATTGAGTGCCTGTGTGGCTTGGGAAGTTCTCAGGATCAGTAGCAGCACCAAGACAAAGGCGTTTGAAGAGAGGTCCGAGGGGAGTAGACGAGGAAGTAGGGGAGAAAGCAAGACGGAGGAGGAAAACGTTCCCAGCCACGTCTAGTCATAAACAAAGCCTGCAGTCACCAAAGAGTGCCGTTAAGGATCTAAAATATTTTTGAAAGCTCCAGCACAGCACCGAGAAGCTGTTTAAAGGGATTGTCCAACAAGATACGAGTTCTGAATTTAGTTTTTTTTTTCGTTTTGTTAGGGGTAAAAGAGACACGAAGCAGTATCCGTAATGGAGCTAGCAGAAAGAACATCAGCAGGGGAAAATATCGTAAAAGCAAATAACACCAACATCGAGGGCCACTCGCTAGCCCAGTCGTACTGTTCTCTTCTTGTCGCAAACTTCTCTGTCTGCTTTCACTTACGTAGAAGAAAGCAACGAGAAGAGCTGCAGGGAGGAGAACACAACGACGCACAGTTTAACGCCATCCAGCAGAGAGGCGACAAATAGGCTACCCAGACCGCCTCCATGGTTGAACGAAGGAAGGCTTCGCCTCTCTGTTCTCTGGCCATAGCGCAACGCCGCAACATGCAGAAGGTTTCGCTCCAGGTAGTCGATGTACGTCTCTGCGGAGAGTGCGTTCTCAAAGGCCATGCCGATAATAAAGACGCAAGAGAGGAAAAAGTGCGTATT
This sequence comes from Crithidia fasciculata, assembly GCA_000331325.2. NCBI lineage: Eukaryota > Euglenozoa > Kinetoplastea > Trypanosomatida > Trypanosomatidae > Crithidia > Crithidia fasciculata. The sequence continues at coordinate 136,417 of AODS02000021.1, forward strand.
GCTTTTTTTTTTTATCTGGAGAGAGTGAAAAATCCTGTGAGGAGGTCGAACAGCGGCAGACCGTCTAAAATGAGAGGGGCAGTGCAATTTGTTTGCAGTCCGATACCGCCAGCAAGCTCAACGATGGTAGCAAGAGAAAGAGGGGAGGGTAAAAGGAAGGTTGAAGGGGATGTCAACACAGCTTCGAGAGAACTCCCTCTTTCCAAAGAGATTATGCCACATCACAGCTGCGGCGTCGACGCGTCTCGCAACACACTTGCATTTGGACCAAAAGATCCCCACAAGAGACAAATGTGAGCCTTAAACACCGCAATGGGAAAAGCGACGACAATCAGATACAAAAACAAATGTCGTAGAAGAGACATGTGCTGTTCGAGCAGGCACCGTCACCTTCCCCTCGGCCATATTGATCTTTACTCTGAAATTGAACGCGCGCATAAGTGCTATATGTACAGGGGTTGAGAAAAGCAATCTAACAAAACAGAGTAAAAAATAATATGGAGCACAGCGGATCTAGTACAAGCACCACAAATAAAGCGCGCTACACCAGCACACAGCGGTCTTTTAGCCACTGCTATCAACCACGGTGATTCAAGCGAACACATCCACGCAAAGAAATGATTGAAATGGAAGGCACAGCCAGCAAACCTTCAACCACCGCGCCGCACGCCAAAATCGTACGCGCTGGCCGGGAAAAGTTCATGCGTGACGGGGCAGCGATAGAGCGACATGACATCGGGAGCAGGCACGCGCAACACGTCCCCCTGCGCCAACCGCTCGCTGCGCCGCTCCTCCCTCTTCTTCACCGCCATCTGCTCCTCCAGCGTGCGGCGGAGGTGTGCGACCTTCTCATGCGACACCTTTCGCTCTCGTGCCGCCACATCACGGGCCACTTCGTTGTCGAACTCGATCAACGCCTTCTCCCGCTCCCGCTCCGCCCTCTCTTCGGCCGCCCGCTCCGCGGCCCTGCGATCGGCCTGGCGCCGCACATCGGCGTAAAAACGACGCTGCGCCTCCGCCTTCGTCTCAGCGGCCCGCACCGAGTCCTCGCGTCCCCAGAAGAGCAACGCGTCGTCTGGGCGGCTCTCATCCACGCGTGCCGCTCGCTGCTGCGTCTCCCGCGCCTGCGCCGTTGCCGCCTCAGCCGCTCTCTGCAGCTCTGCGCGCTCCTCGTGGCGGCGCAGACGCGTCTCGGCCATCTCGCGCTGAAAATCCTCAAAGTTTGCCTCGGCCACCTGCGCAGCGTGCAGCCGGTCTCTCTCCCGCTCCTCCTTCGCCTGCGTCCGCTTCGCCTCTGCCAGATGCGCGTTTATTGCCATATCTTCTCGCATGCGCTGCTGAGCGCGTTGTGCCGCGGCGGACTCGCGCTGCTCGGCAAAGTCGAACAGGGAACCAACAGGAGCGGGAGACACACGTCCGCGGCGTGACGTCGCTGTCAGCCGACGCTCCCGCTCTGCCTCCTGTGCGCTGCGCAGCGCATCCGCCGCTCGTCGGTGCCGCTCCGCCTCATGCTTCTGCTCCTCCTGCAGTTGTTGCTCGACAACGATGCGCAGCTCCCGGGCACGCTCCCGCTCTGCAGCCGCTGCAGCGATGTTTTCGGCGCGCTGGCGCTCTGCCGTTCGGTGGTTCGCCTCGGCAAACTCGCGCGTGCGGCGCAGCGCCTCGCAACGCCGCCGCTCGTCCTCGTCTGCGCCGTTCCACGCGCCAGCGTAGAAGAGGCACTCAGCATCCTCCGCAGCGGCGACCGCCCTCTTCTTGGCTGCTACCGCCTCCGCCGCCGCACGGCGCATCGCCTCCTCTTGGTGTACTCGATGCATATGCGCCTCCTGCTCTGACCGGGCGGCCTCGGCGTCGCGGTAGCGCAGCTGCTCACGCTCCTGTGCGATGCGACGCTCGCGGTCACGCCGCTCCTCCTCCTTTCTGCGGTTGGCCTGGTCCCTGTTGCACTCGTATAGCTCCCGCAGAAGTTGCTGCCGTGCCTCTTCTTGTTGTGCTTCGCCTTCCCCGAAGACGAGGCCGTTTTGGACGGCGCTGGCCGCAGCGGCGCTCTCTCTCGTGCGCTCCGCCGCCTTCCGCTCCGCCAGCTGCTTGTTGACGCCGTGCACGGACGGGTACTTCGAGTTGTACAAGACGTACTGAACCTCCGCTCCGTGCCCGTGGCGCACCAGTACCTCGCCTGTTGGGTCAGCGTACGACTTGTGCGGCCCTTTCCGGTTGTGTTGCAGCGCGTGCCGCGCCCGCTCCGTTGGAATGGCTTTGTTGATCGGAGGGTGCTGTGCGGGGGCCCAAACACGAAACGCGTTCTTTGCCGGTGCTGCTGCGGCGGCGGCCGCGCTGCTGCTCGCTGTGGCGCGTGCAGGTGCCTCGCACTTGTCAACGCTCACCCCGAGGTGCTGCAGCAGTGAAAACTCGGCGCTCATTTCTGTGCACGTCGTCCTCCTGTTTTTCTGTTGTCGGCTAGGGAAAAAAGAACGGCGGTGGCGAGCACGAAGTCGACGGAGCGTGCACAGGTGCAGCAAAAGGGTGGGTGGGGAAGGAAAATAGAAAGAGGGAGGAAAATGGATTTGCGGAAAAGTAGAGGCAGGAGACTTAATGCATTTGTCAGCGTCCCGCGCAAAGAGAGAAGTCTTTATCGGAGGGTTTTTGCATCGAGCAGTCCCGCAGCTCCGCCACAAAATGCCGTGTCTGAGCCGACACCTGGCCTTTATATCAATCTCCCCCGTTGTAGGCGAAAAGGTCACAGAAATGCAAAGCAGGTGTCGCAGCTGCGTATAATATTGCGGAGGAAAGAGCACATTCTTGTGTTTTTTTTTTCAGCACCCCCACAATGCCCACAAAATACCTCACAGTACTGCTGAGAAAAGGCTCTTCGACACACGCACATCTTTTTACAATTCTCTTTTTGCTCTGTTTTCGTAACGAGGGACGAGAAGAGAAATACGGTAAAGTCGCTGACACACGTCAAGATCTGGTGCTGCGGCAGATCGTGGTAAGTGGTGGAAAAGGAAAAGACAAGGAAACGAGTTGAACATAAAAACGCCAAAGAAGACTGGCAAATGACAGTGGTGAAAGGCAAAAAGACAGAAAAAATGTTTGTTGAAGAAATGCGCTTGCATTGGGTAAGAAGGTGAGAAGAGACACTAGGAGAGCGACCACGTGGTAGAGGAGGGAAGCACATCTGTGCCTCGATGCCGTCTGCTGCCGACTTGAAGACGCGTGGCGACGCACCAGCACAAACAGCTCATCCACTTCTCTCCCATTTGTCTTCACGTGTTGCATCAGCTGCCTCGCCACACTCCCTTCCTCTGTGCCCTGCTTCGTCTTTCGACCTACGAAAATTCCATCTTGCCGGAGAAGAGAAGAAAAAGCAAAAAACTGGTTACAGCGGGATTGGAGGCACGTCCTGCAGGAGCTTCGCGATCTTCTTGAAGTTCGGGTCTTTCGCGTCCTTCGTCATCTGCAGCAGGAGGGACTCGGAGGTGGTCAGCTCGCAGTTGGGGCCCCAAGTCCGCATCAGCTTCATGGCGTTCTTGAAGTCCGTCTTCTTCTGGCTGCCGAGTCCGTCCACGGTGAGAATGACGCGCTTGTTCATGTCAAGCAGATCAGCGGCCGTCTGCATCACGCAGACGTGTCCCTCAATGCCGAAGAGGACGACGTTGTCGACATCCTTCAGCAGCTCCTCCACCTCCGGCACGACGCAGGAGAAGCGCGTCTTTTCGATCATGTGCGCCGTCTTCGGCAGCGTGATGTCCTTCACCGTGTGGCCGAGGCCTTTCGGGTACTGCTCCGTCACGATGTACTTGGTGTGGTCCGGCAGCGCCTCGTGCATGCGAGCCAGCCGGTTCGCCACGAATACGCAGTTGGGAAAGTTCTGGATGCGCTGGCTGAAGGCCGTCTGCAGGTCGACGCACATGAAGGCGGTCTTGCCCTTCGAGTAGTGAGAGATGAGGCGAGACATCCGTGCTGTGGTAAAAGGTTTTTTTTTTTGATGTGCTACGAATGTCTGCGAAGTGTATGTGCTTTTGTGCAGAAACAGAGCTAAACTTCTCTGATTTGTGTGTGTGTGTGTGTGTGCTGGTGTTTGTTTTTAAAAAAGCTAATAAATATGGAAGTGCGGAGACCTGGAGGGACAAGAAAACGCGGAGAGCGAAGGTAGTAAAGAAAGGCGAGAAACACAGCGGGAGCACCGACAAAGCATGAGTGAAAATCATTGGAATTCTCCTAATCATAGCTTTCCCTTGCAGCAAACAAAGAGTTCTCTCTTTCTCTCATATACTTCCTCGTTGGTCGTTTCCGCCATTATTGCCACCAACAGACCGTATACAAGTTGCCATGACTTGTGTCGAGGGGAGACACCACTCTCCGGTGCTTGTAGCAGCAACCCAAAGCACCGCTTTACAGGCAACTCCTTTTTTTTTTTTCTTTCTCCTGCACGTGCGTATGAGTGAAGTAGTCGGAGAAGCGCATCACAAGCAATAGAGACGAATGGAAAGACAAGCAAAAAGGAAAAGAAACGGCACAACGAAGTCCCGCGGAGGAAAAAGCGCAACACACCCACAAACACAAACGAACACCATTAGTTCATGCACTACGTCGTCGAACGTGCAAGAGAAAAGCAGATAACAACACCCGTCCCCCAAAAACCGCCTTCATCGAGCGGCACCTGTTCACATGCGGTGGCTGCCTACTCAGCGAAGAGAGGCAAAGGACGCAAAGTATAGGTGCATTCAAGTGCTCTACCATCATTCTCTCAATGCATGAGAGACAAAATTCACGGTTTCGCCTTTTTCGTTTTCCTCTCGCCACATGTAAGAGACAAGAAAGCCAGGAGAGGAAAAAGTCAAAAGCTCCGACAGGTGCCCATCTCACTCGTCGACAGGGAGCTTCGGCACCTCCGGCAAGGGCAGATCGTGCGTCTGCAGCAGCTGACACATGCGCCGCATCTTCGCCACCGCGATCTCCTCCAGGTGCTTGTGGTGGGTATCGCTCTCCGGCGGCGCATCCTCCTTGATGGCACCAAACAAAATCTCTCGGGCAATGGCCACAACGGCGCGCTCAAGCATCAGCTGTGCCCAGCTAAAGGCGTGGTCCTGCGTGCCTGGCGTGACAAGCGGGCGGTCAGCGTAGACACTCAGCTCCTGCACCTCCAGCCGCCGGTCGGTGATCTCAGCAATGCAGGCGTTGTTGCGGTTGACGCCGCAGAAGGACGGTGCGGAGAACATGGTCAGCACCGCCGGCACCTGCGTGTCGGGATGGATGCGGCCCAGCATGTAGCCTGGAAAGTAGATGGACTCCTTGTAGTGGTTCGGGCGGGCGAAGCTGTCGTAATCGGGTCGGCTCGTGTGGTACTCCATGCCTACCACAAACATCGCCAGGCGGTTGCGGCTCAAGAAGTTGCACGCCGCGTTGAAGGTGAAGCGAAAGGCCAGCTCCGTTGCTCTGCGACGCCACAAAAGCACTGCCGTCCGCAATGCGCTCCTCGTCCTCGTCCATCGGCTCGTTCAGCACGAACTCCTTCAGCGCGTCCTGCGTCACCCGCTTCCCCTCCATCTCCTCTAGTGTGCGGAAGCCGGACGCCGGTCCTCCAGCTACACAGAAGTACTTGTTGTCCACCACACAGGCGATCGGCAGGACGGCAAAGAAGTCCCCGCATGGCGCGCTCGCAGTCGTCGAGAGACGTGTGCGGCGAGCGGGCACAGAAGAGGAGCATTTCGTTGCGCAGCGAGCCAAAGTTCTCCGGCTGGAGAGGGGTACATCATCTCATGCTTGCCGATAAGCGGAGTGACGTGAAATCGAGAGCAGACGATGAGTGAGGCAAGGAGAAAGAGCACCTCGAGAGACTGGTGAGCGCCGTCAATATAGTTGCCGAGAAAGACGAGATTCGTCACCTGTCGGTTGGGCAGGACCTTGGTAAGCAGAACGTTGGCGAAGTCGCAGGCGTGACCGCGGAGAGGACCGAAGACGACGGTGCTTCCCGAAACCCTCTCCACCAACTTCGTTTGCTGCGCCCTCAGGTGTTCTGTTGCGGAGCGGATCGTCCGCACCACACGCGGCAGCTCCACGCAGGTGCCGGACCGGATGTGCTCCGCTGCCCTCCACACCACCAGATCTCTCTCCGCATCGCTCATTCTTTTCCGTTGCTTCGCCATGGCTCACAGCCTGCAGAGCATTGCTAGCAGCGCAGTTTCATCACCAGCAGTGGTGCGGCAAAGAAGAAGAAAGAAGGGAAAGCGTGGAAAGAAGTTGACATGCAATAGTGCACATATTAAACACTAATTCGCGCGCGGCCATTCGCGACTTCTCTCCCGTTATTATTCACGTCGCTTTGACGCTGACTTTCACCTTCTGCTGCAACAAGAGAGATACAGACACTGCTAGACAAACGTTACGCAGTGATCGTCATCAGACAGTCACAGCACGAGTTTTCAAATATGAATACATTTTTTTTTTTCTGTTGACACC
>AODS02000022.1:0-35901 GCA_000331325.2 Crithidia fasciculata
GCACAGGAGCTGTACAAGACGCATCAGCGCCACGCCGCACAGCCGATGCCGACGGCGCCACGTCCGCCTTCCGCCACGGCGTGCAACGCGTCCTCGCCAGGGACGTCCACCACGTCCCATTTCGCCTCCGCCACATCAACCAATCAGGCCGATAAGGAGGCAATTTATCAGCAGTGGAACGACTTGCAGACTTCGCTGCTGCGCAAGACGCACGGTGCGGCGACGACCCCACGGTCGCCGAGTGGCGGCAGTGGCGGCAGCGGTGGCACCCCACGAGCCCGCAGCGGCGATGAAGCACGGCCACCTGCCGCTGCTGCCCCGCCTGCGAATACGAGTGCGAACGCGAGTGCATCCACTTCTTGGACGAGGCCCGCATCGGCTTCTGCGTCCCCTACGCGGCAGCAACAACCGCCGCAGAGCAGCAGCAGCGCGTACACGTTTGTCCCCCGCCCTTCTCAACGCGAGCTAAACATGAGGCAGGAGGCGTTAGTGAACGAGCGACGATGTTTGCAGCGGGCCTACCTGCGGCATCGCTACACGCCCGACCCCGCGGACGTCGGCAACATGTCAGACATGGAGGTGTATTTGTTGTCAGAGCTGCTGGGCGATGTGCAGGCGAAGGTGCAGGCGGTGCTGAAGGCACGGCTGACCAAGGGCATGTGCAGCAGCTGCGGTAATCTACCGCGATCGTCCACCGTGCAGTACTTCGTTTGTGGCCACAAGAGCATCTGCGCCGTCTGCAACGCAGCGGGGGTGCGGTCGTGTCCGCTCTGCGGCGGGAAGCGTGCGACGCGGGACATTGCCGAGGACTCGGACGACGAGGCCTAGCATACTCGCAGCAACGGCAGCGACTGTGCCCTCCCAATAACAATCTTCGATTTTCCTCCTTCTCTGATACACGTTCATAGGTCTCTCTGAAGGAAAAAAAAAAAACAAACGCTCCACGCCTCTCAATAGCAGGCAATGATGTACAATAGCCTTTTTCTGTTTTTCTTTTCAATCGTTCTTGCGGCATGAAGGACATGTCATCCGCTAATCCACACACACCGCACACAAGACGCAGGCGCCGACGCGTTGCACAGGCTTCTGCGTGCTTCTTTCACTTGTATTTTCTCTCTTTTGTTCCTGATTCTCGTGTCTTTTCCGCGCCGCTTTTTTTATTTTTATACCCCTCTTTGTTGACGCGCTCTCCCCGCGGTCTCGCCCTTGTCGCCAGTATGTCGACGGAGAGGAGACTGCGATGTCATGGGTGGAAGTGCGTGCGAGTGCGTGTGCAAGTGCGTGTTAGGGTAGCGGTGTACGTTCGACTGAAAAGCAATTATCAGTGTTAATCGACAATGATGGCATAGATGATGTATAACAAAATTATATTCAAAACAAGTTGTAGCTAACACTCTGTGGGGTGCGTGGCGTCGAGCCCAACAAGCCGATGCTCTTGTTTGCCTGGGCAAAGCAGTGCGATGACGTGCGTCTCCGCCGGTCAATGGTGCCCATAAGTGCTTCACAGGCACGCATTTTCTGACGCTCTTCTCCCCCTCTACTTTTCACTTTTCTCCTTCTTTTCCCTTTGTCGCTTCTTCTCCCACGTGTCCCCAACGCACACGCAGGTAAAGCATTTTTTTTTCCGTAGAGCAATTTGAAAAAAAGGAAAAAAAAAAACAGCGCGCGTAGCTTTTTTTCCATTCTTTTTAAAATTTTAAGCTTCAAGCATTCAAAGCGTGCGCACTTGTCATCGTCTCAAACTCATTCTGTTTTTTTTTCTAGTAGAAAAGCGTGTTTTGTCTTCTTGCTCTCTCTCTCTCACGCAGCCATCCCGCTGCCTCGTCAAGCTTGTTTGTGTTTGTTTGCCTTTGTGTGTGTGCATCAGCGAGGCTGCATCGAACGCTAAGACAACGAAAGCACAGGAAGGAACGGATAGCTAAAAAAAGAGGAGTGACGTGCACCAGTTAGCGAAAAAGAAAAAGAAACACGTACCCACAGAAGCACACACTTAAACAAAGCAGCATCTTTCTCCCTTTCTTACTGCTGTCCCAACCATGACGTCTGCAGCCCCCTTTACAATGGCGATGGACTTCGTGCCGGACGAGAGCCACCGCACCTTCCATGGCACCGTCACGATCACCAAGACAACGCTCACCGTCTTCAAGACGAGCAGCGCTGCCGCCACCGCCATGCGCGATCCCGCGACCAACGAACGCTCCACCTTCATCGGTGTCTGCAGCCTTCCCCTCATTCAGTTCTACCGCCACAAGAACGCCATCACGCTGATGCGCGGCTCCAGCTTCCTCTTCGACAACGCCGCGGTCACCGCCGGGCTGCGTCGCACCGATGCGTCCATCCGCAGCAGCAGCAGCAGCCGCAGCCGCAGCGACAACCCAACCATGTGGGAACGCCTGCAGATGCGCTGCGCAACTCTCAGCGATTGCGATCGCGTTGTCGAGGTTCTGCTGAGCCGCAGTGCCGAGGAGACCTTCCGCCCGCCGATGCCGCGCGACACGGAGACGCACGGCTCCACCGCCTCCAGCGTCGACAGCTACAGCCGCCACAACGAGCGCGGCCATGACGCGCGTCCGCGCAGCCGCAGCAGCCGCCACAACTCACCGCGCCAGAACCGCCACGCACACGAGGAGAGCACGCGGGGGCCGGCGTCGCGGGAGGCCCGCACGAGCAGCCGCGCCGCCACGCCGCAGACTGAAGTTTCGACGCCGCGCAGCTCCCGCCTGCCGAGCCGCCGCGAGAACGACGACACGGCAACGCAGTCGTCCGTCACCCGCACAGACGTCTCGACGCCGCGCAGCTCGCGTCTGCCCAGCCGCCGCGAGAACGACGACGTGACGTCGGTGACGATGACAACGCCGTCGCAGTCCATCCGCTCCAGTCAGCAGCGCGTCGCACCGGGCCGCACCACGGCGTCGACGGCGGTCAGTACGCCAAGCCGCACGAGCCCGAGCAAGCACACCCGCAGCAGCGAGCGGCGCCGCGACCACTCCTCGTCGCACCGCCGCGCCGCGGTCGACCCGGCTGAGCGGGAGTTTGCGGCGGCAGCCACCGTGCGTCCGCAGAGCAACGGCCACGGCGGCGGCCACCACCGCAGCCCCTCCCGCCCGTCCACTACCCGCTCCCCGCACCGGTCAGCGACCGCGACAGAGGCGACGCCGCGCAGCACCCGCCACGGCACGAGCCCGCGAACCCACTCCGCCGCCCACCGCCACGTCTCCCCCCGCACCGATGGCCCGGATTACAGCGCCAGCGTCAGCCCGCGCAGCACCGTGTCGCGGCGCCACAAGACGGAGCAGGAGATGTTCGTCCGCAGCGTGCAGAAGCTGCAGCACCACCGCCTGCACTTCATGCAGTACCTTCACAAGGAAATGGTGCACCAGGCGTACCTGGCCGAGGAGGCGAAGGTGAAGGCCGCGGTGGCGGAGGCGAGTGCGGCGCGGCGTCGCACCGCCAGCGCGAACAACTCCCCGTCGCGTCGCGCCAACGAGTCGAGCGCCGCTGCGGCGGAGGCGGCGCGGCTGCGCGAGATGGAGAACCGTCTGGCCCAGGTCGAGGCCCTCCACCGCGAGGCGGAGCGAGAGCGCGAAGAAGCCGCACGCCTGCGTCGCGAGTACGAGTGGAAGAACGAGGAGCTGAACGCGCGTCTCGGCTCCCACCCGATGCCGGAGGGCTCGCGGGGGGTGTCGGTGAACTCGTCGGTGATCGGCAACCAGCGCAACGGCTCGGCCTACGCGGCGGGGCAGCTCATGGTGGTGCCGCAGCCCAACGGCACGAACCACAACGGGGGCAGCAGCTACCCGCTCATGCAGCACCCGGGCTTTACCTCGTCTGTCGAGTGGGCGCTCGTGCACGACCCGGCAGCACAGCCGCGGCCCGACGACGTCGACCTTGGCACCGCCATCATCGACCGCTACGTCTTTGGCGAGGAGTGGGCGCGTGTGTACCCGGCCTACGAGGCCGACGTGCGCTTCAACGCGCAGATCGACGTCTGCCTCGCCATGAAGCTTCCCCGCCGCCTTGTCACCATCACGAACTTGGTGGTGGACCGCCCGGGCCTGCGCGTCACGGCAGAGATCCGCTACGACCGCGCCAAGATTGAGCGCGACGGCGTCGAGCGACGCATGAACGGGTGCCCCTTCCGCTTCCTCCAGCGCTTCTATGACATGCGTGATCTCTTCGACCCGCTGAACACAAACAACGCACCGGCCTTGAAGGGCCGCCAGGGCAGTGGGACGCCGCGCGCGCTCACCGCCGGCACCTCGCGCCGCAGCTCCCGCGCCATCTCGGCGCAGCGCCGCCGCTCCGACGTGCCGCACACGCGCAACAGCGACGTCAGCACGCTGTCCGACGACTTCGACGCCGAGGAGCGCCGCGACCACTACGCGGGTCGCATGGAGGACCGCGTCCGCGCCGCCGAGGAGCGTCTTGCCCGCCGCCGCCGCCGCATGCAGGGTGAGCTGCGCCGCCAGCTCGCCGACAACGTTGCCCAGCTCGTGCAGGAGGAGGAGTACAAACGGGACAGCCTCGACTACGCTGAGGCGCGGGAGCGGCAGCGCATCGGGCAGGAGGCGCGCGCGCGTGGCCGTGCCACCTTGACGACATCGATGGCGAACCTGGCGGAGGAGGAGCGGGTGGAGCGGGCCGCGATTGAAGTTGGCGCGGCGCGGCAGCTGCACGTCTTGATGGGCGGCCACCGCCGGCAGCTCGCTCTACTGGGTCTCGCCGCGTCAGAGGCGGAGCGCCGTCGGCAGATCGCCGGCCAGGAGGCCGAGGAGCGCGGCGACTTGAACCTGATGATCAACCCGGCCCGCGAGGCGCAGCGCAAGGAGGCGGAGCGGCGCGCGCGTGGCGCTGAGCTGCGTGCCGGTCGCGGCGGCGACGGCGGCAACGAGCGGCTGGAGGCGTCGATGGCGGATCTCGTGTCGGACGGAGATCGCCGACCGCGCGGTGATTCGCTCGCAGGCCATGGCGAGCGCTGCTGGGATCTGCCTCTACCGCTCCCCGGCGCCGATGTCCCGCGATGGCCGCCGTGCGCCGTCGTCCATCCACGCCCGTCGACGATGCGTGCGCGGACAGCGTGCGCCTGACGGTGGAGGACGCGGAGCGGGCGGCGGCAGCTGATGGCAGATGAAGCATCGGCGGCCGCTGCCTGTACGAGCAGGACGACGTGGTGAAGCGGGAAATGGTGAGTCGTGTCGCGATCGAGGAGGCGGAGATGGATGCGCGGGATGCCATGCTGGACGGCATGATGGCGCAGAACCGCGAGCAGCTCGAGCGGCGTCTCGGCGACCGTGAGCAGCTGGCGGCGCTGCTGAATGAAGAGCAATTCTACCGCCGCACGATTCTCTCGGATGAGCAGGACGCCTTCGAGGTGCTGGCGGAACTCTTCGCCGCCGGCCTGAAGGACATCCTCACCCGCGTCCCGGAGTCTGCCGACGACGACGAGGATTTGCGTCGGCGCCGCTTTAGCACGCAGCGGCAGGCGAAGCCCTTCCACTACATGACCTTCAGCCCGGAAGACATGGACTACCCGCCCAGCGCTGTGCTGGCGATCGAGGGCATCGTGGGCTGCTCCATCAACAAAAACCTCGAGGTGGTGAGCGTGGCTCGCCGCTACCAAGGCCGAAGAAGAAGACTTACAGTTGCAGGCAGGCGACATGATTCTCGACGTGGCCGGACACTCTCTGCACTCGCCTGTCGCACCTGCGTGAGGTGCTCTCGAACCGTGCGATGCAGATCCAGGAGGAGCGCTGGAGGAGTTCCCGAGTGTGCCGGTGGACCAGCGGACGGTGAACCCGCCCTGCAGAAGTACATCGAAGTCCTTTGCGAGCACCACAACTTCCTCGTGCAGGTGCTGCGCGGGTGTGAGATTTACCAGATCATCGTGCGCTCCTAAGCGGACGTATTCTTGAAGAGACGAGGAGAAGGGGGATATGCGGTGTAACGATGTTGGCGGTTGTAGGTACATCACACACACCTGCTCGTTTCGACCCTCTCGTTTAAAATCTGTTTGAAAGTTTCCACAACTGTGATTCTTCTTCTCTTTCCCTCATTTTGTGTTCGTAGACACTTCCATGCCAGGTTTGTTTCTGGCAGATTGTTTTTTTTTTCCTTTTCACTCTCCTCTCTAGTGCGTCTTTGCCCAGCTCCGCACAGACTCACTCCCCCCACCAAATCATTGTTTCTTTCCTATTGTTTTGGATTCCGACCACTTCTAAGTTTTTTCTTTCTTCCCCGTGTGTGTGTGCGCTTCCGCTTCCGCTTTTGATTTAAATGCCTCTTGCCTCACTCTCCTGTCCCTATCCCACTCCTTCCTCTTACTGATCGACTGGTATTCGGCAACAAGGAGAGGGAGAGAGGGAGAAAAACAACAACAACAACGAAGAGAGCACTTGAGGTGATTAAAAGTATGCGAGAAAGTTTAAAAAAAAATAAAAACAAACAAAAAACTACTCCAGCAACAGACGGAGTAAGACAGGAATTACTGTTTTACTCCGCACCTTTCGTTGCCTTCATTCTCCTTCTTTTTACACGTTAGATCACTTTACCCTTCTTGTTTTTGGTTTTTGTGTGTTGAGCCTCTGTTTTTTGGCTCTCTCTCTCTCTTTCATAGTCTCCTCTGCCAGCCGCGCTAAACCTTTACTTCGATTCTGCCGTCCTGCGGTGTTTTTTTTTTTCTCTTAGAGAGCTCTCTATTTTCCTTCGGTGATACTTTTCTTGGTTTATACTAGTTTTCTTTTTTCTTTTTTAGCGCACTCGACTTCGTGCGATGACAGTGATAAGGAGAGGAGGAGATCAAAGCTTTCATCGGTAGCTCGGAGAGAAAGGGAGGAAGCGTGTGAGGTGAAGAACACAATTACGCCTCTTTCTATTGCTGACGCTCCTCCCGCTTCTCATTCCTTTTTGTCTTTTTTCTTACTGTGTCTGGTTCTCCTTTTGACGAGAGTTTTACTCTAGTAGATATTAATTTCTATCGTTTACGCTGTCCTGCTTGTGTTTTCGGTGACGAGCAACATGGTGTTTTTTTTCTGGTCTGCGCGTGTCTTGACAAAGATCTGTGTGTTTGTGTGTGGTGTTGCCCCTGGTCTTTCTTTTTATCTTTATCTTTTTTTTTCTTTGGTATCTTCGCTGGCTGAGTTTTCGTTTTTTTCCCTTTCTTTGACTTTTTCGTTGTTTGGGTTACTACGTAGAAGACAAAAGCGACGCAGTTGTTATTATCAGCGACAGAGGACAGACAGCGTGGACATGAGCAATGGTGGTCGACGGAGAACTAAAGAAAATATGTGCCGCAGTGCTCGCTGGGTACACTGGACGACAAGAAAGAGGGAGAGAACCTGCCATGCTTGTCGCCTCGCATTTTTCGTTCTGCTCCTACAAAGCGGAGAGAAAGAGAGAGTTGTGAACTATCACGAGGCGGTGACCTTCTCTTAACACCAGTGAGTGGTGGTCGTCCCCGCCCACTCACTCAACACCAGTCCTCCACCGTGCCTTTCTGTCAATGCCTTCTGTATGACTTCGAGCTCTCTTTGCTTCTGACAACTGTGGCAGCGCTGCTTTGTGCGCGTGCACCGTGCCATTGTGCACCAATAATTATCAGTGTCACCGCAGCTTGTGCGTACGGGCATGTGTGGTGCCGCTGCAAGGCATCGACTCACCTCCACTTTCCTGCCTTCTCACTCATTTTTCGCATTCTCTCTGAAATTTTTTTTTTGATCACCGAAGGTTCTCTCTTCTACTCCTTCCTTTTTTTACTTCTTTGCTACCTTCTTATCGACTCCTTTTTTTGTACCGCTGTCTCACTCAACGCAAAGCCCGGCGTACACGAAGCGACTAAAACTCTCTTTTTCCTCTACTATTATTTCTGTTCACTATGGCGGACTTCGACACGCTGATGGCCGACTGCACGGCTGCGCAGGACGAGATCGCCGAGTGGCGCCATCACATCCACGCCCACCCCGAGCTGTCCTTCCCAGGAGCATCAGACGGTGGCGTACATCCGCGCGGTGCTGGAGGGCTTCGGCTGCGCGGCGCTGAGCCTGTCGAACCCCGTGCCGACGGCGCTGGTGGCGGACCTTGCGGGTGGCGCGGGTGCGGGGCCCGTGATCGCGCTGCGTGCGGACATCGACGCGCTGCCGCTGCAGGAGGAGACGGACGTGCCGTTCAAGTCGACGGTGCCGAACGTGATGCACGCGTGCGGGCACGACACGCACACGGCGATGCTGCTGGGTGCTGCGAAGGTGCTGTGCGCGCACGCTGCGGAGATGCGGGGCACGGTGCGCTTCATCTTCCAGCACGCGGAGGAGCTGCCTCCTGGCGGTGCGGTGGAGCTGGTCAAGGCTGGTGTGATGAAGGGCGTAAAGTGTGTTTTTGGCATGCACTGCACGCCTGAGCTTTCTGTTGGGCAGTTCGCCACGAAGAACGGTGCCCTCAGCAGTAACGCGGACTCCTTCTCCATTTGGGTGCGGGGTCGTGGCGGCCACGCGTCGACGCCGCATCTGCTGGTGGACCCTGTGCCGATCGCCGCGGAGGTGGTGACGGCGCTGCAGACGATCGTTGCGCGCAAGGTGGACCCGAAGCTGGCGCCGGTGGTGTCGATCCCAACGATGACGACGGGGCCGAACGAGAGCCACAACGTGATTCCTGACGAGGTGAAGCTGCTGGGGACGGTGCGCTCGCAGGACATGGGTGTGCGCGCGAAGGCGGAGGAGCTGATTGAGCAGATTGTGAAGGGCATCACGTCGGCGCACGGCGCGGAGTACCGCTACACGTACCTGAAGGGCTACTCTGCTGTGATGAACGATCCTGCAGTGACGGACGTCGCGCGCAAGATGGCACGGCAGGCGATGGGCTCTGAAACTGCGGTGCACGAGCTGGCGCACGCCCGCTTCGGTGGTGAGGACTTCTCTGCTTATCAGTCAGAGGCTCCCGGCTGCTTCATGCGCATTGGCTGCACCGACCCGTCAATTGATGCCCCCAAGGCGCCCGGGCTGCACACGTGCCTCCTGAACGTCGACGATCGCACGCTTTCCGTGGGAGCCCGCATGCACAGCGCCTTTGTGTACCACTACTTGATGAGCGCAGATGCCGCCAGCGCGTAGCTCTCACTAATCTTTCTTCTTCAACAAAAAGAACAAAAAGAAAAGCAAGCAGACGACTTGCATCGCAGTATCCCACGAGGATACGTGAGATAGAAAAACCACAATTTTTACTCTGATACTCTTCTTACTTCTTTTTTCCCTTCGCTCTTATCTTGTGGTCGGCTGTGACGATCACCGTGAGCGCCGCCGTATGTGCGTGTGTGCATTGCGTGCCTTTATTTCCCCTTTCGCTGCTGGCTCTGGCAGCCTCGGCTGTCTGCGAACGTATGACCGTCGAGTGCGTTGTGCAGAGAGGCAGCGACGTAAAGTGGGTTGAGGGATACTGTTGCGAATGCTGCGGTGCCGCACACGGTTCCGCATTGTTTCAAGACGGCGGCTGCCACGCCTGCAAGCGCTTACCTTTTTTATTTTCATTTATTGAGTCTGTTTGCTTATCACACCATTTTTTTTGTAGTAAAAAGGTTCCTCTGCTCTTTGCCTAAGTGCAATACGAGGGAAAAACTCAGTGACGAGGAAGAAGCACACTTCGGCACCACAGCAGTCGCGTCTGTGTGGTAAGAAAGGAGTGCTAAAACTAAAAAAAAAAAAAAACTTAGTGTGTGTGCGACACGACATCCGGCAGGGATGGACCTATTCGACTCTCTTACTAGAGTATCTTCGTCCATGTTTCCTTCTTCCTTTTTGATTTTTTATCGAAGCGCAATTTTTTTTCCTCCCACTTAGTCTCTTTTTGTCTAACTGCCTTGTCGGTTCCTCCTTGTTGTACGTATGCAGAGAGGCGAGGAGGTGACTCGCTTTGCCAACGCGAGCGATGCGACGCACATGTCAAAGAATTCGAAGCGCCTCAAGTGTTGTGCCTGGATGTGTGATAAAACTGCATTCTTCTTTTCAGAAAAAAAAAACCATTATTTGCCTTTCGTTTTCTTTCTTTATTTGTGCTGCCTGATTGGCATGGCGAGAGCTTCATGGCGCATCTCTTCGGCTCTTTGGCAAAGCGTTTTCTTGTGTGTGTGTGGGATAACGCATGAAGGTGAGGAGAGCGAGAGACGCAGCACTAGTTCAAATGAAGTGTTTACGAGCGTATGTGAAGGTTTTTCAAACCTCTCGAGCCTGCTAAATTACAGATATATAAGCTGGTCGCCATGCTGCTTCCTCGCTCATCCATGCTTCCCTGCAATCCATGCATGCCCGTCTTCTTCACCGCGTTTTCCCTTTTCCCTTTTCTCTCTCTCCCTTTCTCTCTTTTACGTGCTCTCTGGCTAACGATGCCGTAGATCTCTCCCCCTAAACCTTTTCCTTACTGCATATCGACCCCTTTTTCTAATCTCCCACCGCACAAGATCTACCTTCTTGTTCTCCCTTCCCGCTCATTACGTAAGCTTCGCTGACGCACGAAGAGACTCGACGTTCTCTTTGCGGTGCCATACCATCCGACTTCATTTGTGAGCAATTTTTTTCCCCCTTTTCGCTCTTAACCAAACACGTGCGGTGACTCTTCTTTTCTCTTGCTCTCCTCCTTGAGACTTCACTCCATACCACCAGCGTTGCAGACACAGCTACGAACGTTTGTGGCCTCTGTGCCTCGTTTATCGTAGCTCTTTACCTTCTCTCCCTCTCTCTGTCAAGCACATCATTTACCATGGCGGACTTCGACACGCTGATGGCCGAGTGCACGGCTGCGCAGGACGAGATCGCCGAGTGGCGCCATCACATCCACGCCCACCCCGAGCTGTCCTTCCAGGAGCACCAGACGGTGGCGTACATCCGCGCGGTGCTGGAGGGCTTCGGCTGCGCGGCGCTGAGCCTGTCGAACCCCCGTGCCGACGGCGCTGGTGGCGGACCTTGCGGGGTGGCGCGGGTGCGGGGCCCGTGATCGCGCTGCGTGCGGACATCGACGCGCTGCCGCTGCAGGAGGAGACGGACGTGCCGTTCAAGTCGACGGTGCCGAACGTGATGCACGCGTGCGGGCACGACACGCACACGGCGATGCTGCTGGGTGCTGCGAAGGTGCTGTGCGCGCACGCTGCGGAGATGCGGGGCACGGTGCGCTTCATGTTCCAACACGCAGAAGAGGTCCCTCCTGGTGGTGCGGTGGAGCTGGTGAAGGCAGGTGTGATGGAAGGCGTTAAATGCGTTTTTGGGATGCACGTCACGCCGCACCTGCATGTTGGGCAGTTTGCCACGAAGAATGGCGCGGTGAGTGCCTCCAGCGATCGCTTCTCCATTTGGGTGCGGGGTCGTGGTGGCCACGCGTCGACGCCGCATCTGCTGGTGGACCCCGTGCCGATCGCCGCGGAGGTGGTGACGGCGCTGCAGACGATTGTTGCGCGCAAGGTGGACCCGAAGCTGGCGCCGGTGGTGTCGATTCCAACGATGACGACGGGGCCGAACGAGAGCCACAACGTGATTCCGGACGAGGTGAAGCTGCTGGGGACCATTCGATCTCATGACATGGCTCTGCGTGCGAAGGTACCAGAGCTGATCGAGCAGACTGTGAAGGGCATCACATCGGCGCACGGTGCGGAGTACCGCTTCACGTACAAACAAGGCTACACGGCGGTGGTGAACGATCCTGCAGTGACGGACGTTGCGCGCAAGATGGCACGGCGTGCCGTGGGCAACGAGGAGGCAGTGCATGAGATACATGACGTGCATTTTAACGGTGAGGATTTTTCTGCGTATCTGACAGCGGCCCCCGGCTGCTTCCTGAATATCGGTTGCACAGGTCCGTCTGCTGATGTTAACAAGGCAGAGGGGCTGCACACGTGCCGCGTGCTGATTGATGAGAGCATGCTGTCGATTGGTGCGCGAGTGCACAGCGCCTTCGTCTATGATCAGCTGATGGCGTAGCGGGTGTACAGGGTGCAGTAAAATGGAGCCGGGCAACACGCTTATTGGTTTGGCCCGGTCTAGAAAGCCGCGCATGGTCAATTGTTGTCACTCTATTCTTGTTCTCTGCAACGCTTTTTAGAGACGTTTTCTCTGTATCCGCTGCTGTCGAACCGTCCTTGTTTTACCCTTTTTTTTTGTGCATGTAGCTGCTAACTTGCGTTGCGTCCCAGAAATAGGGTTAGATGTTCAGTGCTTGACGGAAATCCGGCAGCACCAATTCGTCAGCATCTGCCTCGCTTTCTCGGCGTAACTTTTCTCTCTTTTTTGACATATATATAATTTGTTGGCTGCGGGGTGCAACGCTTTATTTTAACTTCTTCAGTGCTTTGTGTCATTGATGACAAGAGAGATAAAGTTAAGAAAGAAAATTCGTCTGCGCCAAGACGACGCACGCCATCTGCATCTATGCAAGAAACGTAGAACTCAGTCAAGAAAAAAAAAGTAAAATTCTGGCCACGAGAACGCCATCTTTTTTTTTACGAACGAGTATCGAATCATGTCGCCCGCTTTTTATTATAATTGTGGACGCGGTTTTGTGTCTAACCTCCTAAAAAAAGGAAAAGAAAATACGGATATAGCGGATCGTGAACCAACGATCTTCCCATTTTCGTTTTTTTTTATTGCCTTTAATTTTGGTTCTAGTGTTGTTATTATTCCTTTCTTATACCCTTAGCGTTTTTTTCTTTTTTTTTTTGATC
Source organism: Crithidia fasciculata (assembly GCA_000331325.2). Lineage (NCBI taxonomy): Eukaryota > Euglenozoa > Kinetoplastea > Trypanosomatida > Trypanosomatidae > Crithidia > Crithidia fasciculata. The sequence continues at coordinate 12,689 of AODS02000022.1, forward strand.
ATGCTGATATCGACCGTAAACTTATTCTGCACGAAAATTTGATTTCCCCCCTCACAATTTTTCCCTCTCTTTTTATTCTTTTTGTGAATTTTGGAGAGACAGCCGTGAGTCGGACACGGCGTTTCTTTCCATTATTCCCCCTAATTCTCTCTTTTTCTTTCTCCCTTCGATGTGCTGCTTCCTGCGAGTTTTCTCAAACTACGCGTAGAGCAGCGCATACATCTCTACTACCTGCATGTCGGCGTTTATGTGAGTAGGTACGTGGGTAGAGTGCAGACTACATACTTGTTTTTTCTTCTTTTTGTCTTTATATACCTCCTTCACTTTCTGCCTTTTTTTAGTTTATTTACTGTGATTTTGCAGTTCACTGATTTTCGCGCCGTCTTTGTTACCATCGCTTGATTTTCCGCGAAGACAAAGAAAAAGAGAAAGTTAAGAAAAAGTGTTGCCGGTAACACCCACAAGAGTGCCTTACCGCTCTTGATTTGAGTTTGTCAGGCACGTCTGCGACTAAATAAATTTGTGTGTGTGTATGTCTTGTCCTAATCGTTGCGCTGCTCGAGCATACTCTGTGCAACGCAGACTGGTAGGCAGGAATAATGATTCATCACCCGAAAAAAGGGAAAGCAGGCGTTGATGGAGCAGACAATTTCCATAAAGCGGCCTTTTGCGGCGTGTTCCCCCTTCGACTTGTCATGTCAAACGCACTGGCTTTCGTTCTGTCAGTACAAGACGAAAGCGCACACATCGTTAATTTTTCCTTTCACCTCCCTCCACCTTCATTTCTTCCTCATCTCACTACATCACTCTAAAAAACAAAACGGTACAATTACTTTCACTCTCTCCGCGCCAACGGCGACGCCATGACACCCCTTGCTTCCGCTTCATGTTCATGCATAAACGGACTATTTGTCAGACCTGGTGTGGCAGCATTCTTTACCTCTATCGACTACTATTGCTTCTTTATTGTTTTCCTCTTTTATTTTTTCAAAGTAGAACCAAAAACAATTATTTTACGAGTACACGATCGACGTCGCGAATACCATTGCTGTATCGTACCATTATTCCTTACCGCTTACTTTCCCCTCCTTCTCTTTCTCTTTTTTTTTCCAAGTGTTTGCGTTGTGCTTTTCGACGTTGCCTTTGCGCTCTTCCTTCCGCAGCCATGGCCGACTTCGACAAGATGATGGCTGAGTGCATGGCGGCCAAGGATGAGATTATTGCCTGGCGGCGCCACATCCACGCCCACCCCGAGCTGTCCTTCCAGGAGCACCAGACGGTGGCGTACATCCGCGCGGTGCTGGAGGGCTTCGGCTGCGCGGCGCTGAGCCTGTCGAACCCCGTGCCGACGGCGCTGGTGGCGGACCTCGCGGGCGGCGCGGGTGCGGGGCCCGTGATCGCGCTGCGTGCGGACATCGACGCGCTGCCGCTGCAGGAGGAGACGGACGTGCCGTTCAAGTCGACGGTGCCGAACGTGATGCACGCGTGCGGGCACGACACGCACACGGCGATGCTGGCTGGGTGCTGCGAAGGTGCTGTGCGCGCACGCCGCGGAGATCCGGGGCACGGTGCGCTTCATCTTCCAACACGCGGAGGAGCTGCCTCCTGGTGGTGCGGTGGAGCTGGTCAAGCTGGGAGTGATGGAGGGTGTGAAGTGCATCTTCGGGATGCACTCCGTGCCTAACATGCCTGCTGGTTACGCCCGCGGTAAAGGATGGCAAGCTGACGAGCATGAGCGACTCCTTCTCTATCTGGTGCGCGGTCGTGGCGGGCACGCGTCGACGCCCGCATCTGCTGGTGGACCCCGTGCCGATCGCCGCGGAGGTGGTGACGGCGCTGCAGACGATCGTTGCGCGCAGGGTGGACCCGAAGCTGGCGCCGGTGGTGTCGATCGCGACGATGACGACGGGACCGAACGAGAGCCACAACGTGATTCCTGATGAGGTGAAGCTGCTGGGAACGGGTGCGCTCGCAGGATATCGACGTGCGTCGGACGGTGCACGATGCGATTGAGCAGATTACGAAGGGCATCACGTCGGCGCACGGTGCGGAGTACCGGCATGGAGTACCTCTACGGCTACGACATGGTGGTGAACGATGCCCACGGTGACCGATGTCGCGCGCAAGGTGGCTCGGCGCGCTCTCGGCTCGGAGAAGAATGTGATCGAGGTGCCGCATGCCATCTTTGGCGGCGAGGACTTCTCCGGCTACCTGACGGGTGCCCCCGGCTGCTTTATGTGGTTTGGGTGTGGTGACATGTCGTGGCATGACCGGGCCAGTGGAGGGGCTGCACACCTGCCGCTTTAAGGCGAATGAGGAGGCGCTGCCCCTTGGCGCTAAGGTGCACACGGCGTTTGTGTACGATCAGCTGATGTCAGCCGAGTCTAGCTAGATGCTGTAGGAGAAAAAGCAACAAAAAAAGATGTGTGTCGAACGGGTAGTTGCCGTTTGAGACGCGCGTGCTTGTGTGTGACCCTCGCAGATCAGGGGGAAGGTCATTAGGATCAAAAGGCCGACTCTGCGTGTCTCGTTCGTGTTTCAAACACCACAAGAAAGATGAATGACAATCGAAGCTTGCCTGCGTGTGTCTGCAAGCGTTTTACTGCAATTCTTTTTTTTGTTTTTTCACTATAGCAGACTGAAGCGTCATCGATACGCGAGAAGCGAGTGAGCGGAGCAATTCATTTCCATCTTTTCTAACACGAGGAAAAAAAAATGTTTAATTGTGAAAGGCGCTTCCGTGGCGGCCATCACCATTCATCTTTTCGAGCGCGCGTAAGCAGCAAGTAGGTGCCGCTTCAAGATGTGATATTGTTGTGTGTTTTTTCTCCATTTTTTTTTTCCCACCTCCTTCAGCAAAGCCAAATCTTGTGTTCTCTCCTCATGGCTACACGACGCTCAGAAAACGTCTATATATATTTTTTTTTTCCTCTCTGCAATCGCTATTTTTTTTTTTCTGGCGCGTGTGCGGCGCGTTGACCAAAAAACCGCCTGTGAATTCGCTTCTCTGTTGTAGCTGGCTGCTGAAGTGCGTACGTGTGCTCGGTCTCTCTTCCGAGCTTTTTTTCTTTTTCTCCTTCTTTCCTAGCGCATGGCAAAGAACACACACAAAAAAAAAAATACGAAAACGTGGTTAAAGGCGTTGCGACCTATGTCCGGATGCTGAAGGTGTTCGCAACGGTCGCGATGAGTTTGCTCTCCTACTTTCATTGTCTTTCTCCTTTAGGTGCTACTTACCACTTCCCTTTTCTTTACCACGTCGCACAACGTGACTTTTTTTTTCTTAAACTCTCTTTTGTATCTTCAACGCTTTTCTCATCTCTTTCTCTCTTTCCTCTCTTTCTCTTCGGCGAATGAACCTTGCGGGGACGGAGGAGCGTTGGAGTAAAGTGCGTCCTCTCTCCCTCTGCTTCTTTCTCCCACGTCACAGCTAGGGTGAGAGGGGGCGATAAAGGGTGTCAGTGTTTAATCACGCGAGCATGTGTGCCGCCTCGCCCACCACCCTGGTGAGGGCACATCGCTCGTTGTATGCTGGCAAGTCTGGCCCTCTTGTCGCGTGCTCTGCTTCATTCTCCGCAGAATGCAGAACCCGACATTGAAGACTGCACTGCGATTCAAGGCGTCTCCGCAATTTGAAAACAGCATGGCAGAAAAGAAAAATGAAAAGAATGAAATTAAATAACAACAGAACAACATTAACACAAGCCTCAGCAGTCTAAGTAGGACGGTGGGGTACCGCGTTTACTTCTCTTTTTGTCTACCTGACGGTAGAGTGGGTTTTGTGCAGAGGAGACGCAGTACTGCCCACTGAGAGCGAGACAAAGGTGATGTGAGGCGCATTTAGTTTCTGCCTCGGGCAGTGCACACCGTTGCTCAACAGTAAGGCATCACAGCCTGTTTAGTGGTTGCCCAAGTTCTGCTCTTCTTCAGCGTCCCGTCTTACCGAGTGCGATAGCTGAAGTGGTCAGTTGGAGGAAAACTATTGTTTTTCCCCTTTTTTGTTTCTCTCTCTCGGCTTCATTATTCGACAAGATTTTCATTCTTGTGTGTCGTGTTGTGCTGCGCGCAACACGAGTAGCTTCTTAAAAAGAACACACCCAACGCCTTGTCTGGTTGGTGAAATGACGTGCCTGTGCATTTCTCCCTCTCCTCCTCCTTCTTTCTGTTTCGCCGAAAATAACAATAATGGGTTGGTTCATTTGCTCATCTCCATCGCGTCTGCACGCACACCCACCCAGACGCACACACATACTATCGAACCTCCGCGCTTCTCGTACACTATTGTTTTTTTTTTTGCTTCCATCCTCCTCCTCTACTCCTTGAATTCTCTTCCTTCTCCGCAAATTTACCATGGCGGACTTCGACACGCTGATGGCCGACTGCACGGCTGCGCAGGACGAGATCGCCGAGTGGCGCCATCACATCCACGCCCACCCCGAGCTGTCCTTCCAGGAGCATCAGACGGTGGCGTACATCCGCGCGGTGCTGGAGGGCTTCGGCTGCGCGGCGCTGAGCCTGTCGAACCCCGTGCCGACGGCGCTGGTGGCGGACCTTGCGGGTGGCGCGGGTGCGGGGCCCGTGATCGCGCTGCGTGCGGACATCGACGCGCTGCCGCTGCAGGAGGAGACGGACGTGCCGTTCAGGTCGACGGTGCCGAACGTGATGCACGCGTGCGGGCACGACACGCACACGGCGATGTTGCTGGGTGCTGCGAAGGTGCTGTGCGCGCACGCCGCGGAGATGCGGGGCACGGTGCGCTTCATCTTCCAGCACGCGGAGGAGCTGCCTCCTGGCGGTGCGGTGGAGCTGGTGATGGCAGGAGTGATGGAGGGTGTTGAGTGCATCTTCGGTATCCACTGCGTTCCTAACTTACCAGTTGGTTATGCTGCTGTGAAGAATGGCGCGTTTACGAGCATGAGCGACTCCTTCTCCATCTGGGTGCGCGGTCGTGGCGGCCACGCGTCGACGCCGCATCTGCTGGTGGACCCCGTGCCGATCGCCGCGGAGGTGGTGACGGCGCTGCAGACGATCGTTGCGCGCAGGGTGGACCCGAAGCTGGCGCCGGTGGTGTCGATCGCGACGATGACGACGGGACCGAACGAGAGCCATAACGTGATTCCTGATGAGGTGAAGCTGCTGGGAACGGTGCGCTCGCAGGATGTCGCGGTCCGGAAGGTGGTGCACGATGCGATTGAGCAGATTGTGAAGGGCATCACGTCGGCGCACGGTGCGGAGTACAGCTTCAAGTACTTGTTTGGGTATGACATGGTGGTGAACGATCCTGCAGTGACGGACGTCGTGCGGCGCACAACCCGACGTGCTCTCGGCGGCGAGGATAAGTTGACGGAGACCCAACACGCCATCTACGCTGGTGAAGACTTCTCCGCCTATCTGACAGCAGCCCCCGGCTGTTTCTTGTGGCTCGGCTGCGGTGATGCGGGTTGCCGCACCGGGAAGGTGGAGGGACATCATACGTGCCGCTTTAAAGCAGACGATGGCATGCTGTCCGTCGGTGCGCGCGTACACGCGTCTTTTGTGTATGAGCAGCTGATGGCGTAGCGGGTGTGCAGGGTGCGATGAAAAAGAGTCGAGAAACACGTTCGTTGAAGTGGTCGCATCTGTAAAGGCACCTATGGTGGATGAAAGCACTGAATTCCTCTTGTTGCTACTTTCCTTTCAGGCGCTCAAGAAGGATGCTGCGCGGGTTTCCACGTCTGCATCACAGTAGCGGTGCATCGCCCGTGTGGGCGGTAGAGCCACGCACTGATAAATTTCGTGTGAATTTATTGTTGCAGACGACGGCATGGTTTCATCTTCACTGTGCTGCTATTTTGTTCTTGTCCTGCGAGGCGATACAGACAGCGCGGTGCTTCGTGTGCGGCACCGAACTTCGTGTTGTGTTGTTCTCATTATTCTCGTGATGCTTTTTTAAGCTTAAGAGCAGGTATGGGCTTCGTCCACCTGGCTTTACTTTTTATTATTTTGAGTTTCATTCTTGCTATCGACTGGGATATGTCCGCCACCGTCGTTCCCGTGCCGCTTCCCAACGGCGTCTGTGAGCTTAAACGGCTTACGGATGCTTTTTACAAAAAGACTACGCGTCGTTGTTGAAGTGGGCATGAACGAACTCCTTCAGGAGCATCTTCCTTTTTTGTTTAAAGCGACCTTTATATTCTCCAAATACTTTTTTTCGGGTTCGTGTGCCGTCAACGGGTGCTCTATGAATCTGCTAGCGTGCTTTAACTCTGCCTAAGAAAAAAAACGTTTCGTATCGTCTTTTGTTTAATTCCAAAGCTGAAACGCTCTTTTCTCTTTCTCTTCTCTCATTATCCTCCCAGCAAGGAACACGAAATAATAATGTAAAAGAAAGCCGAGAGCATCAGTCCGTAAACGCCGTGCACGAAAGGACGCTTGATGTTACTCAGCTGTGAAGCGCTACATATCCCGTCTTGGCTTGACAGCGGCGGTTCCCGCACTTGCCTTTTTTTTTGTTTCCCTTTCTTCGGTCTAATCTGTTGTTCATGTGATAATTTGAGGTTTGCACTCTCAGTGAAACGCGTCTCTCAAAATTTCTCTCCCGTGTCGTCCGTCTCTCTTCCAATCGATCGCTCCGTCCGTCTCACTCTCTCTCTCTCTTCGTGCTGTACATATTCGCGCCATGCCAACGACGCAACCTGCTTATTTATCCCACCCGGCGTCGCAGCGATCACTCACTGCAGCATCGCGTGTCTCTCTCTCCCCCTTTTTTTTTTTTCGAATTCTGACTTCTTATTTTTTCGCGAGTGCCTTTGCCTTCTTCCTTCGATTTCAAATTCTCTTTACTTCCTTCTTTTTCTTTCCCCCTTCCAGTGTCTTTACTATTGCTCATTTTTTCTTAAAGCAAAAATAAGCCTTTACGGCGTTGTCCTCCAACGAATACTACGGTGAAAGACAAACTTTATTTCCTAGTAAATACTATTTTACGTGTGTTGTGCGCGCTGCAAGCTCTGTCTGCCGTTTACCCGCCCCTCCACGTTATCACATTCGCCCCTTCCCTTCTTCCTTCTTAGCCCCCGAACACATCCGTTGCTCTCTCAACGGTGTTGTTCATTAGTGGCTCCTATCGCACTAACCTTACCTTATCTCATTTTCTTCTTCCAAACAACACTGTGTGGTTTGTTTTTGAAGATGTCCGGCTTTGACACGCTGATGGCTGATTGTGTGGCTGTCCAGCCAGACGTGGTTGCCTGGAGGCGCCACATCCACGCCCACCCCGAGCTGTCCTTCCAGGAGCACCAGACGGTGGCGTACATCCGCGCGGTGCTGGAGGGCTTCGGCTGCGCGGCGCTGAGCCTGTCGAACCCCGTGCCGACGGCGCTGGTGGCGGACCTCGCGGGCGGCGCGGGTGCGGGGCCCGTGATCGCGCTGCGTGCGGACATCGACGCGCTGCCGCTGCAGGAGGAGACGGACGTGCCGTTCAAGTCGACGGTGCCGAACGTGATGCACGCGTGCGGGCACGACACGCACACGGCGATGCTGCTGGGTGCTGCGAAGGTGCTGTGCGCGCACGCTGCGGAGATGCGGGGCACGGTGCGCTTCATCTTCCAGCACGCGGAGGAGCTGCCTCCTGGTGGTGCTGCGCAGTTGGTGAAGGCAGGTGTGTTGAAGGGGGTTAAATGCATTTACGGCATGCACATCTCCCCCGCGCTGCCCACCGGCACCGTCACAACGATGGGCGGCACCATCATGGCGGGAGGGGACAACTTTGCAATTCGCATCCGCGGTCGTGGTGGCCACGCGTCGACGCCGCATCTGCTGGTGGACCCCGTGCCGATCGCTGCGGAGGTGGTGACGGCGCTGCAGACGATCGTGTCGCGCCGCTTCGATCCAAAGGTGGTGCCGGTGCTGTCCATCACAACGATGACGACGGGGGCCGAACGAGAGCCACAACGTGATTCCTGACAAGGTGAAGCTGCTCGGGACGGCGCGCTCCTTTGCGCGAGATGTTCGGGAGCGTGCGCCGTCGATGATCGAGTCGGTGGCCCGCAGCGTCGCCGCCGCGCACGGAGCCACGATCGACTTCCGCGTCATCCCGGGCTACCCCTGCACGGTGAACGACACGACGGTGGCGGCGGAGGTGGCGGCGATGGCGCGTCGCGTTGTCGGCAACGATAAGTTTGTGCCGATGACGCAACCGCTGAACGGCGGCGAGGACTTCTCTGCCTACCTGGAGGCCATCCCGGGCTGCTTTGCCTTTGTTGGTATGCAAAACCTTGCGGAGGGCTGCGGGGCACACCCAATGCACTCCTGCTTCGTGAAGGTGGACGAGAGGGCCTTCGTGACGGGCGTGAAGCTGCACGTTGCGTTTGTGCAGGAGCGGCTCATGCAGGCACCCGCAGAGTCGGAAAAGAAGCCCGAAGCGTACGTGAAGTCGTCCTTGTGATGCCATCTTCTTGTAGCATAGAGGGTGTGCGGTGTTCATGAGCCAACGTAGCGATGGTCGTCTAGTGGTTAGGACATTCGCCTCACACGCGAGAGATCGCGGGTTCAATCCCCGCCCGTCGTACATTTTTTCCCCTCTTTTTTTTTGCCGCCCCCGCGACGACGCGTTCTTTGGCCATCCCGAAGGCCACCGGCAGACTAAAAGATCTTTTTTTGTTCTCCATTCCTCCCTTCTCTTCTCACCACATAACACGCGCAGTGTTGTAACCATTATTATTATTGTGTGTGTGTGTGTGTGTTTTTACTCTCTTATCTTAACGTATTTTTGCCGTTCTCTTTGTGCCACATCAGCCCGAGAAAATGGCCAATAATGAAGAGTTCCTCTCACCTCTTCTAGTGGAAGACGGTCTTGGACTACAGTAAAATGGTCCACCACCCCTGAAAAAAGAAAAAGAAAAAGAACAAAAACTAAACAAACAAAGTTAATGATGATGAGATAGGAATAGCGGCGTGCGACACTGTGGTGGATGTAACGGCCTTATGAGAAATTACTTTTATGCTTAAAAGAGGCGGCTCAGCGTGTAGATCGCAGCAAACGGCACACGTCCGCAGAACTCCACACCTGTTCACTTATAGGGGTAACTAGCTACACACTGCTTCTTCGTTCTTCACTAAGTATCCCTCGCTTCCTGTTCATGACCCTCCCAACAATCACACGCTCACTCCCAACTATTGGTTCAATACCATTGAACCTTCCCACTTGCCCTACTTTTAGTAAGTCACATAACACCCAGCCTCTTTCTTTTATTCACATTGCTCTCTCCTTCACAGGATTTATAAACCACACGCATTGTCAATAAATACAAATCACCTTTCTCTTTCAAGCGTCTCCTCTTTACGACTCCCGCCAAACTTTTTTTCTCTCTCTTCAGCCAGACTATACACCATGACGGCGCCGAAGCCCAACGTTGACGCGCTGCTGAAGCCGCTGGTGATTGGCCAGACGACGCTGAAGAACCGCATCGTGATGGCGCCGCTGACGCGCTGCCGCGCTGATGACGACCACGTGCCGACGGAGGACATGGTGAAGTACTACGCGGACCGCGCGTCGATGGGCCTGATCGTGTGCGAGGCGACGCAGATCCAGAAGGGCTACTCGACCTTCGGCCACGAGGGCGGCATCTTCGGTGCGGAGCAGGTGGCCGGGTGGAAGAAGGTGACGGACGCGGTGCACGCGAAGGGCGGGCTGATCTACTGCCAGATCCACAACGGCGGCCGTGCGACGGTGCCGTGCAACGTGACGGGCGGGCTGAAGATCGTGGCGCCGTCTGCGATTGCGATCGAGGGCCACGACTCGCCGGCGCTGTTCAACGTGAGCGGCGAGAAGGAGCACTACCCGGTGCCGACGGCGCTGACGAAGGACGAGATCGCGGAGTACGTGCAGCTGTACGCCACTGCTGCTCGCAACGCTATTGCTGCGGGCTTCGACGGCGTGCAGGTGCACGGCGCGAACGGGTACCTGATCGACCAGTTCCTGAAGACGGCGTCGAACACGCGCACGGACGAGTACGGCGGCAGCCTTGAGAACCGGTGCCGCTTCCTGTTGGAGGTGGTGGACGCGGTGGTTGCGGCCATTGGGCACGAGCGCACGGCGCTGCGGATCTCGCCGCTGAACACGTTCAACGGGCAGTCGGACGAGAGCCCGGAGGCGCTGACGCGGTACATCTGCGCGCAGCTGAACTCGCGCAAGCTTGCCTTCCTGGACGTGATGCGCGGCGACTTCTTCACCCCTGCCCGCGGCGCGGACAAGTGGGCCCGCGAGGCGTACGAGGGCGTGCTGTTCACCGGGATGGGCTTCGAGATCGAGGAGGCGGCCACGGCTGTGGCGGAGGGTGCGGCGGACGCGGTGATGTTTGGCGTGAAGGCGATCGCGAACCCGGACCTTGTGGAGCGTGCGATCGCCGGCGCCGCGCTGAACGCGCCGGACGTGGCGACGTTCTACACGCACGACAGCAAGGGCTACCTCGACTACCCGACGCTGGCTGCGCACTGAGTGCGGTGCTGTGGCCGGCACGCGCGACGCCACGCTGCCCGACACGGGTGTCCCGTCGGGGCCCCCTGCGGTGGCTGCTGCGCCTGCGTCGTCGCTGTTCCTACTATTATTATTCCTATTATTATTATTGTAAATACTATTATTTACTACTTTTCTTTTTCCTTTTCCCTTCCCTTTCCCTGGTGCCTTGGAATGCGGCATAGCGCACTGCTGGCAGGGCCACTGCCGGGCATCTGTGGTGTCGCGGCGCCGCTGCGTGCTGTGGTGGCGGCGGTGCGCGGAGGATGCTGCGGGTGGCGCTGCCGCGGTTCTTTTGCGGCGTCTGCACATGTCGCTGCGCGTGTGATTGCTCTGCCCTGTGCCGCACGGCGTCGCCTTTCCACTGCCTCCCGTGCCTGCGGTGTGTGTGCGGGTGTGCGGGTGCGCGTGTTGCGCCACGGGCAGTGGCCGCTCTTAATAACTCGGGAGTGTACCCGAATGGCTCAAGTACGAAGTCGATAAAGATGAGTGCGGAGGACGAGGCAGCGAGGCCGTCGACGAGCGCGGCGCGCGTTGCGACGCTGGTCGCTGTGGCGGAGTGAGAGTGGTGGTGCGGGAGCTGCGCGTGCCGCCGTGCTGTGTGGTGCACCACGCTGCTGCTGTTGTTGCTGTTGCTGTTGTTGCGTGTGGGCGAGCGTGTCCATCCCGTGTGGTGCGGTCAAGGCCGTTGCTGTTGCGCCGCGTCGTGCGGTGTGTGTCACCGCTGTCCCCACTGTCCCCACCTGATCCATCTTCCATTCTCTCTCTTTGCCTCCACTCTCTCTTCTTTCCTTGGTGTTGCGTCGCTGCTGTGTGCGTGGGACCCGCAGTTATCACACTCATTACCGATCCCCGATCCCCGCATCCCACACGCAGCCTCACACACCCCGTCTCTCCCCGCCGCCCCTCCCCCCACACACTATACACCATGACGGCGCCGAAGCCCAACGTTGACGCGCTGCTGAAGCCGCTGGTGATTGGCCAGACGACGCTGAAGAACCGCATCGTGATGGCGCCGCTGACGCGCTGCCGCGCTGATGACGACCACGTGCCGACGGAGGACATGGTGAAGTACTACGCGGACCGCGCGTCGATGGGCCTGATCGTGTGCGAGGCGACGCAGATCCAGAAGGGCTACTCGACCTTCGGCCACGAGGGCGGCATCTTCGGTGCGGAGCAGGTGGCCGGGTGGAAGAAGGTGACGGACGCGGTGCACGCGAGGGGCGGGCTGATCTACTGCCAGATCCACAACGGCGGCCGTGCCACGGTGCCGTGCAACGTGACGGGCGGGCTGAAGATCGTGGCGCCGTCTGCGATTGCGATCGAGGGCCACGACTCGCCGGCGCTGTTCAACGTGAGCGGCGAGAAGGAGCACTACCCGGTGCCGACGGCGCTGACGAAGGACGAGATCGCGGAGTACGTGCAGCTGTACGCCACTGCTGCTCGCAACGCTATTGCTGCGGGCTTCGACGGCGTGCAGGTGCACGGCGCGAACGGGTACCTGATCGACCAGTTCCTGAAGACGGCGTCGAACACGCGCACGGACGAGTACGGCGGCAGCCTTGAGAACCGGTGCCGCTTCCTGTTGGAGGTGGTGGACGCGGTGGTTGCGGCCATTGGGCACGAGCGCACGGCGCTGCGGATCTCGCCGCTGAACTCGTTCAACGGGCAGTCGGACGAGAGCCCGGAGACGCTGACGCGGTACATCTGCGCGCAGCTGAACTCGCGCAAGCTTGCCTTCCTGGACGTGATGCGCGGCGACTTCTTCACCCCTGCCCGCGGCGCGGACAAGTGGGCCCGCGAGGCGTACGAGGGCGTGCTGTTCACCGGGATGGGCTTCGAGATCGAGGAGGCGGCCACGGCTGTGGCGGAGGGTGCGGCGGACGCGGTGATGTTTGGCGTGAAGGCGATCGCGAACCCGGACCTTGTGGAGCGTGCGATCGCCGGCGCCGCGCTGAACGCGCCGGACGTGGCGACGTTCTACACGCACGACAGCAAGGGCTACCTCGACTACCCGACGCTGGCTGCGCACTGAGTGCGGTGCTGTGGCCGGCACGCGTGACGCCACGCTGCCCGACACGGGTGTCCCGTCGGGGCCCCCTGCGGTGGCTGCTGCGCCTGCGTCGTCGCTGTTCCTACTATTATTATTACTATTATTGTTATTATTGTAAATACTATTATTTACTCCTTTTCTTTTTTCCTTTTCCCTTTTCCTTTTCCTTTCCCTTACCCTGGTGCCTTGGAATGCGGCATAGCGCACTGCTGGCAGGGCCACTGCCGGGCATCTGTGGTGTCGCGGCGCCGCTGCGTGCTGCGGTGGCGGCGGTGCGCGGAGGATGCTGCGGGTGGCGCTGCCGCGGTTCTTTTGCGGCGTGTGCACATGTCGCTGCGCGTGTGATTGCTCTGCCCTGTGGCGCACGGCGTCGCCTTTCCACTGCCTCCCGTGCCTGCGGTGTGTGTGCGGGTGTGCGGGTGCGCGTGTTGCGCCACGGGCAGTGGCCGCTCGTAATAACTCGGGAGTGTACCCGAATGGCTCAACTACGAAGTCGATAAAGATGAGTGCGGAGGACGAGGCAGCGAGGCCGTCGACGAGCGCGGCGCGCGTTGCGACGCTGGTGGCTGTGGCAGAGTGAGAGTGGTGGTGCGGGAGCTGCGCGTGCCGCCGTGCTGTGTGGTGCACCACGCTGCTGCTGGTGTTGCTGCTGCTGTTGTTGCTGTTGTTGCGTGTGGGCGACCGTGTCCACCCCGTGTGGTGCGGTCAAGGCCGTTGCTGGTGCGGCGCGTCGTGCGGTGCGTGCCGCCGCTGCCCACTGTCCCCACCTGATCCATCTTCCACTTTCTCTCTCTCTCTTTTTGCCTCCACTCTCTCTTCTTTCCTTGGTGTTGCGTCGCTGCTGTGTGCGTGGGACCCGCAGTTATCACACTCACCACCGATCCCCGATCCCCGCATCCCACACGCAGCCTCACACACCTCGTCTCTCCCTCGCCGCTCCTCCCCCACACACTATACACCATGACGGCGCCGAAGCCCAACGTTGACGCGCTGCTGAAGCCGCTGGTGATTGGCCAGACGACGCTGAAGAACCGCATCGTGATGGCGCCGCTGACGCGCTGCCGCGCTGATGACGACCACGTGCCGACGGAGGACATGGTGAAGTACTACGCGGACCGCGCGTCGATGGGCCTGATCGTGTGCGAGGCGACGCAGATCCAGAAGGGCTACTCGACCTTCGGCCACGAGGGCGGCATCTTCGGTGCGGAGCAGGTGGCCGGGTGGAAGAAGGTGACGGACGCGGTGCACGCGAGGGGCGGGGCTGATCTACTGCCAGATCCACAACGGCGGCCGTGCCACGGTGCCGTGCAACGTGACGGGCGGGCTGAAGATTGTGGCGCCGTCTGCGATTGCGATCGAGGGCCACGACTCGCCGGCGCTGTTCAACGTGAGCGGCGAGAAGGAGCACTACCCGGTGCCGACGGCGCTGACGAAGGACGAGATCGCGGAGTACGTGCAGCTGTACGCCACTGCTGCTCGCAACGCTATTGCTGCGGGCTTCGACGGCGTGCAGGTGCACGGCGCGAACGGGTACCTGATCGACCAGTTCCTGAAGACGGCGTCGAACACGCGCACGGACGAGTACGGTGGCAGCCTTGAGAACCGGTGCCGCTTCCTGTTGGAGGTGGTGGACGCGGTGGTTGCGGCCATTGGGCACGAGCGCACGGCGCTGCGGATCTCGCCGCTGAACTCGTTCAACGGGCAGTCGGACGAGAGCCCGGAGACGCTGACGCGGTACATCTGCGCGCAGCTGAACTCGCGCAAGCTTGCCTTCCTGGACGTGATGCGCGGCGACTTCTTCACCCCTGCCCGCGGCGCGGACAAGTGGGCCCGCGAGGCGTACGAGGGCGTGCTGTTCACCGGGATGGGCTTCGAGATCGAGGAGGCGGCCACGGCTGTGGCGGAGGGTGCGGCGGACGCGGTGATGTTTGGCGTGAAGGCGATCGCGAACCCGGACCTTGTGGAGCGTGCGATCGCCGGCGCCGCGCTGAACGCGCCGGATGTGGCGACGTTCTACACGCACGACAGCAAGGGCTACCTCGACTACCCGACGCTGGCTGCGCACTGAGTGCGGTGCTGTGGCCGGCACGCGCGACGCCATGCTGCCCGACACGGGTGTCCCGTCGGGGCCCCCTGCGGTGGCTGCTGCGCCTGCGTCGTCGCTGTTCCTACTATTATTATTCCTATTATTCCTATTATTATTATTGTAAATACTATTGTTTACTCCTTTTCTTTTTCCTTTTCCTTATCCCTTCCCTTACCCTGGTGCCTTGGAATGCGGCATAGCGCACTGCTGGCAGGGCCACTGCCGGGCATCTGTGGTGTCGCGGCGCCGCTGCGTGCTGTGGTGGCGGCGGTGCGCGGAGGATGCTGCGGGTGGCGCTGCCGCGGTTCTTTTGCGGCGTCTGCGCATGTCGCCGCGCGTGTGATTGCTCTGCCCTGTGCCGCACGGCGTCGCCTTTCCACTGCCTCCCGTGCCTGCGGTGTGTGTGCGGGTGTGCGGGTGTGCGGGTGTGCGGGTGCGCGTGTTGCGCCACGGGCAGTGGCCGCTCGTAATAAATCGGGAGTGTACCCGAATGGCTCAACTACGAAGTCGATAAAGATGAGTGCGGAGGACGAGGCAGCGAGGCCGTCGACGAGCGCGGCGCGCGTTGCGACGCTGGTCGCTGTGGCGGAGTGCGAGTGGTGGTGCGGGAGCTGCGCGTGCCGCCGTGCTGTGTGGTGCACCACGCTGCTGCTGGTGTTGTTGTTGCTGTTGTTGTTGTTGCATGTGGGCGAGCGTGTCCACCGCGTGTGGTGCCGTGAAGGCCGTTGCCGGTGCGCCGCGTCGTGCGGTGTGTGCCACCGCTGTCCCCACTGTCCCCACCGGATCTATCTTCCACTATCTCTTTCTCTCTTTTTGCTCCTTCTCTCTTCTTTCCTTGGTGTTGCGTCGCTGCTGTGTGCGTGGGACCCGCAGTTATCACACTCATTACCGATCCCCGATCCCCGCATCCCACACGCAGCCTCACACACCCCGTCTCTCCCCGCCGCCCCTCCCCCCACACACTATACACCATGACGGCGCCGAAGCCCAACGTTGACGCGCTGCTGAAGCCGCTGGTGATTGGCCGTACTTCTATGGCTAACCGCTTCGTGATGGCGCCGCTGACGCGCTGCCGCGCTGATGACGACCACGTGCCGACGGAGGACATGGTGAAGTACTACGCGGACCGCGCGTCGATGGGCCTGATCGTGTGCGAGGCGACGCAGATCCAGAAGGGCTACTCGACCTTCGGCCACGAGGGCGGCATCTTCGGTGCGGAGCAGGTGGCCGGGTGGAAGAAGGTGACGGACGCGGTGCACGCGAGGGGCGGGCTGATCTACTGCCAGATCCACAACGGCGGCCGCGCGACGGTGCCGTGCAACGTGACGGGCGGGCTGAAGATTGTGGCGCCGTCTGCGATTGCGATCGAGGGCCACGACTCGCCGGCGCTGTTCAACGTGAGCGGCGAGAAGGAGCACTACCCGGTGCCGACGGCGCTGACGAAGGACGAGATCGCGGAGTACGTGCAGCTGTACGCCACTGCTGCTCGCAACGCTATTGCTGCGGGCTTCGACGGCGTGCAGGTGCACGGCGCGAACGGGTACCTGATCGACCAGTTCCTGAAGACATCGTCGAACACGCGCACGGACGAGTACGGCGGCAGCCTTGAGAACCGGTGCCGCTTCCTGTTGGAGGTGGTGGACGCGGTGGTTGCGGCCATTGGGCACGAGCGCACGGCGCTGCGGATCTCGCCGCTGAACTCGTTCAACGGGCAGTCGGACGAGAGCCCGGAGACGCTGACGCGGTACATCTGCGCGCAGCTGAACTCGCGCAAGCTTGCCTTCCTGGACGTGATGCGCGGCGACTTCTTCACCCCTGCCCGCGGCGCGGACAAGTGGGCCCGCGAGGCGTACGAGGGCGTGCTGTTCACCGGGATGGGCTTCGAGATCGAGGAGGCGGCCACGGCTGTGGCGGAGGGTGCGGCGGACGCGGTGATGTTTGGCGTGAAGGCGATCGCGAACCCGGACCTTGTGGAGCGTGCGATCGCCGGCGCCGCGCTGAACGCGCCGGATGTGGCGACGTTCTACACGCACGACAGCAAGGGCTACCTCGACTACCCGACGCTGGCTGCGCACTGAGTGCGGTGCTGTGGCCGGCACGCGCGACGCCATGCTGCCCGACACGGGTGTCCCGTCGGGGCCCCCTGCGGTGGCTGCTGCGCGCCTGCGTCGTCGCTGTTCCTCTTATTATTATTCCTATTATTATTTTTATTATTATTATAAATACTATTGTTTACTCCTTTTCTTTTTCCTTTTTCCCTTTTCCCTTTTCCCTTACCCTGGTGCCTTGGAATGCGGCATAGCGCACTGCTGGCAGGGCCACTGCCGGGCATCTGCGGTGTCGCGGCGCCGTTGCGTGCTGCGGTGGCGGCGGTGCGCGGAGGATGCTGCGGGTGGCGCTGCCGCGGTTCTTTTGCGGCGTCTGCACATGTCGCTGCGCGTGTGATTGCTCTGCCCTGTGCCGCACTGCGTCGCCTTTCCACTGCCTCCCGTGCCTGCGGTGTGTGTGCGGGTGTGCGGGTGTGCGGGTGCGCGTGTTGCGCCACGGGCAGTGGCCGCTCGTAATAACTCGGGAGTGTACCCGAATGGCTCAAGTACGAAGTCGATAAAGATGAGTGCGGAGGACGAGGCAGCGAGGCCGCCGTGCTGTGTGGTGCACCACGCTGCTGCTGGTGTTGTTGCTGTTGTTGCTGCTGTTGTTGTCGCGTGTGGGCGAGCGTGTCCACCCTGTGTGATGCGGTGAAGGCCGTTGCTGGTGCGCCGCGTCGTGCGGTGTGTGCCGCCGCTGTCCCCACTGTCCCCACCGGATCCATCTTCCACTCTCTCTCTTTCTCTCTCTTTGCCTCCCCTCTCTCTTCTTTCCTTGGTGTTGCGTCGCTGCTGTGTGCGTGGGACCCGCAGTTATCACACTCACCACCGATCCCCGATCCCCGCATCCCACACGCAGCCTCACACACCCCGTCTCTCCCCGCCGCTCCTCCCCCACACTATACACCATGACGGCGCCGAAGCCCAACGTTGACGCGCTGCTGAAGCCGCTGGTGATTGGCCGTACTTCTATGGCTAACCGCTTCGTGATGGCGCCGCTGACGCGCTGCCGCGCTGATGACGACCACGTGCCGACGGAGGACATGGTGAAGTACTACGCGGACCGCGCGTCGATGGGTCTGATCATTACCGAGGCGACACAGATCCAGAAGGGCTACTCGACCTTTGCCCACGAGGGCGGCATCTATGGCAAAGAACAGGTGGCCGGGTGGAAGAAGGTGACGGACGCGGTGCACGCGAAGGGTGGGCTGATCTACTGCCAGATCCACAACGGCGGCCGTGCCACGGTGCCGTGCAACGTGACGGGCGGGCTGAAGATCGTGGCGCCGTCTGCGATTGCAATCGAGGGCCATGAGTCTGCCGCGCCGTTTAACTTGAGCGGCGAGAAGGAGCCCTACCCGGTGCCGACGGAGCTGACGAAGGACGAGATCGCGGAGTACGTGCAGCTGTACGCCACTGCTGCTCACAATGCAATTGCTGCGGGCTTCGACGGCGTGCAGGTGCACGGCGCGAACGGGTACCTGATCGACCAGTTCCTGAAGACATCGTCGAACACGCGCACGGACGAGTACGGCGGCAGCCTTGAGAACCGGTGCCGCTTCCTGTTGGAGGTGGTGGACGCGGTGATTAAGAAGATTGGAAAGGAGCGCACGGCGCTGCGGATCTCGCCGCTGAACACGTTCAACGGGGAGTCGGACGAGAATCCGGAGGCGCTGACGCGGTACATCTGCGCGCAGCTGAACTCGCGCAAGCTTGCCTTCCTGGACGTGATGCGCGGCGACTTCTTCACCCCTGCCCGCGGCGCGGACAAGTGGGCCCGCGAGGCGTACGAGGGCGTGCTGTTCACCGGGATGGGCTTCGAGATCGAGGAGGCGGCCACGGCTGTGGCGGAGGGTACGGTGGATGCCGTCGTGTTTGGCACCAAGTCGCTCGCGAACCCGGATCTTGTTGCACGCGCGATCGCCGGCGCGGAGTTGAACCCGATGGACCCCTCAACGTTCTACACGCGCGGCAGCAAGGGCTACACCGACTATCCGTTCATGGCACGCGCGCGTCGGACGCCGGGAACGTCTGGCGTGTTTGGCGAGTCGCCCTCGAAGGGCGAGGTGCAGCCCATGTCTGCAACCGAGGAGGTGAAGCATAAGGAGCGGGCGGACGACGAGCTGTAAGGGGCATGGTGATGGCTTTTTTTTTTTCATTTTCGATGTGAGGTGACGCAGCGAGGTCCCATCGAGCGCTGTTGCTCTGCGAGTGCCCTTGTCGAGTTCACTGGTGTAAAAGATTTTTTTTTTCCCTTTATAGTACACATCGACCTGCCAGCTATCATAGTTTTTGTCCGTTTTCTTGACTCCCCCGCGTGCGTATGCTTCCAGTAGCGGATCAACGTGGGTTCCGCCACTCGTGTGCTTGTCTTGCAGGTTTTCACACCCCTCTCTCTCTGTTGTGCCGTGTGTGTGTGTGTGTATGTGGGGTTGGTCTATACGAATGCTGTCTCGGTCCTTTTTTTTTCTCGAAGTTCCTTCTCTGTGTTCTCTTTTCATTGTCTTTTTCTGTTTACCGGATTTTTTTTTCTATTTTCCAACCACTTTTGTTATGCCGCGTGTTGTTGTGGTGAGCACGTGGAAAAAAAAAATATATATCGTGGATTGCTGTACCGTTGCTTTTACTTCACTTATTCCCATTTTCCGTTTTTTTCCCTTTCTCTTTGTAGACGTCCATTAAAAAAACAACAACCAAAAAGGATTACAGACAAATAATCAAAAAGCGAAGTGTTCGAGCTCGGAGAGGAGCACACGTGGTGGTGGTGATGGTGTGTGTGCGTGCGTGCATGTTGATGTGCCGCCTCTGACTCGTTCTCACTTGTCATTTTTCTTTTTTCTTTCTCATTTGAGTGCGTTTATGCACATGTGTGCTCGAATGCAGCTCTTATGCCGCCTCCGTTTTTTTTTCTTGAATTAATTATTCGTCTGTTCCCCTATTCGTTGCTATACACAACGTTGGGTGGTGCAGAAGCCATTTCGGTTTTTTTTTCTTTCATTGCTCTCTCTTCTGCACCGCGTCTTGCGCCATCTCTCCCGAGGGGAAATAAAAAAGGCAACTTCACCAACGGGAAGCGACGGTCGTTTGTGTGTCTGTGCACGTTCGCACACAGGCACACAAAAAAACATACAAAACAGCCAGGCAGATCCCCGAGCACGCACCAAATCTATTTTTTCCCTTATACAACCTTTTCTTTTTCTTCCTCCGTAGTCATATTCAGTGTAATGTTGCGGCTCATTAGGTCCCACTACCGAGTTATTATTATTTTACCTTCTTTGGGAGGCGCTGTCGTACTACTTTATTTTTCTTTTTCCCCTCCTTTTCTCGTCCCGTTTCCGGGTGGCGACTCGAGTATGCGTCATACGTGCCTCTTCTTTTTTCTTCTTCTTTTTTAATTCCCCCACAAGTGCATTCTTTCTTTCCCTTGCTCCTCTCGCGCATGGCCTAAAAAGCTAGCAGACAGTGAAACGAGTTTCGATTTATTTATTTGCGAAAGCGAGTAGACGTGAGCATCAATTGTTTTATTAGTCGTTGCTGCGCAGAGGAACTCGCTGCATGTCCTTCTTACTTTGTTTTTGGGTGTGAGTGTGTGTGTGTGTTGTACAGGCTCTGAATGCTGTACTGCCACGTCACTCCATCACTTCTGCGCAGGCCGCAATAGACAAAGGCGGGCCCACAAGACGACGGAGGAGGACATGTAGCAAAGAAAGAGAAGCAAAGAATGATAGAAAAGGCGGAGAAAAGAGAAAGGAAGAAAGTACCTGTATCGGTTGGAAGAGGCGGAGAAAAAAAGAAACATTTATTACTTCCAAAGTAGACTACACTCGAGGCAAAAGACACGTAGTGCTCCGACGCAGCTTACACTTGGATATGGACGGTGTCATTGATTCGCTCCCTTCTTATTTTCAGTTTGGCTCCCTGTTCATCGCGAGATGAGAATGCGTCGTATTAGAGGAAAAAAAAACGTTGCGTAGACCATTGATAAGAGGAAGGAGAGAGAGAGAGAGAGAACGAGACGTTATTAGTGAGGCTCGCTGCCGCAGTGGGAGTGGCTTCTTTCTTTTCTGTTTCTGGTGTCAAGCGCGCAGCTGCGGGTCTGGTGGGAAGGAGAAAGCCCGAGGGACAGCACTTAAGGTGCGCCGATGCCTCCTCTCTCTCTCTCTCTCTCTCCCCCGCTTTCAAGCCGTGCACGTCCCACGCCGCCCGCTACTCGCCACTGTTGTGCAGCGGGAAAAGAGGATTTTCACTGTCGCGCCAAGTACTCGTGAGGCTCTACATGACGAAAAAAAAAAAAGGTGTCATTCCAGTCGCGCAGCAGTGTGCCTTTTTGCCTTCTCACACACGTCATGGCATCCCATGTCCTCTCTGACATGTTTGGCTTTACACCCTTTCCGTGCCATGCTCTTTCACTTCTTTTCTTGCGTCTTCTTTATCTGTGTTTCTCTCTCTCTTTTTCTCTCTCACGAAGTGGCGTGGCCCTTCTCATTCCACTTTTTCCAGTCCCTTTCCCCAGACAGTCACACACACACACACACACACACACACAAATACTTTTTCTCTTCCACACACCCCTCACGGGCTCCCTCCTTCCTTCCGTTATCACGTAGTTGCTGCGCAACTCTTCTCATCTTCGTTCTTGTTTTTTTTTGTATCTCCTTACTCCGTTTGCACTTTAAATTCTCTTCTTTTTTCTTCTCGCGCTTCGTTCTTTTTGTTGTTCTTTAGAACACTTAAGTATTTTACCTTTTGGAGTTTGACTCTCGCACCACGCGTCGCTCCTGCTTCTTTTCCTTTTTTCAATCAGTGGAAGTCATGCGTCAGCAAGACGGTGCCTCCGCCGCCGCCCTCCCACGGGCCGATGCCTTCGCGCACCTCCTCCAGTCCTGCCGACTTGGTCGCCACACCATGCGCAATCGCTTTGTCCTCTCCCCGCTCACCCGCTGCCGCGCTGATGACGACCACGTGCCAACGCCGATGATGGTGCAGTACTATGCGGACCGCGCGTCGATGGGGCTGCTTATCACCGAGTCGATCATGATCGAAGAGGGCTACTCGGCAATGGCGTATGAGCCCGGCATTTACAACGATGCACAGATTGCGGCGTGGAAGAGGGTGACCGACGCGGTGCACGCACGCGGTGGGCTAATCGTGGCGCAGCTCTATCATGGTGGGAGGGCAACCGTTGCCGCTAACTTGACTTTGCCCCATCTCTTTCCTACTGGTGCCTCTGCCGTGCCCATTCTTCCGAATGCAGAGCAGTGCATGGCGGCGTGGTGTCGCGACGGCGTTGCCCAGCCCTTTGCACAGGAGGTGAAGGAGATGACAACAGCCGACGTGCGCCGCATGGTGGGTCTCTTCACCCAGGCTGCACGCAACGCCATTGATGCTGGCTTCGACGGAGTCGAGCTGCACTCCGGAACGGGCTTCTTACTCGACCAGTTCCTGCGCACCTCGTCGAACAAGCGCACGGACGAGTACGGCGGCAGCATTGAGAACCGGTGCCGCTTCCTCTTGGAGGTGGTGAGCGCCGTGAGTGCTGCCATCGGAGCGGATCGTGTGGGGGTGCGTCTTACGCCGCTGGACTCAACCAACGGGCAGTCCGACGTGAACCCGGAGGCGCTGACGCGCTTCCTCTGCCGCAAGCTGGAGCAGCGCCGTGTCGCCTTTCTCGATCTCTTCCGTGGCGATCCGAAGGCGAAGGAGGTCGCACGCTCGGACGTGTGGGCACGTGCGTGCTTCAAGGGCATTCTCCTCGCCAGCCACGGCTACGCCGACGCTATTGCAGCTGATCGTGCAGTGGCGGAGGGCGTGGTGGATGCCGTGTGCTTTGGCATGCCGGCGGTGTCGAACCCCGATTTGGTGTATCGGGTGCTGAGTGGCACGCCGCTGAACAAGGCAGACTTTACGACGTTTTTTACACGTGGGCCGGAGGGCTACGTTGACTATCCGGTGTGTGAGCCGAAGGGGTTTTGCTCACCGGCGGTGGCGGCCACGGTGCCTCTTCGCAGTCGGCTGTAGTGCAGGCGGGGGCCGTTCTGCGCGAGCACGTCTCTGAGTGCCTGTTTTTTTTTCTTTTTTTTTGTATCCGAATTCGTACGGCGGTTTCACCGACAGCCTCTTAACCCTTTGTTTGACATCGCGTGTTTCGTTTCCCCCCTTTCCCCTCTTCTCCTTTTCCCTGTCCCTTCAAACGTGAGTGGGCACGAAGCAGTGCTACACGACCACAACGAGTACGGTACGAAAAGAAAAGAAAAGAAAAAGCCAAACAAACAAGCGGTGCCGTGCAGAATTAACAGCATCACAGACACGTTATATATTAGTATTTTCTAAGACCAGAAGGACGGGTATCACACTGCATTTTTCAAAACGAATATTTTCTTTACATAATAAAAAAAAGCGAAGAAAGCATAATAATAGATTTGAGCGCTGTGATGCTGTTCGCTTTTTCTCCACGCCTGCTCTGAAAGCTCTTTCCCTTTTTTTTTTCTCGATGTT
>AODS02000023.1:0-17380 GCA_000331325.2 Crithidia fasciculata
CGCGCGTGGCGCTGAGCTGCGTGCCGGTCGCGGCGGCGACGGCGGCAACGAGCGGCTGGAGGCGTCGATGGCGGATCTCGTGTCGGACGAGATCGCCGACCGCGCGGTGATTCGCTCGCAGGCCATGGCAGCGCTGCTGGATCTGCTCTACCGCTCCCCGGCGCCGATGTCCCGCGATGGCCGCCGTGCGCCGTCGTCCATCCACGCCCCGTCGACGATGCGTGCGCTGATGCGTGAGCTGACGGTGGAGGAGGCGGAGGGGCGGCGGCAGCTGATGGCAGATGAGCATCGGCGCCGCTGCCTCTACGAGCAGGACGACGTGGTAAAGCGGGAAATGGTGAGTCGCGTCGCGATCGAGGAGGCGGAGATGGATGCGCGGGATGCCATGCTGGACGGCATGATGGCGCAGAACCGCGAGCAGCTCGAGCGGCGTCTCGGCGACCGTGAGCAGCTGGCGGCGCTGCTGAACGAAGAGCAATTCTACCGCCGCACGATTCTCTCGGATGAGCAGGACGCCTTCGAGGTCTTGGCAGAGCTCTTTGCTGCCGGCCTGAAGGACATCCTCACCCGCGTCCCGGAGTCCGCCGACGACGACGAGGACTTGCGTCGGCGCCGCTTTAGCACGCAGCGGCAGGCGAAGCCCTTCCACTACATGACCTTCAGCCCAGAGGACATGGACTACCCGCCCAGCGCTGTGCTGGCGATCGAGGGCATCGTGGGCTGCTCCATTAACAAGAACCTCGAGGTGGTGAGCGTGGCTCGCCCGCTACCCAAGGCCGAAGAAGAAGACTTACAGTTGCAGGCAGGCGACATGATTCTCGACGTGGCAGGGCACTCCCTGCACTCGCTGTCGCACCTGCGTGAGGTGCTCTCGAACCGTGCGATGCAGATCCAGGAGGAGGCGCTGGAGGAGTTCCCGAGTGTGCCGGTGGACCAGCGGACGGTGAACCCGGCCCTGCAGAAGTACATCGAGGTTCTCTGCGAGCACCACAACTTCCTCGTGCAGGTGCTGCGCGGGTGTGAGATTTACCAGATCATCGTGCGCTCCTAAGCGGAGGTATTCTTAAAGAGACGAGGAGAAGGGGGATGTGCGGTGCAACGATGTTGGCGGTAATAGGTACACCACTACACACACCCCTACTCGTTTCAACCCTCTCGTCTAAAATCTGTTTGAAAGTTTCCACAACTGTGATTCTTCTTCTCTTTCCCTCATTTGTGTTCGTAGACACTTCCATGCCAGGTTGACTCTGGCCGATCGTTTTTCTTTTCCTTTTCACTCTCCTCTCTAGTGCGTCTTTGCCCAGCTCCGCACAAATTCACTCCCCCACCAAATCATTGTTTCTTTCCTATTGTTTTAAATTCTGACCACTTTTTTTCTTTCCCGTGTGTGTGTGCGCTTCCGCTTCCGCTTTTAATTTAAATGCCTCTTGCCTCACTCTCCTGTCCTTGTCCCACTCCTTCCTCTTACTGATCGACTGAAATACGGCACCAAGGAGAGAGAGAGGGAGGAAAAAAAATGAAAAACAACAACAACGAAAAGAGCACTTGAGGTGATTAGAAGTATGCGAGAAAGTTAAAAAAAAAATGAAAACAAACAAAAAACAACTCCAGCAACAGACGGAGTAAGACAGGAATTACTGTTTCACTCCGCACCTTTCGTTGCCTTCATTCTCCTTCTTTTTACACGTTAGATCACTTTACCCTTCTTGTTTTTGGTTTTTGTGTGTTGAGCCTCTGTTTTTTGGCTCTCTCTCTCTTTCATAGTCTCCTCTGCCAGCCGCGCTAAACCTTTGCTTCGATTCTGCCGTCCTGCCGTGTTTTTTTTTCTTCTCTTAGAGAGCTCTCTATTCTCCTTCGGTGATACTTTCCTTCGTTTACTTTAGTTTTTGTTCTTTTTTTAGCGCACTCGACTTCGTGCGATGACAGTGATAAGGAGAGGAGGAGATCAAAGCTTTCATCGGTAGCTCGGAGAGAAAGGAAAGAAGCGTGTGAGGTGAAGAACACACTTACGCCTCTTTCTATTGCTGACGCTCCTCCCGCTTCTCGCTTCTCTTTTCTTTTTGTCTTTTTTCTTACTGTGTCTGGTTCTCCTTTTGACGAGAGTTTTACTCTAGTAGATATTAATTTCTATCGTTTACGCTGTCCTGCGTGTGTTTTCGGTGACGAGCAACATGGTGTTTTTTTCTGGTCTGCGCGTGTCTTGACAATGAACTGTGTGTGTTTGTGTGTGGTGCTGCCCCTGGTCTTTCTTATTATCTTTCTCTTTTTTTTTTTTTTGGTATCTTCGCTGGCTGAGTTTTCGTTCTTTTCCCCTTTCTTTGACTTTTTCGTTGTTTGGGTTACTACGTAGAAGACAAAAGCGACACAGTTGTTATTATCAGTGACAGAGGACAGACAGCGTGGACATGAGCAATGGTGGTGGACGGAGAACAAAGAGAATATGTGCTGCAGTGCTGGCTGGGTACACTGAACGACGGAAAAGACGGAGAAACCTGCCGTGCTTCCCGCCTCGCATCTTCCTTTCGGCTCGTACAAAGCGGAGAGAAAGAGAGAGTTGTGAACTATCACGCGGCGGTGACTTTCTCTTGTCACAATTGAGTGCTTGTCGTCCCCGCCCACTCACTCAACATCAGCTCTCCACCGTGCCCTTCTGTTGATGACCGCTGTATGACTTCGAGCTCTTTTTGCTTCTAAATACTGTGGCAGCGCTGTTTTGTGCGCGTGCACCGTGCCATTGTGCACTCGCAATTATCAATGTCACCGCAGCTTGTGCGTACGGGCATGTGTGGTGCCGCTGCCATTCACCGAATCACCTCCACTTTCGTGCCCTCTCACTCATTTTCCGCATTCTCTTTATTAAAAAAAACTTTTTCGATCACTGAAGGTTCTCTCTTCCACTCCTTCCTTCTTTTACTTCTTTTCTACCTTCTTATCGACCTCTTTCTTTGTACCGCTGTCTCACTCAACGCAAAGCCCGGCGTACCCAAAGCAACTAAAACTCCCTTTTTTCTCTACTTTTATTTCTGTTCACCATGGCGGACTTCGACACGCTGATGGCCGACTGCACGGCTGCGCAGGACGAGATCGCCGAGTGGCGCCATCACATCCACGCCCACCCCGAGCTGTCCTTCCAGGAGCATCAGACGGTGGCGTACATCCGCGCGGTGCTGGAGGGCTTCGCTGCGCGGCGCTGAGACCTGTCGAACCCCGTGCCGACGGCGCTGGTGGCGGACCTTGCGGTGGCGCGGGTGCGGGCCCGTGATCCGCGCTGCGTGCCGACATGGACGCGCTCCGCTGACGGAGGTACAGACGTGCCCTTCAAGTCGCAGAACCCTGGTGTGATGCACGCGTGTGGGCATGACACCAACACGGCGTGTCTGATGGGAGCTGCGAAGGTTTTGTGCGCGCACCGCTGCGAGATGCGGGGCACGGTGCGCTTCATCTTCCACACGCGGAGGAGCTGCTCCCTGGCGGTGCGGTGGAGCTGTCAACGGCTGGTGTGATGAAGGGCGTAAAAGTGTTTTTTGGCATGCACTGCACGCCTGAGCTTCTGTTGGGCAGTTCGCGCACGAAGAACGGTGCCCTCAGCAGTAACGCGGACATCCTTCTCCCATTTGGGTGCGGGGTCGTGGCGGCCACGCGTCGACGCCGCATCTGCTGGTGGAACCCTGTCCGATCGCCGCGGAGGTGGTGACGGCGCTGCAGACGATCGTTGCGCGCAAGGTGGACCCGAAGCTGGCGCGGTGGTGTCGATCCAACGATGACGAACGGGGCCGAACGAGAGCCACAACGTGATTCCTGGACGAGGTGAAGCTGCTGGGGGACGGTGCGCTTCGGCAGGACATGGGTGTGCGCGCGAAGGCGGAGGAGCTGATCGAGCAGATTGTGAAGGGCATCACTTCGCGCCACGGTGCGGAGTACCTGCTTCACGTACCTGAAGGGTTACTCTGCTGTTATGAACGATCCTGCAGTGACGGACGTTGCGCGCAAGATGGACGGCAGGCGATGGGTCCTGAAACTGCGGTGCACGAGCTAGCGCACGCACTCGGCTTCGGTGGTGGAGAGACTTCTCTGCTTATCAGTCAGAGGCTCCCCGGCTGCTTCATGCGCATTGGTGCACCGACCCGTCAAATCGATGCTCCCAAGGCGCCCGGCTGCAACACGTGCCTCCTGAACGTCGACGATCGCACGCTTTCCGTGGAGCCCCGCATGCACAGCGGCCTTTGTGTACCACTACTTGATGAGCGCAGATGCCGCCAGCGGTAGCTCTCACTAATCTTTCTTCTTCAACAAAAAGAACAAAAAGAAAAAGCAAGCAGACGACTTGCATCGCAGTATCCCACGAGGATACGTGAGATAGAAAAACCACAATTTTTAACTCTGATACTACTTCTACTTCTTTTTTTCCCTTCGCTCTTATCTTGTGGTCGGCTGTGACGATCACCGGTGAGCGCCGCCGTATGTGCGTGTGTGCATTGCGTGCCTTTATTTCCCCTTTCGCTGCTGGCTCTGGCAGCCCTCGGCTGTCTGCGAACGTATGACCGTCGAGTGCGTTGTGCAGAGAGGCAGCGACGTAAAGTGGGTATGAGGATACTGTTGCGAAATGCTGCGGTGCGCACACGGTTCCGAATTGTTTCAAGACGGCGGCTGCCACGCCTGCAAGCGCTTACCTTTTTTATTTTCATTTATTGAGTCTGTTTGCTTATCACATACTATTCCCATTTTTTTTGTAGTAAAAAGTTTCTTCCTGCTCCCTCTGCGTAAGTGCAATACGAGAGAAAAAACTCAGTGACGAGGAAGAAGTACGCTTCGGCACCGCAGCAGTCGCGTCTGTGTAGTAAAAAGGAGTGCTAAAGCTAAAAAAAAAAAAAAACTTAGTGTGTGTGCGACACGACATCCGGCAGGGATGGACCTATTCGACTCTCTTACTAGAGTATCTCGTCCATGTTTCCTTCTTCCTTTTTGATTTTTATCGAAGCGCAATTTTTTTTTCCTCCCACTTAGTCTCTTTTTGTCTAAACTGCCTTGTCGTTCTCCTTGTTGTACGTATGCAGAGAGCGAGGAGGTGACTCGCTTTGCCAACGCGGAGCGATGCGACGCACATGTCAAAGAATTCGAAGCGCCTCAAGTGTTGTGCCTGGATGTGTGATAAAACTGCATTCTTCTTTTCAGAAAAAAAAAACCAATTATTTGCCTTTCGTTTTCTTTCTTTATTTGTGCTGCTGATTGGCATGGCGAGAGCTTCATGGCGCATCTCTTCGGCTCTTTGGCAAAGCGTTTTCTTGTGTGTTGTGGGATAACCATGAAGGTGAAGAGAGCGAGAGACGCAGCACTATTCAAATGAAGTGTTTACGAAGCGTATGTGAAGGTTTTTTCAAAACCTCTCGAGCCTGCTAAATTACAGATATATAAATCTGGTCGCCAATGCTGCTTCCTCGCTCATCCATGCTTCCCTGCAATCCATGCATGCCCGTCTTCTTCAACCGCGTTTCCCCTTTTCCCTTTTCTCTCTCTCTCCTTTCTCTCTTTACGGTGCCTCTGGCTAACGATGCCGTAGATCTCTCCCCCTAAACCTTTTCTTAACTGCATATCGACCCCTTTTCCTTATCCCCTACCGCACAAGATCCACCTTTTTGTTCTCCCTCCCCGCTCATTACGTAAGCTCAGCTGACGCACGAAGAGACTCGACGTTCTCTTTGCGGTGCCATACCATCCGACTGCACTTGTGACTTTATTTTTTCCCCCTCTTGCTTTTAACCCAAACCACCGTGCGGTGACTCTTCTTTTCTCTTGCTCTCCTCCTTGAGACTTCACTCCATACCACCAGCGTTGCAGACACAGCTACGAACGTTTGTGGCCTCTGCGCCTCGTTTTTCGTAGCTCTTTACCTTCTCTCTCTCTCTCTCTCTCTCTCTCTCTGTCAAGCACATTGTTTACAATGGCGGACTTCGACACGCTGATGGCCGAGTGCACGGCTGCGCAGGACGAGATCGGCCGAGTGGCGCCATCACATCCACGCCCACCCCGAGCTGTCCTTCCAGGAGCACCAGACGGTGGCGTACATCCGCGCGGTGCTGGAGGGCTTCGGCTGCGCGGCGCTGAGCCTGTCGAACCCCGTGCCGACGCGCTGGTGGCGGACCTTGCGGGTGGCGCGGGTGCGGGCCCGTGATCGGCGCTGCGTGCGGACATCGACGCCGCTGCCGCTGCAGGAGGAGACGGACGTGCCGTTCAAGTCGACGGTGCCGAACGTGATGCACGCGTGCGGGCACGACACGCACACGGCGATGCTGCTGGGTGCTGCGAAGGGTGCTGTGCGCGCACAGCTGCGGAGATGCGGGGCACGGTGCGCTTCATGTTCCAACACGCAAAGAGGTCCCTCCTGGTGGTGCGTGGAGCTGGTGAAGGCAGGTGTGATGGAAGGCGTTAAAATGCGTTTTTGGGATGCACGTCACGCCGCACCTGCACGTTTGGCAGTTCGCGCCACGAAGAACGGCGCAGTGATGCCTCCAGCGATCGCTTCTCCATTTGGGTGCGGGGGTCGTGGTGGCCACGCGTCGACGCCGCATCTGCTGTGGACCCCGTGCCGATCGCCGCGGAGGTGGTGACGGCGCTGCAGACGATTGTTGCGCGCAAGGTGGACCCGAAGCTGGCGCCGGTGGTGTCGATTCCAACGATGACGACGGGGGCCGAACGAGAGCCACAACGTGATTCCGGACGAGGTGAACTGCTGGGGACCATTCGATCTCATGACATGGCTCTGCGTGCGAAGGTACCAGAGCTGATCGAGCAGACTGTGAAGGGCATCACATCGGCGCACGGTGCGGAGTACCGCTTCACGTAACAAACAAGGCTACACGGCGGTGGTGAACGATCCTGCAGTGACGGACGTTGCGCGCAAGATGGCACGGCGTGCCGTGGGCAACGAGGAGGCAGTGCATGAGATACATGACGTGCATTTTAACGGTGAGGATTTTTCTGCGTATCTGACAGCGGCCCCCGGCTGCTTCCTGAATATCGGTTGCACAGGTCCGTCTGCTGATGTTAACAAGGCAGAGGGCTGCACACGTGCCGCGTGCTGATTGATGAGAGCATGCTGTCGATTGGTGCGCGAGTGCACAGGCCTTCGTCTATGATCAGCTGATGGCGTAGCGGGTGTACAGGGTGCAGTAAAAATGGAGCCGGGCAACACGCTTATTGGTTTGGCCCGGTCTAGAAAGCCGCGCATGGTCAATTGTTGTCACTCTATTCTTGTTCTCTGCAACGCTTTTTAGAGACGTTTCTCTGTATCCGCTGCTGTCGAACCGTCCTTGTTTTACCCTTTTTTTTTGTGCATGTAGCTGCTAACTTGCGTTGCGATCCCAGAAATAGGGTTAGATGTTCAGTGCTTGACGGAAATCCGGCAGCACCAATTCGTCAGCATCTGCCTCGCTTTCTCGGCGTAACTTTTCTCTCTTTTTTTGACATATATATAACTTGTTCGCTGCGTGGTGCAACGCTTTATTTTCGCTTCTTCAGTGCTTCGTCTCATTTATGACAAGAGAAATACAGTGAAGGAAAAAAATTCGTCTGCGCGATGACGACGCACGCCATCTGCATCCATGCAGGGGACGTAGAACTCAGTCAAGAAAGGAAAAAAAAAGTAAACTTTTGGCCACGAGAACGCCATCTTTTGTTTTACGAACGAGTATCGAATCATGTCGCCCGCTTTTTATTATAATTGTGGACGCGGTTTTGTGTCTAACCTCCTAAAAAAAGGAAAAGAAAAAACGGATATAGCGGATCGTGAACCAACGATCTTCACATTTTCGTTTTTTTTTCTTTGGTTTTGGTTCTAGTGTTGTTATTATTCCTTTCTTATACCCTTAGCGTTTTTTTCTTTTTTTTTTTGATCATGCTGATATCGACCGTAAACTTATTCTGCACGAAAATTTGATTTCCCCCCTTCATTTTTTCTCTCTTTTCATTTTTTCTGTAATTTGCGGAGAGACAGCCGTGAGTCGGAAACGGCGTTTCTCTCAAGAATTTCTTCCCCTAATTCTCTCTTTTTCTTTCTCCCTTCGATGTGCTGCTTCCTGCGAGTTTTCTCAAACTACGCGTAGAGCAGCGCATACATCTCTACTACCTGCATGTCGGCGTTTATGTGAGTAGGTACGTGGGTAGAGTGCAGACTACATACTTGTTTTTTCTTCTTTTTGTCTTTATATACCTCCTTCACTTTCTGCCTTTTTTTAGTTTATTTACTGTGATTTTGCAGTTCACTGATTTTCGCGCCCGTCTTTGTTACCATCGCTTGATTTTCCGCGAAGACAAAGAAAAAGAGAAAGTTAAGAAAAAGTGTTTGCCGGTAACACCCCACAAGAGTGCCTTACCGCTCTTGATTTGAGTTTGTCAGGCACGTCTGCGACTAAATAAATTTGTGTGTGTGTATGTCTTGTCCTAATCGTTGCGCTGCTCGAGCATACTCTGTGCAACGCAGACTGGTAGGCAGAAATAATGATTCACCACCCGAAAAAAGGGAAAGCAGGCGTCGACCGAGCAGGCAACTTCCATAAAGCGGCCTTTTGCGGCGTGTTCCCCCTTCGACTTGTCATGTCAAACGCACCGGCTCCCGTTCTGTCAGTACGTGACGAAATCGCACACACCGTTAATTTTCCTTTTCACCTCCCTCCACCTTCATCACTTCCTCTCCTCTCACTACATCACTCTAAAAAATAAAATGGCACAATTACTTTCACTCTCTCCGCTCCAACGGCGACGCCGTGACACCCTTTGCTTCCGCTTCATGTTCATGCATAAACGGACTATTTGTCAGACCCGGTGTAGCAGCATTCTTTCCCTCTATCGACTCTTATTGCTTCTTTATTCATTTCTTTTTGCTAAGTAGAACCAAAAACAATTATTTTACGAGGACACGATCGACGTCGCGAATACCATTGCTGTATCGTACCATAATTCCTTACCGCTTACTTTCCCCTCCTTCTCTTTCTCAATTTTTCCAAGTGTTTGCGTTGCGCTTCTCGACGTTGCCTTTGCGCTCCTCCTTCCGCAGCCATGGCCGACTTCGACAAGATGATGGCTGAGTGCATGGCAGCAAAGGATGAGATTATTGCCTGGCGGCGCCACATCCACGCCCACCCCGAGCTGTCCTTCCAGGAGCACCAGACGGTGGCGTACATCCGCGCGGTGCTGGAGGGCTTCGGCTGCGCGGCGCTGAGCCTGTCGAACCCCCGTGCCGACGGCGCTGGTGGCGGACCTCGCGGGCGGCGCGGGTGCGGGGCCCGTGATCGCGCTGCGTGCGGACATCGACGCGCTGCCGCTGCAGGAGGAGACGGACGTGCCGTTCAAGTCGACGGTGCCGAACGTGATGCACGCGTGCGGGCACGACACGCACACGGCGATGCTGCTGGGTGCTGCGAAGGTGCTGTGCGCGCACGCCGCGGAGATCCGGGGCACGGTGCGCTTCATCTTCCAACACGCGGAGGAGCTGCCTCCTGGTGGTGCGGTGGAGCTGGTCAAGCTGGGAGTGATGGAGGGTGTGAAGTGCATCTTCGGGATGCACTCCGTGCCTAACATGCCTGCTGGTTACGCCGCGGTAAAGGATGGCAAGCTGACGAGCATGAGCGACTCCTTCTCTATCTGGGTGCGCGGTCGTGGCGGGCACGCGTCGACGCCGCATCTGCTGGTGGACCCCGTGCCGATCGCCGCGGAGGTGGTGACGGCGCTGCAGACGATCGTTGCGCGCAGGGTGGACCCGAAGCTGGCGCCGGTGGTGTCGATCGCGACGATGACGACGGGACCGAACGAGAGCCACAACGTGATTCCTGATGAGGTGAAGCTGCTGGGAACGGTGCGCTCGCAGGATATCGACGTGCGTCGGACGGTGCACGATGCGATTGAGCAGATTACGAAGGGCATCACGTCGGCGCACGGTGCGGAGTACCGCATGGAGTACCTCTACGGCTACGACATGGTGGTGAACGATGCCACGGTGACCGATGTCGCGCGCAAGGTGGCTCGGCGCGCTCTCGGCTCGGAGAAGAATGTGATCGAGGTGCCGCATGCCATCTTTGGCGGCGAGGACTTCTCCGGCTACCTGACGGGTGCCCCCGGCTGCTTTATGTGGTTTGGGTGTGGTGACATGTCGTGCATGACCGGGCCAGTGGAGGGGCTGCACACCTGCCGCTTTAAGGCGAATGAGGAGGCGCTGCCCCTTGGCGCTAAGGTGCACACGGCGTTTGTGTACGATCAGCTGATGTCAGCCGAGTCTAGCTAGATGCTGTAGGAGAAAAAGCAACAAAAAAAGATGTGTGTCGAACGGGTAGTTGCCGTTTGAGACGCGCGTGCTTGTGTGTGACCCTCGCAGATCAGGGGGAAGGTCATTAGGATCAAAAGGCCGACTCTGCGTGTCTCGTTCGTGTTTCAAACACCAAGAAAGATGAATGACAATCGAAGCTTGCCTGCGTGTGTCTGCAAGCGTTTTACTGCAATTCTTTTTTTTTGTTTTTTCACTATAGCAGACTGAAGCGTCATCGATACGCGAGAAGCGAGTGAGCGGAGCAATTCATTTCCATCTTTTCTAACACGAGGAAAAAAAAATGTTTAATTGTGAAAGGCGCTTCCGTGGCGGCCATCACCATTCATCTTTTCGAGCGCGCGTAAGCAGCAAGTAGGTGCCGCTTCAAGATGTGATATTGTTGTGTGTTTTTTTCTCCATTTTTTTTTTCCCACCTCCTTCAGCAAAGCCAAATCTTGTGTTCTCTCCTCATGGCTACACGACGCTCAGAAAACGTCTATATATATTTTTTTTTTCCTCTCTGCAATCGCTATTTTTTTTTTTCTGCGCGTGTGCGGCGCGTTGACCAAAAACCGCCTGTGAATTCGCTTCTCTGTTGTAGCTGGCTGCTGAAGTGCGTACGTGTGCTCGGTCTCTCTTCCGAGCTTTTTTTCTTTTTCTCCTTCTTTCCTAGCGCATGGCAAAGAACACACACAAAAAAAAAATACGAAAACGTGGTTAAAGGCGTTGCGACCTATGTCCGGATGCTGAAGGGTGTTCGCAACGGTCGCGATGAGTTTGCTCTCCTACTTTCATTGTCTTTCTCCTTTAGGTGCTACTTACCACTTCCCTTTTCTTTACCACGTCGCACAACGTGACTTTTTTTTCTTAAACTCTCTTTTGTATCTTCAACGCTTTTCTCATCTCTTTCTCTCTTTCTCTCTTTCTCTTCGGCGAATGAACCTTGCGGGGACGGAGGAGCGTTGGAGTAAAGTGCGTCCTCTCTCCCTCTGCTTCTTTCTCCCACGTCACAGCTAGGGTGAGAGGGGGCGATAAAGGGTGTCAGTGTTTAATCACGCGAGCATGTGTGCCGCCTCGCCCACCACCCTGGTGAGGGCACATCGCTCGTTGTATGCTGGCAAGTCTGGCCCTCTTGTCGCGTGCTCTGCTTCATTCTCCGCAGAATGCAGAACCCGACATTGAAGACTGCACTGCGATTCAAGGCGTCTCCGCAATTTGAAAACAGCATGGCAGAAAAGAAAAATGAAAAGAATGAAATTAAATAACAACAGAACAACATTAACACAAGCCTCAGCAGTCTAAGTAGGACGGTGGGGTACCGCGTTTACTTCTCTTTTTGTCTACCTGACGGTAGAGTGGGTTTTGTGCAGAGGAGACGCAGTACTGCCCACTGAGAGCGAGACAAAGGTGATGTGAGGCGCATTTAGTTTCTGCCTCGGGCAGTGCACACCGTTGCTCAACAGTAAGGCATCACAGCCTGTTTAGTGGTTGCCCAAGTTCTGCTCTTCTTCAGCGTCCCGTCTTACCGAGTGCGATAGCTGAAGTGGTCAGTTGGAGGAAAACTATTGTTTTTTCCCCTTTTTTGTTTCTCTCTCTCGGCTTCATTATTCGACAAGATTTTCATTCTTGTGTGTCGTGTTGTGCTGCGCGCAACACGAGTAGCTTCTTAAAAAGAACACACCCAACGCCTTGTCTGGTTGGTGAAATGACGTGCCTGTGCATTTCTCCCTCTCCTCCTCCTTCTTTCTGTTTCGCCGAAAATAACAATAATGGGGTTGGTTCATTTGCTCATCTCCATCGCGTCTGCACGCACACCCACCCAGACGCACACACATACTATCGAACCTCCGCGCTTCTCGTACACTATTGTTTTTTTTTTTGCTTCCATCCTCCCTCCTCTACTCCTTGAATTCTCTTCCTTCTCCGCAAATTTACCCATGGCGGACTTCGACACGCTGATGGCCGACTGCACGGCTGCGCAGGACGAGATCGCCGAGTGGCGCCATCACATCCACGCCCACCCCGAGCTGTCCTTCCAGGAGCATCAGACGGTGGCGTACATCCGCGCGGTGCTGGAGGGCTTCGGCTGCGCGGCGCTGAGCCTGTCGAACCCCGTGCCGACGGCGCTGGTGGCGGACCTTGCGGGTGGCGCGGGTGCGGGGCCCGTGATCGCGCTGCGTGCGGACATCGACGCGCTGCCGCTGCAGGAGGAGACGGACGTGCCGTTCAGGTCGACGGTGCCGAACGTGATGCACGCGTGCGGGCACGACACGCACACGGCGATGTTGCTGGGTGCTGCGAAGGTGCTGTGCGCGCACGCCGCGGAGATGCGGGGGCACGGTGCGCTTCATCTTCCAGCACGCGGAGGAGCTGCCTCCTGGCGGTGCGGTGGAGCTGGTGATGGCAGGAGTGATGGAGGGTGTTGAGTGCATCTTCGGTATCCACTGCGTTCCTAACTTACCAGTTGGTTATGCTGCTGTGAAGAATGGCGCGTTTACGAGCATGAGCGACTCCTTCTCCATCTGGGTGGCGCGGTCGTGGCGGCCACGCGTCGACGCCGCATCTGCTGGTGGACCCCGTGCCGATCGCCGCGGAGGTGGTGACGGCGCTGCAGACGATCGTTGCGCGCAGGGTGGACCCGAAGCTGGCGCCGGTGGTGTCGATCGCGACGATGACGACGGGACCGAACGAGAGCCATAACGTGATTCCTGATGAGGTGAAGCTGCTGGGAACGGTGCGCTCGCAGGATGTCGCGGTCCGGAAGGTGGTGCACGATGCGATTGAGCAGATTGTGAAGGGCATCACGTCGGCGCACGGTGCGGAGTACAGCTTCAAGTACTTGTTTGGGTATGACATGGTGGTGAACGATCCTGCAGTGACGGACGTCGTGCGGCGCACAACCCGGCGTGCCCTCGGCGGCGAGGATAAGTTGACGGAGACCCAACACGCCATCTACGCTGGTGAAGACTTCTCCGCCTATCTGACAGCGGCCCCCGGCTGTTTCTTGTGGCTCGGCTGCGGCGATGCCGAATGCCGCACCGGGAAGGTGGAGGGACATCATACGTGCCGCTTTAAGGCAGACGATGGCATGCTGTCTGTCGGTGCGCGCGTCCACGCGTCTTTTGTGTATGAGCAGCTGATGGCGTAGCGGGTGTGCAGGGTGCGATGAAAAAGAGTCGAGCAACACGTTCGTTGAAGTGAACGCATCTTTAAAGGCACCTATGGTGGATGAAGGCGCTGAATTCTTCTTGTTGCTCCTTTCCTTTCAGGCGCTCAAAGAGGATGCTGCGCGGGTGTCTATGTCTGCATCACAGTAGCGGTGCATCGCCCGTGTGGGCGGTAGAGCCACGCACTGATAAATTTCGTGTGGAATTTATTGTTGCAGACGACGGCATGGTTTCATCTTCACTGGTGCTGCTATTTTGTTCTTGGTCCTGCGAGGCGATACAGACAGCGCGGTGCTTCGTGTGCGGCACCGAACTTCGTGTTGTGTTGTTCTCATTATTCTCGTGATGCTTTTTTAAGCTTAAGAGCAGGTATGGGCTTCGTCCACCTGGCTTTTACTTTTTATTATTTTGAGTTTCATTCTTTGCTATCGACTGGGATATGTCCGCCACCGTCGTTCCCCGTGCCGCTTTTCAACGGCGTCTGTGACTGATACGGCTTTTGGGTGCCTCTACCGAAAGACTACGCCTCGTTACTAATGTGGGCATGAACGACCTCCTTTCAGAGCATCTCCCTTTGGTTTTTTTAAACGACCTTTATATTCTCCAACTACTTTTTTTCAGGTTCGTGTGCGTAACGGGTGCTCTATTGAATCTGCTAGCGTGCTTTAACTCTGCCTAAGAAAAAAAAACGTTTCGTATCGTCTTTTGTTTAATTCAAAGCTGAAACGCTCTTTTCTCTTTCTCTTCTCTCATTATCCTCCCAGCAAGGAACACGAAATAATAATGTAAAAGAAAGCCGAGAGCATCAGTCCGTAAACGCCGTGCACGAAAGGACGCTTGATGTTACTCAGCTGTGAAGCGCTACATATCCCGTCTTGGCTTGACAGCGGCGGTTCCCGCACTTGCCTTTTTTTTTGTTTCCCTTTCTTCGGTCTAATCTGTTGTTCATGTGATAATTTGAGGTTTGCACTCTCAGTGAAACGCGTCTCTCAAAATTTCTCTCCCGTGTCGTCCGTCTCTCTTCCAATCGATCGCTCCGTCCGTCTCACTCTCTCTCTCTCTTCGTGCTGTACATATTCGCGCCATGCCAACGACGCAACCTGCTTATTTATCCCACCCGGCGTCGCAGCGATCACTCACTGCAGCATCGCGTGTCTCTCTCTCCCCCTTTTTTTTTTTCGAATTCTGACTTCTTATTTTTTCGCGAGTGCCTTTGCCTTCTTCCTTCGATTTCAAATTCTCTTTACTTCCTTCTTTTTCTTTCCCCCTTCCAGTGTCTTTACTATTGCTCATTTTTTCTTAAAGCAAAAATAAGCCTTTACGGCGTTGTCCTCCAACGAATACTACGGTGAAAGACAAACTTTATTTCCTAGTAAATACTATTTTACGTGTGTTGTGCGCGCTGCAAGCTCTGTCTGCCGTTTACCCGCCCCTCCACGTTATCACATTCGCCCCTTCCCTTCTTCCTTCTTAGCCCCCGAACACATCCGTTGCTCTCTCAACGGTGTTGTTCATTAGTGGCTCCTATCGCACTAACCTTACCTTATCTCATTTTCTTCTTCCAAACAACACTGTGTGGTTTGTTTTTGAAGATGTCCGGCTTTGACACGCTGATGGCTGATTGTGTGGCTGTCCAGCCAGACGTGGTTGCCTGGAGGCGCCACATCCACGCCCACCCCGAGCTGTCCTTCCAGGAGCACCAGACGGTGGCGTACATCCGCGCGGTGCTGGAGGCCTTCCGCGCTCCCGCGACGCCTACCTCGTCGAACCCGCGCCGCACGCCGCCGGTGCCGACCTCGCGGCGGACGCCGGCCTGCGGGCCCGTCACTCGCGCTGCGTGCGCACCATCCGACGCCTGCCGCTCGCAGACGGAGACGACATGCGCCGCTTTCAGTCGCACGGTGCCTGAAACGTGAATTGCACCGCGTCGCGGAGGCACCGAAAACACAACGCCAGCACGGCGATCGGACCGCGCTGGCTGCTGCCCGAAGGTGGCGTGTCCGCGCACCGCGGACGCATCCGCGGGCGCACGTCGGATTCGCTCCTTCATCTTCCAGCCACGCGAGCGCACGCTGCCTCTGGTGGTCCGCCCGCGCCAGTTGGTGAAGGCAGGTGTGTTGAAGGGGGTTAAATGCATTTACGGCATGCACATCTCCCCCGCGCTGCCCACCGGCACCGTCACAACGATGGGCGGCACCATCATGGCGGGAGGGGACAACTTTGCAATTCGCATCCGCGGTCGTGGTGGCCACGCGTCGACGCCGCATCTGCTGGTGGACCCCGTGCCGATCGCTGCGGAGGTGGTGACGGCGCTGCAGACGATCGTGTCGCGCCGCTTCGATCCAAAGGTGGTGCCGGTGCTGTCCATCACAACGATGACGACGGGGCCGAACGAGAGCCACAACGTGATTCCTGACAAGGTGAAGCTGCTCGGGACGGCGCGCTCCTTTGCGCGAGATGTTCGGGAGCGTGCGCCGTCGATGATCGAGTCGGTGGCCCGCAGCGTCGCCGCCGCGCACGGAGCCACGATCGACTTCCGCGTCATCCCGGGCTACCCCTGCACGGTGAACGACACGACGGTGGCGGCGGAGGTGGCGGCGATGGCGCGTCGCGTTGTCGGCAACGATAAGTTTGTGCCGATGACGCAACCGCTGAACGGCGGCGAGGACTTCTCTGCCTACCTGGAGGCCATCCCGGGCTGCTTTGCCTTTGTTGGTATGCAAAACCTTGCGGAGGGCTGCGGGGCACACCCAATGCACTCCTGCTTCGTGAAGGTGGACGAGAGGGCCTTCGTGACGGGCGTGAAGCTGCACGTTGCGTTTGTGCAGGAGCGGCTCATGCAGGCACCCGCAGAGTCGGAAAAGAAGCCCGAAGCGTACGTGAAGTCGTCCTTGTGATGCCATCTTCTTGTAGCATAGAGGGTGTGCGGTGTTCATGAGCCAACGTAGCGATGGTCGTCTAGTGGTTAGGACATTCGCCTCACACGCGAGAGATCGCGGGTTCAATCCCCGCCCGTCGTACATTTTTTCCCCTCTTTTTTTTTGCCGCCCCCGCGACGACGCGTTCTTTGGCCATCCCGAAGGCCACCGGCAGACTAAAAGATCTTTTTTTGTTCTCCATTCCTCCCTTCTCTTCTCACCACATAACACGCGCAGTGTTGTAACCATTATTATTATTGTGTGTGTGTGTGTGTGTTTTTACTCTCTTATCTTAACGTATTTTTGCCGTTCTCTTTGTGCCACATCAGCCCGAGAAAATGGCCAATAATGAAGAGTCCCTC
Organism: Crithidia fasciculata; assembly: GCA_000331325.2. Taxonomy (NCBI): domain Eukaryota; phylum Euglenozoa; class Kinetoplastea; order Trypanosomatida; family Trypanosomatidae; genus Crithidia; species Crithidia fasciculata. The sequence continues at coordinate 16,742 of AODS02000023.1, forward strand.
TCACCTCTTCTAGTGGAAGGCGGTCTTGGACTACAGTAAAATGGTCCACCACCCCTAAAAAAGAAAAAAAAAGAAAAAGAACTAAAACCAAACAAACAAAATTAATGATGATGAGAAAGGAATAGCTGCGTGCGACACTGTGGTGGTTGTAACGGCTTTTTAAAAGGTTTCTCCAATGCTTAAAAGAGGCGCCTCAGCGTGTAGATCGCAGCAAACGGCACACGTTTGCATAACCCCAATCCTGTTCACTGATTGGGGTGACTCGCTCAGCACTGCTTCTTCGTTCTTCACAACTTATCCCTCGCTTCCTGTTCATGACCCTCCCAACAATCACACGCTCACTCCCAACTATCGTTTCAATACCATTAAACCTTCCCACTTGCCCCACTTTTTAGTAAGTCACATAACACCCAGCCTCTTTCTTTTATTCACATTGCTCTCTCCTTCACAGGATTTATAAACCACACGCATTGTCAATAAATACAAATCACCTTTCTCTTTCAAGCGTCTCCTCTTTACGACTCCCGCCAAACTTTTTTTCTCTCTCTTCAGCCAGACTATACACCATGACGGCGCCGAAGCCCAACGTTGACGCGCTGCTGAAGCCGCTGGTGATTGGCCAGACGACGCTGAAGAACC
>AODS02000024.1:0-21843 GCA_000331325.2 Crithidia fasciculata
AATGAAGGAGGGTCTCAGAAAGAGGATAGTCGCGTTCTCTTTTCTCTCTGTGGAGAATGACTAAGTGCACCGTTTTTGCGTGCCTGCAGTGGCGTTGTCATTTCCTTGCACTATCAGCCTTTCCCTTCTCTTTCCTTCTCACTTTGTGTCTCACGAGTATAAAAAAAAAATAACAACAACAACAGAATACAGTTTTGAATCGGTCACATCGCAGAGCCGTACAAACCTTTTTTCCCTGTTTTTCTGTTTATCTCGTATCGAAAAAAAACACGCACACCCACACCCACACCCACACACAGGCGCGAATACAGCCTCTCTCTTTTCCCTCTTCCTCTTCTTCACGCACTCGCAGGGAAGAGAGTCAAGAAGGGCTCTGAGAGGTGGGTGTCAACACTTAATCGAACCGTAACGAATAGAGCGAGGAAGCACGACTAGCAGTCTCTTCTTATCCCCACGCGTGTCTGGACTGACCCGAGCATTTTCTTGTGAATTAACATCGGTGCACCGCACAGGGCGAAAGCACACGCGCGAGCAGAGCTCCCCCATGTTCGGAGACTCGTACAAGAACGATGGCACGACGGGCGACGCCGCAGCAGAAGGCGGCCACAGGCACACCGTCCTCGCCGCCAAGTCCACCTCTCCGCAGGCGGCCAGCCCCACCGCTGACGGCGCTACTGAGCCGTCGGGTAAGCCGCACACCGTGAAGGAGATCATCAAGGCTCTCGATGAGGAGCAGGACGTGAGCGGACCCAAGGGCGGCTGCTGCTCCCGCATCTTTGTGCCTTTCCTTGTCGCCGTCATGATCATCGCCATCTTCGCCGCCATCGTCTACACGAACGGCTCGGGCACCGACGTCGAGGCGGCCCCGCGGGTGGCGGTTATCGTGATGGAGGGCTTCTCCGGCACCATCTTCCACTCCCTCATGCAGTCCGGCGTGCACCTGCCCAACATCGCGGCGATGCTCTCCGGCAGGGAGGGTGTCTGGGCGGAGTGCGCCTCGGCGTCGCAGTCCAGCTGTGCCCGCGCCGTCGTCGTCGAGAACGACACGTCAGGGGAGGTTTTTATCAGCGCCGCGGCGGCCGCCGCGTCCATCTTCTCCGGTGTATCGCCGCGCTCGCACATGGTGATGAACGGCACCCTGCAGAGCATGTCCACCTACGCGACCACGTCGAAGATGTACCCAAGCTTCGTGAAGCGGGTAAAGGATGCGGGCAAGACCGTCGCCGTGATGGCCACCTCGCACGTGCTGAACTCGCTGAACGCGGCAACTGGCGGCTGCAGCGAGCCTGGCGTGCTGGACATGGAGTGCGGCCCGACCCAGGCCGACATCATCTCCTCTGCCGTGGACGAGCTGTCCGGCAACATTCACCTCGACTGCCTGGCCCTGTCGAGCTGCAGCGTCAACCACCGCCTCATGAAGGCGCCGACCGACCCGCAGCAATGCACCAACGGCCACAGCGAGGCGCAGTTCACGCGGCAGCTGAACAACCTCTTTGGCGGCCTTGCCTACGCCTCACCGACGCAGGAGCACGCCGTGCAGAACACCATCGCCAACAACCTCGACGACTCTCTCTTCGTCTTCCACTGGAACGCGCTGGCGGTCCGCGCGGCAAGCCTCGACCTGCCAGAGTTCCAGTACAACGCCTCCTCGCGCGAGTACGTCGCGCAGGCCTACCTGCTGGATGCGATGGTGGGGCAGGTGATCAGCTACATCCGCGACCGCGCTCGCAGCCAGAAGGAGAACTGGCTTGTGATTGGGCTCTCCGACCACGGCGGCAACGCCAAGAGCTTCAACGCCCCTGTCTCGACCGCCACCGCGGAGGACGCCATTCCCTTCTTCATGGCCACCTACACCTCCAGCACGAAGGGCTTCATCTCGCTGGCCCCGTTGGAGCGTCCTGTGACGCAGGTGGACGTGCTGCCGACGGTGCTGACGTGGCTCAACGTCGCTCCCTACGATGAGGAGACAACAGCGGTGATGAACGGCCAGAACACGTCGGTGGCGAGTGCCGCGGTGGAAGCGCAGGTGGCGGAGCGGAAGACGTTAGAGGGGCTCGTGCAGGGCATCTGCAGCACCGGGAAATCTCCGGCCGACTGCGCACCGTAAGCGCCACCGCAGCAGGCTCTTCCCCTCCTTCCACCGCTCACGTTCGCGGCTGTGCGTGTTGCACGGACACCGGGTGTCTTGTACGCGGTACTCGAATAAAAGAAGAAGAGATTTTTACCGCTTGAGGTTCTGTTCATTTTGAGCTTTTTTTATTTGGCGGCGTCGTATTTGTCGTTGTGTCTGTCAGCCAAGGTGTAAAGCATTTTTCTAAAATTTTATTTTGCTGTACTACGTCGCTATCTGGCGCGGCGACGTCAGTGATTTGCAAAGGTGTTTTGGGACCCGCTTGGCTACATCTCTGTAGAGCTGCGAGCACGTTGGGAGTGGCGATGATCTAGTGCAATTCTTACGTCTAGTGCCACGCAGTTGTGTCACCGCATTTCATTCTTCGCTCTCTCTTCCTGTGGCTGCGCTGCCACTATACAAGCTTTTTTTTTTACGAGAGAAGATTGAACGGGCTGGTTTTGTTTCTTGACTTCACGTCTCGCTGACTGTTTATTTGTTTGTTCTTTACCTCTTTTGCTCCTTTTTTATGGATGCTGATACGTGTGACACAGCATTTTCTGTTTTTATGGTTGTGTGTAGCATCGTTGTCGTTGTTGGTGGAGTGTTGACGCATATGTGGTGCACGCATGAGTGATTGCTGTGCGTTTGAGGTTGACAAGCGGGATGCTGAGCTGAGATGGACGAGGAGGCTTGAGTGAGCGACGCGAAAACAATTTTCCTTAGTTTTACTGATCTCACTTCCGTTTTTACACCAAACAGCAGCCTACTGCAGGTGGACTGCAGGCGTGGACGACGTTGTACGTGGTGTTACGTCAGTGCACGTGTGCTATTTGATTTTAGTCGCGGTGCTTCGTTTTCCCCCGCCCTCTCCCTCCTCGGCTCTGTTTCTTGTTGGGTTTGTGTTCCATTTCTATCTTACCTTTATCGCAAAGACACCACAACAACTATGATACCCGCCAATAGCTGCACGAAGCGCAGAGACAGCTCAAGAGTTTGCAAGTGATGGAGAGATGAAGGAGTTACCACCGTGCACGTGAGCTGCGTCTGGCTGTCACGCAGCCCTTCTCCATAGTCGCGGATGGCGAAACGTGACTGCGTGCAGAGGTTCTCAGCTGACTTCTGTGTAGATTGCAATGTCCAATGCTGCCAGATGCAGTTCTTTAGCAATGATGGGTGTTCAGAGAGTAGCACGACACACGTTCCCCTGTCCGGCCTTACTGGCTACTTTGCTTTTTTTTTTTGGTCTGGATATCGGTGGCTGCGCCTCGTGTGCGAGAGCAGCTGTCCTGTAGCGTCACTTTCTGGCTCTGCACCGCTTTGCGAACGAGACTGCCAATTCAATTGAAGCGCCACTTTCACACATTCCAGCTCCTCTCCCTCTCTCTCTTCTCTCGTCTTCCTTCATCTCTGCCTACTGCGCACAAGGTTGGCTTTTTGGTGCGAAACAGATTAACAAACAAACAAAAAAAACAGAGCTTCAGCTTCGATTTGAAGACGCAGAGAAGCACACACGCCGCGCAATCGTACATTTACCTTGCAGTGTATAATTTCTTTAACTTCCATAAATTACCGGTGGGACGTGCTGTTTTTCTTGCTTTCTTATTGCATCACGGCAATTCAGGTTGAGGTGCTGGAGACGTCGCGTTCATTTCTTTCCCTTTTAGATTTGCCTTTTGCGTTGCGCAGAGGGCCTTCGCTGAGTAAGGCTTCAGTAAGTGGGTCTTTACGGGGTCTAGCGGACTATTCTTCACTTCCGGCTATTCTGTGTAACTCTCTCTCTCTTTTTTTATCGCACAAATTTGCGGATCGTGCTCACTACTTGATCTCTTTTTTTTGCACAGCTGCTGTGCAAAAGGCGAAGATAAAGCACATCGATTTCCTTTGCCTTGATGGAGTGGCGTCCGACGTTAAGCCGGGGTGAGGAGAAGGAGCGGGCCACCACAGCCGGGCGTGCTCCTGCGACAGAGAGCGGGCCAACCGCCTCGCCGCCCTTTGCAGATGACGCGACGTGTGCCGCCCAGCGCCGCCCCACCCAACAAACGACGCCCCTCGATGTCTCTCCCCTCGTCACCACTGGGGAAGCGATTGACGTGGTGGCGGCGCAGTGTGAGCGCCGGGGTCTCACCAGCGCCAGTACGTGGCTAGGCGAGATGAGCCTCCACGCGCTGCCGTGCGTGCTGACTGCAACCGTACCGCCCGCATCCGCCCTTGTAACGGTGGTGAGGGACCTCGACGCCGACGCCGTCCGCTCAGCGGCCGTGCCCTCCTCGTCCACGCCGTTGCAGCTACACTTCCAGCGGCAACACCGCGTCGCGCTCGGCTACTTCACGAAAGGGGAGTATCAACGCTGTCACCAGACTATCCTGCGTGAGATAATGCGAGGCGGCGAGGCGGGATCGAATGGGACTGGCGTGGTGGCGGAGAAAGCGTCTCCTCCTTCTATGCCGTCACCGGATATGGTGCGCGGCTTCCGCACCACGGCGGTGCCCTCTCTCCTCCAGTTTCTCAGCCTCTACGCGCTCTTCATGGACGGGATGCGGATGAAGCAGTTGGGCAACAACGCCAACGCCGCGGCATCCGGCATCGGTGGTGGGGGTGGCGGGGTCGGCTCGCAGCGCGCGGTGCACCCCCACGCACGAGTGCTGCGTGCCTACCTGCTGGAGGCGATGCGAAACCCAACCAACGTCCTTCGCCCGCGCAGCCACGCCGCTGCAGAGGCGACGTCGCCGTCCTCTCGCCCTCAGCCGGGCAGTGACACCCAGACATTACAGACGTTGGAGAGGCACATCGACCCGGTGGTGCGGACGCCGGCGATGGCGGACGGCTGGGACCCACACACGCCGAGCGCGAAGAAGCAGCCGTGGACGATCACGAGTGCGTCGCGTGTGCCGGCGGTCGGCTCGGCAGGGCGGACCTTCATCGCCGCGGCGAAGGGCAGCAGCAGCGCCGGCTCGCTGGCGTTCTCGAACGTATCGCCCGGGACGCAGGTGAAACCGTCCGCTGGCAGCCCCGCGGTGGCGACTCCTGCTCCGGGTGCGGCGGCGGCCTCGCCATCGAGTGCGGTGCCCGACGTTGGGGCGGCTGACCTCCTCCACATTGACCCGTATCTCACCTGGCTGATGGGCGTGGTGCTGCGAGAGCTGCGGATGCGGCAGGAGTGTGCCACCTTCCTCCTTGCCGCCGTCACGGTCAACCCGCTGCTGCGCTGCGCCTGGGAGGACCTCACCTCACTGGTGAGTCGCGAGGCCCAGCTGGTGGAGATCGACGCCGCGCTGGACGGGGTGGAGCCGCACTTCATGATGGACATCTTTGCGGCGGAGGTGCGGGGCCTCTTGGGGGTCACACCCGTCTCCACGGCACGCCTGCGTAGTGTTGCGGGTGCTGTTGCCGCGGCAGGCGGTGGCGGTGGCGGCGAAGCTTCTTCTCCACCCGCCGCCACGTCCGCGCCGCTCGCCGCTGCGTCGCCGGATGCCCTGAACGGGGCCGACGTGGGCGACGCCTCAGCGCCGCGCCTCCACCTTGGCACCGCCGACCCAGCGCAGGCAGCAGCAGTCAAGCCGTCGCCTCCACCGCCTCCACCGCCTCCAGCGGCGAGTGCCGCGTCTGCTGCTGCCGCCCCGACGAACGCGTGGGAGTGTCTTGGGCTGCTCTTCCCCGACACGCCCCACCTCCTCAGCCAGCTCGCGCACTACTACTACCACCAGCGCAACAAGCTGGACAAGGCGGAGGCGATTTACCAGCGCATCCGCGTGCTCGACCCCCACTACTACGGCATCCTGTACGACTACTCGAACGTGCTCTACACCCGGCGTGACCGCCTTGGCTTGAGCAGCCTCGTGCAGTCCGTCTACCACGCCGACGCCTTTCGTGCCGAGACGAACTTCGCGGTGGGCAACTACTACGTCCTGCTGGGACAGCACGACAGGGCGGCGCTGCACTTCCATCGCACGACGGCCATCGACCCGCAGTGCGCCGAGGCGTGGTTGCTGCTCGGCCACGCCTACGTGGAGGTGAAGAACACGACGGCGGCGGTCGAGGCCTACCGCACCGCCGTCGAGCTGAACGAGCGCGACTACCGTGGGTGGTACAACTTGGGCCAGATCTACGAGCTGCTGGAGGCCTACCACCATGCCCTCTACTACTACTGGCACACGACGTCGCTGCGTCCCGCCGACCCGGGGATGTGGGTGGCTGTGGCGAACTGCCTCGAGCACGACGGGCGTGTCGCCGAGAGCATCGCCTGCCTTGAGCGGGCGGAGAGCTACGACCAGAGCAGCTCCCCCAACTACCCGGCCTACGTGCGCCGCATCGCCACGCATCACATCGCCAACTCCAGCTTCACCCGTGCCTGCGTGTACCTGGAGAAGCTGGTGCATAGCACGGCCGCCACGAACGAGGACCTGCTTCTCGGCTTTCCCTTCCTGATCCAGCACTACGTTCAGCGTGCCCGCAAGTCGATGGAGGTGTCGGCGCGGTCGGCGAGCTACGACCCGGCGCTCTTCTCGCCCGGCGTGAACCTCTCTCCGGCGTCGTCGCCGGCGTCGGGGGTGGCGGGCCGGACGGCGCTGCACCACGCCCGTGCGGCTGCCGCGCTGCAGCACCTCCACAAAGCAGAAGAGCACCTTGGGGCCATGGCCGAGCTTGTCATGCCCGGCGGCGTTAAGGACATGATTGCGATGGACGGGGAGACGGAGCCGGTGCCCACCATGGCGGGCTTAGAGAACTACACGGACGACGTCTCCGCATCAGGACGGCGGCGCGCCAAGCAGGCTGGTGCTGGCGTGGCAGCAGCGCGTGGTTGGGATAGCCAGGCCAGCGCCGTCGCCGAGCAGCCGCCGATCGCCTTTGCCCGGAGCCGGTACCGCGAGATTGGATTGTTGAAGGCACAGGCGACACAGCTGCTGCACCCCCCGACACAGTCGCCCTCGGTGTTGGCGGCGGCCTCCGCTGCGTCGGCGGCGGCAGCTGTGGGCGGGCAGCAGTCTCATCAGCGCGGTTTTTTTGCGCCACAGTTGGGGAGGCGGTCGTAGGCCCCCGTGCCTGCCCGTGCGGAATCGTATGTTTGTGTGTGTGTGTTTCGCTCTGCCGTTGTGCGTGGCGCCGCTGTACGCGTCTGACTGTGGTCCTTGATGATCCTTCTCGAAGAAAAAATATAATAACATACAGAAGCATAGTGACTGTCTTTCTCCGTTTTTCTTGTTGTCGTCTCTCTTAGATCCTGCTTTAGAAATTGTTGTTCAAGATAAGGAAAAGCTCGCCGATCGGCCTTTTGGCGATCTATTCGTACAGTTTTGCCCCACTTGATCGGTGGCTTGGCGTCCTAGTGTCTCGAGGCAGCGGTGGAAGACAGGAGCGATTTGCCCTGAGCAAATGAGAGGCTGAGGAAACGCATGGCAGGGTAGCTGACAGCACGTCAGGACTGATTTTCTACGTTTCAGTCAAAGCTTCTTCGAGAACTTGTTCGTGAAGAACTTCCAGTCCATGTCTGCTGCTACCCAGACGGAGAAAGGGGGCCCAGGGCGTCGAGTACTTCTCTTTTTTTCAATTAAGTGGGACTCTGACGGCGTGAGTTTTGCGTGTGCATTGGCGGTGCATGCAAGCATGCATGCGAGGCTGCTAACGTGCTTTTCCTTTGTTCTTCGGACTGCGGCCTCATCTTGTCCATCTCCTTTTACCTTTTTGCAAATTTATCGTCCGCTTGGCGACTCACACAGGACTTTTTTTTTCTGGCTCGGTGTCGACGGGTTGCGTGCTCATCAGCCTTCGCACCCAGACACAAAGAAAGGGCGGAGAAAAGCTGGTGCATGCCTTGACCAGCCACCGCATCATAGACGCTTCAAGCTACCCATCTTCGTATTCCAGCTTTCATTAGCACAACTCTTGCCAGAGGAAGAGGAGCTGTGCTCTCAATTTTTTTTTTTATTAAAGAGGGTTTTACGCGTGTCTTCCCTTCCCTGTCACAGCGTCTTTGAGAGCGCTCATAGAATTGCACACATTTTATTCTCTTTTTTTTTGTATAGAGCGCAATGCCGGTGCCACTGCACGCACCACCGCCGCTGACGCATCAAGATGGATTACCGCCCTTCAGCGCGCAGCGGGCAACGTTGACCCACCCACCTCTCAACTCAGCCAGTGCAGCGCCACATCGAGAACAACCAGCAGCGACCACGCCGGCGTTCTTTTCCTCACCACCACGGCCTCTCTCTGCTTCGGGCGACGCGGCACGCTCTCGGACAGAGCGAGGAGAGGCCGCAGGCTCGCAGCATCAAGTTTCAACCGGCAGAATGTTTGACGCTGCGTTGCGAGACGACAGGCCAGCAGCAGCCGCAGCAGCCGCAGTGCTGAATACATCCACGACACACCCGCCTTCATCCACCGCGTCTTCCTCCGCCTCTTCATCCACGGCAGATCCGGCGACGCAGTCACGGCTTATCGATGACAGAGCCGGCAGAGAGCCCCAACTCCGTCCCCGCAGCAGCAGCAGCAGGGCGATAGACGCGGCACCGCCTTACCCCATTTCATCCCATCATCTCCACCCCACCTCAACAGCGGCAGCCGCAGCAGGCACAGTAGTGACGGTGCCGCTGCCCACACTGGTAGAGCAGCAGAAAGCTCGCATCCATGACTTGATCTACGAGCGCGACGGCCTCGCCGAGGAGCTGCAGGAGCTGCGGGACCTCTTTCACCGGCTAAGCGAGGACTATGAGCAGGCTGCGCAGGAGTCGGAGGCACGCCAGCTGACCTTGGAACGTGTGCAGGTGCAGCACGCCGTAGGACAGGAGGAGCTGGCGCAGGCGCGTGCAACAAGCGAGCAGCTGCGTCAGCGCATCCGCGACTTCGAGGGGGAGTGGGAGACACGAACGAAGCACCTGCGGGACCAGCTGGACGTCCTTTCAGAGGAGCGTGACGCAGCGCAGGAGCAGCGGGACGGCTGCATGTCGGAGCTGAGCCGTCTACGCCAGCAACTCCAACAGCTTCAGGCGAAGCTGTTTAACGCCGAAGGAGAACAACGCGAGGCGCTGCGGGTGCAGACGGAGAGCCATGCGCAGGAGATGCGGCTCGCTTTGCAGGAGAAGGCGGAGCAGCAGCAGACGCGCGCCGCCGCCACCCGCCTCGAGGCGCTGTTGACTCAGCAGCAGCTGACACAGATCGGCGCAAAGCAGACTGCAGCCGAGGAGGACCGCGCGGCGCTGCAGTGGCGCATTGCGGAGCTGGAGACCGTGGTGGAGCGGCGAGAACATCTCCGTGGGGAGCTGGAGCGGATGGTGACGAGCCTGCGTGCGCAGGTGGCCGATCACGAGCGGCAGAGTCGCAGCGACGCGCAGCGCTACACGCAGCGGGTCCATGAGCTGGAGCAGACCTACGAGGCACAGGTGCACCAGGAGCAGCACCGCTGCCTCACCCTGAAGGATGAGCTGACAGCGGCGCGGCGGGCTTTGCAGGAGGTGCACCGCCAACACGAGTCACAGGCGGAGGCGCACGCGGCGCACGCACGGGAGACCGCCGCACGTGCAGCGCGGCAGGAGGATGAGCTGCGGGAGCAGCTGCGCCAAGCGCGTGCCTCGCTGGCAGCCGCGACGGCTCTTGCGACGCAGCACGAGGCGGTGGCTCTCCGCTGCCAGCGCGAGGTGGAGGCGCTGCGCAGTGCCGCCGCACATCATCAGGAGCGCCATGCTCAACTCGAGGAGACGCAGACGGCGCAGGCGCAGCAGCTGCGGCGTGCCGAGGGCAGAGCGGAGATTCTCCAGACGCGGCTGCAGGAGAAGGAGCGGGAGGCGGAAGTGTTGCGCTGCACGATGGAGCAGACGGCGTGGACACGCGAGGCGCGGGAGGCGATGCAGCACTCGCTGGCCGCCCTCTGCGGCGTCCCCCGCGCAGCCGCCGTGAGGTGGTTGCAGGGGACGGCGGCGGACGCGCCACGGCTGGAGTGGCCGCCTGCAGCTGTCTCTTCCTCCTCAACTCCGAAAGACCTAAACAGCTCACCCACTGCAGTCCCTCCTGCTGCCTCTCCTGCATCTCCACCGGCGGCTACGTCTTCAGTGGGTCAGGAGCAGCAGAGGGTTGAGGTCAAAGTGGAGAATGCCACCCCTTCTGCGACCGCAGCAGAGGGCGATGATGTCCGCAGTCCCGTTCGCGACGCTGCCGCATCATCGCAGGTGGCAGCCGCGCAGCACATCGAGAGCATCGAGCGCACCGTCGCACGCGACAGCACGCGGCCCTCTGGTGCTGCAACGCCCGCGGAGCGCCTCCGCACCTACGCAGCTCCGCCACTGCACCCTGGCTCCCCACGTGCCCCCGGTACCACTTCTTCTGCTGCTCTCCTTCCTCTGCGCACACACCCCTTCGCCTTTGCACAAACATCCACTCTAGCAAGTCCGCAGGGGACGCCGTCGCCGGCACGCCACCAGTACAACGTGGCAGAGGGCGAGTCGGCAGAACAGGACAGCCATTTGCAGCCAGCGGAGGAGCCTGCGCCAGCAGTGGAAAGCGATGAGAAGTTCTTTGACGATTTCCACACGCCGATGGGGCGGCGTGACGGGCTGCGTCCGCCGCTGTGGTCTGCCCCGCGTGCCGGTTCGCACGAGCGCCAGGTGCCTCGACCTGTGGCTCCGCAAGGGACAGTGCGGAGTCCCGCGAAGGAGATGGGCGGAGGGGGTCTGCAGGCTGCAGAGCTGCTTGCCCAGCTGCCCCTTCGAGCACCTGCTGCGTCCCCGTCCGCCACGCCACTCGCCACCCCCTTTTCTTCTTCCTCTGCTTCTGCCCATGCCGCACGTCGGCCGCGCCGCACGGACCACCTCAGCGACGACACCAACGGCCTGCAGCAGTACTTGAGGGAGACGGTGCAGCAGGTGTTGGCGACGCAGCAGCAGCACCAGCAGCAGCAGGGGTCTCGCAGTGGTGGTCCGCCTCCTCCGCTGCAGCACCGCGCCTCACCGCCGGTCACGCGTGCCTCCGCGGCGGCGGTGCAGCGGCAGGGCCTGCCCGGTCACTCCCACTACACCCAACTCTTCGACGGCTCCCCGCTGCGCAGCGCTGCGGGCAGTCGTGCCGTTACGGAGGACGAGGCGGCTGAGGAGGACTTCGGCTCGGTGTCGCGGCCGCGATCGGTGCTGTCGGTGCTGCCGTGGCAACAACGCACCCCGATTTCGACGTCCGCAGCCGTCGTGCCAGCGGGTGGTGAGAGCGCTCCTCGTGTTGCCCTCCGCACGCCGACGCCGGCAACGACCAGCAGCACGCACAGTCGCCACCACGCGTCTTTCAAGACGCACAGCGTCACGCGTGTGCGCATCGATGCCGGTGTGGCCGAGACGCTAGAGCAGCTGGCGCGGCGGCAGCAGCGCCTCTTGGAGTCTCTCGCAAAAGAGAGCGAGGCAGCGCCAGCAAAGATGGGAGAGGTTGTGAATGCCGGGGCACCGTCCGATGACGTGACGCGCGCTCGTGCGGGCCCTGTGCCACCTGCCGCGTGGGCGTCGCCGCCGCCTCCGCCTACTGTCAGCGTTCATGGTCAAACGCTGTCTGCTTTACCGCCTGAGGTAAGCGAGACCACCGGCAGCGATGCGGGCATCGATCCACGGCAGCTGTCCTACGCCACGGCAGCCACCACGACCACGGCTGTGACGGCGAGCAGCGTGCAGGCGGAGCGGTGGTGGCAGCCGCGCGGTCTCGCCGCCGCACCACGGCCACTAGACACAGCGAGTACTGATAGGCAGGGGATGACACCCTCAGCGATGGTCGCCACGGCGGCCACGCCACCCGCTGCTCCTGCCCTTCCTGTCGAGTCAGCAACTTCTGCGTCGTCGAACAATGCAGGAGGAGGTGACAGAGCACTGCAGGGAAGTATGGCCGCGCAGTCCTGGACTTCTGCCGACGCCTCTGCAGGTGTGACGCGTGGCGCTGAGCAGCCGACCAGTGAGAGGGCAGAGGAGGACGGCGGCCTCTTTACGGCGGCCACGACGACGTCAGCACTGACGAGCGTGTCAGACGCGTCGTCTCTCACCCAACTCGAGCGCCGCTTTGCCCAGCCTTTTCACCGCCAGTAGAGACGCCGTTTTGGGCTGCTGATCATAAAAAAACAACAACAACAAAAACTAAGTACACAAGAGAGAATCGGTTCGAGCTACGTTCTCGACAAAGACAAGCGGGAGACAGCGTGTTGTGTGTCTCTGACTACCGATGACTTTGCAGCCGTGACTTTGAGGTGCGCTTCTCATTCACCCAATTCCTGCGGAGCTTTGTGTGCTGTCTCATAAAAAAGCATCTTTGTGAAGCGAGAGAGAGGAAGAAAGCTCACTAATTTACAGCAAGGCAAGCAATCAAGTAGCCCTGCTTCGTAAAATGTTCTCTGCCACTCACCTTTCTTTGAGGTCTGCAACCCCCCTTTCCCCCAATTTTTTTTCTACACACGTTTTGCTCGCTTTATCCACACTCGACGTTGCTGACTGCGATGACTGCCAACACCCGCCCTCCCTCACGCCCCCACACACTCGCTCTAAGGAATAAACAAACATTCACCTATTTTATCATCATTCTGCACTCTTTTACGCCTCTTTTTGCCAAAATCACCGGCTCGTTATTATCTTTTTTCTTTTCGATTGAACTCTCGCTTTTGTTTTTCATTTGTTGTTATAATTAGTATTCTTCACACGGTCTAAAACGTATTGAAGGCATTTGGAGCTGCTTTTTCGCGGAATACTGCAGCAGGCCTTTCGGCTCTCCCTTGCTGTCTGATCCACCGACAGCACAACGAGCAATTGTTCTTGCCTTTTCTCCCACTTCTTTTCTTTTATTATTTAATAAACAACAACAACAAAAAATACATTATAAAGTGCGATTCTCCAACCAACGCAGGTCAATTATTTTCTTCCCCTCTTACACATTGTTAAAAAGGAGGAACAAGCAGCGAGAAGACCCGCACCGTTTTGCACTTTCTTTTTTTTCTTGCAGGGACCTTCTCATCCTTCGCGATCGCAGCACCTTTCACATCTATTTTTCTTTTTTTCACGGCGCGTTCCACACGTTCTGCCGCCGAGTACACCCACAGAGCAACACGACTAGACCACCCGGATCGCGTCCCCTTCTCTGTGTGTTACAACACTTTGGTGCATTTTTATCTTACCCTACACCTGCTCAAGCTACACCGAGAAGATGCACACCAACCCTCGCACTCCCGCTACGGTTCACATGAACCCGCACGTGGTGCGTGCGCAGTACGCCGTCCGCGGTCTCATCCCTGCCCGCGCGGACGAGATCAAGAAGGAGATCGCCACTGGCAAGGGAGCCTACCCCTTCGACAGCCTCGTGTACTGCAACATCGGCAACCCGCAGTCGCTGGGCCAGATGCCGCTCTCCTTCAACCGCAAGGTGCTCTCGCTGGTGGACGCGCCGTTCCTGCTGGAGGACGAGGCGATCGTCTCCCGCTTTCCCGCGGACGCCGTGGCGCGTGCACGCGAGTACCTGAGCCACATCGGCACGGCCACCGGTGCCTACACGGACTCCTTCGGCTACCCGTTTGCGCGCGAGGCGGTGGCGGCGCACATCAACGAGCGCGACCACCACGTCTCGCCGGCCGCCACGGTCGACGAGATCTGCCTGACGGACGGCGGCGAGCAGCGGCGTGAAGGTGTTCATGCAGCTGCTGATTGGCGGGATCGGCGACGGGCGTGATGCTGCCGATCCCACAGTACCCGCTGTACACGGCCCAGCTGGCGCTGCTTGGCGGCACGCTGGCGCCGTACTACCTGCGGGAGCAGGACGGGTGGGCGATGCAGGCGGCAGACCTTGCGACGGCCTTTGATCAGTGCGAGCTGGAGCACGGCGCGACGCCGCGGGCTGCTGGTGTGCATCAACCCTGGCAACCCGACGGGCAGCGTGCTGGACCGCAAGGTGATGGAGGAGGTGGTGAAGTTCTGCCACGACTACAACGTGCTGCTGCTGGCGGACGAGGTGTACCAGGAGAACATCTACGACGAGAAGCGCCAGTTCACGAGCTTCCGCGAGGTGGTGCTGGGGATGCCGGCTCCGTACAACACCGAGACGATGCTGGTCTCGCTCCCACTCCACGTCGAAGGGCATCATCGGCGAGTGCGGCCGCCGCGGCGGGTACTTCTGCATGACGAACCTGCCCGCTGCGATGGTGGCGCAGGTGGTGAAGATGTGTTCCATCAACATCTGCGCTAACGTGAGCGGCCCAGGTGATGACGGCACTGATGAGCGCACCACCCAAGAAGGGCGACGCGAGCTACGAGTCGCACTGGGCGGAGTACAACGGCATCTTCTCGAGCTTGAAGGAGCGTGCGGCGCTGCTGGCGCGTGAGCTGAACACGATCCGCGGGCTGTCGTGCCAGCCGGTGGAGGGTGCGATGTACGCCTTCCCGAGCATCACGCTGCCGCCGCGCTACGCGGCGTACAACGCGGCGAAGAACGAGAAGGAGGGCCGCAAGCTTGCGCTGGATGCGCGGTGGGCACTGGAGCTGCTGGAGGCGAGTGGTATTGTTGTGGTGCCCGGATCTGGCTTTGGCCAGGAGCCGAACACGTTCCACTTCCGCACGACGATTCTGCCGCCGACGCAGGCGATGGAGCGGATGGTGGGTGCCATTCGCGACTTCCAGGAGAAGATCTACAAGGAGTACGCGTAGCATGTGTTCCAGGTCAAAAAGTTAGTATTTTTTTTTTGTTTTCATCTCTTTCTTTTTCGTATCGACTTCTTCGTTTTTGGTTTCCTATGTATGTCAAAAGTGAAAGGCGAAAAAAAGATATTGACTCTTTGCAATGTGTCTGTGGGTCTGGTACCGCGTTTGCGGTGACGAGTGACACGGTTGGGGCGGTGTTTAGGGCAGAAATGTGCGATGTAGGTGTGTGTGTGTAGCGCCGAAGGTGTTGCAGCGATGTGAGGAGGCAAAGGCCGAGCCAATGCGTCTCACACCACCGATTGTAGTCGCTCCGGCTTTTCAGCCCTGCGCAAAATTGACTCCTTGCACAAAGGAGGTGTGTCGAGGTGCATCTCTTCTGAGCTTGATTCTTCTTCTTTTTCCTTTTCTCTCATCTACTCTTTTTTGTTTTTGGAGGTGTCGTCCTGTTCCCATATGACATCTCACTCGCTGTTGGTATCCAACCGCTAATTTTCTTCAACGCGGGTTCGCTTTGCAGAACATTCTTCGATAAGACACGCACGGGCCATTTGCGTCTTCCTCCAGCCTTTCCTGTCACGCTTCAGCCGCACCGGTAATTTTTTTTTTTTTTAGCACGAACCGATCGATTGCTGCTCCTGCTGCCTTTTTTTTGTGCTTCGCGTTACTCGTCACTGCTGTCTCGGACTTCGTCGTGCTTTCCCTCCCCACTACGGTTCTGCACCGGGGAATAAGCATTGTGGACGTTCATCTTCGTGCCCCTTTTTTTCTCTTCCTTCCAGCTTCTTTTCATGTTTCGTGCCACATCTCTTGCGGCGAACCGCCTGCCTCGGGCGGTTCACATGAGCCCGCACGTGGTGCGTGCGCAGTACGCCGTCCGCGGTCTCATCCCTGCCCGCGCGGACGAGATCAAGAAGGAGATCGCCACTGGCAAGGGAGCCTACCCCTTCGACAGCCTCGTGTACTGCAACATCGGCAACCCGCAGTCGCTGGGCCAGATGCCGCTCTCCTTCAACCGCAAGGTGCTCTCGCTGGTGGACGCGCCGTTCCTGCTGGAGGACGAGGCGATCGTCTCCCGCTTTCCCGCGGACGCCGTGGCGCGTGCACGCGAGTACCTGAGCCACATCGGCACGGCCACCGGTGCCTACACGGACTCCTTCGGCTACCCGTTTGCGCGCGAGGCGGTGGCGGCGCACATCAACGAGCGCGACCACCACGTCTCGCCGGCCGCCACGGTCGACGAGATCTGCCTGACGGACGGCGCGAGCAGCGGCGTGAAGGTGTTCATGCAGCTGCTGATTGGCGGGATCGGCGACGGCGTGATGCTGCCGATCCCACAGTACCCGCTGTACACGGCCCAGCTGGCGCTGCTTGGCGGCACGCTGGCGCCGTACTACCTGCGGGAGCAGGACGGGTGGGCGATGCAGGCGGCGGACCTTGCGACGGCCTTTGATCAGTGCGAGCTGGAGCACGGCGCGACGCCGCGGCTGCTGGTGTGCATCAACCCTGGCAACCCGACGGGCAGCGTGCTGGACCGCAAGGTGATGGAGGAGGTGGTGAAGTTCTGCCACGACTACAACGTGCTGCTGCTGGCGGACGAGGTGTACCAGGAGAACATCTACGACGAGAAGCGCCAGTTCACGAGCTTCCGCGAGGTGGTGCTGGGGATGCCGGCTCCGTACAACACCGAGACGATGCTGGTCTCGCTCCACTCCACGTCGAAGGGCATCATCGGCGAGTGCGGCCGCCG
This sequence comes from Crithidia fasciculata, assembly GCA_000331325.2. Classification (NCBI taxonomy): domain Eukaryota; phylum Euglenozoa; class Kinetoplastea; order Trypanosomatida; family Trypanosomatidae; genus Crithidia; species Crithidia fasciculata. The sequence continues at coordinate 16,490 of AODS02000024.1, forward strand.
CGGCGGGTACTTCTGCATGACGAACCTGCCCGCTGCGATGGTGGCGCAGGTGGTGAAGATGTGTTCCATCAACATCTGCGCTAACGTGAGCGGCCAGGTGATGACGGCACTGATGAGCGCACCACCCAAGAAGGGCGACGCGAGCTACGAGTCGCACTGGGCGGAGTACAACGGCATCTTCTCGAGCTTGAAGGAGCGTGCGGCGCTGCTGGCGCGTGAGCTGAACACGATCCGCGGGCTGTCGTGCCAGCCGGTGGAGGGTGCGATGTACGCCTTCCCGAGCATCACGCTGCCGCCGCGCTACGCGGCGTACAACGCGGCGAAGAACGAGAAGGAGGGCCGCAAGCTTGCGCTGGATGCGCGGTGGGCACTGGAGCTGCTGGAGGCGAGTGGTATTGTTGTGGTGCCCGGATCTGGCTTTGGCCAGGAGCCGAACACGTTCCACTTCCGCACGACGATTCTGCCGCCGACGCAGGCGATGGAGCGGATGGTGGGTGCCATTCGCGACTTCCAGGAGAAGATCTACAAGGAGTACGCGTAGCATGTGTTCCAGGTCAAAAAGTTAGTATTTTTTTTTTGTTTTCATCTCTTTCTTTTTCGTATCGACTTCTTCGTTTTTGGTTTCCTATGTATGTCAAAAGTGAAAGGCGAAAAAAAGATATTGACTCTTTGCAATGTGTCTGTGGGTCTGGTACCGCGTTTGCGGTGACGAGTGACACGGTTGGGGCGGTGTTTAGGGCAGAAATGTGCGATGTAGGTGTGTGTGTGTAGCGCCGAAGGTGTTGCAGCGATGTGAGGAGGCAAAGGCCGAGCCAATGCGTCTCACACCACCGATTGTAGTCGCTCCGGCTTTTCAGCCCTGCGCAAAATTGACTCCTTGCACAAAGGAGGTGTGTCGAGGTGCATCTCTTCTGAGCTTGATTCTTCTTCTTTTTCCTTTTCTCTCATCTACTCTTTTTTGTTTTTGGAGGTGTCGTCCTGTTCCCATATGACATCTCACTCGCTGTTGGTATCCAACCGCTAATTTTCTTCAACGCGGGTTCGCTTTGCAGAACATTCTTCGATAAGACACGCACGGGCCATTTGCGTCTTCCTCCAGCCTTTCCTGTCACGCTTCAGCCGCACCGGTAATTTTTTTTTTTTTAGCACGAACCGATCGATTGCTGCTCCTGCTGCCTTTTTTTTGTGCTTCGCGTTACTCGTCACTGCTGTCTCGGACTTCGTCGTGCTTTCCCTCCCCACTACGGTTCTGCACCGGGAATAAGCATTGTGGACGTTCATCTTCGTGCCCCTTTTTTTCTCTTCCTTCCAGCTTCTTTTCATGTTTCGTGCCACATCTCTTGCGGCGAACCGCCTGCCTCGGGCGGTTCACATGAGCCCGCACGTGGTGCGTGCGCAGTACGCCGTCCGCGGTCTCATCCCTGCCCGCGCGGACGAGATCAAGAAGGAGATCGCCACTGGCAAGGGAGCCTACCCCTTCGACAGCCTCGTGTACTGCAACATCGGCAACCCGCAGTCGCTGGGCCAGATGCCGCTCTCCTTCAACCGCAAGGTGCTCTCGCTGGTGGACGCGCCGTTCCTGCTGGAGGACGAGGCGATCGTCTCCCGCTTTCCCCGCGGACGCCGTGGCGCGTGCACGCGAGTACCTGAGCCACATCGGCACGGCCACCGGTGCCTACACGGACTCCTTCGGCTACCCGTTTGCGCGCGAGGCGGTGGCGGCGCACATCAACGAGCGCGACCACCACGTCTCGCCGGCCGCCACGGTCGACGAGATCTGCCTGACGGACGGCGCGAGCAGCGGCGTGAAGGTGTTCATGCAGCTGCTGATTGGCGGGATCGGCGACGGCGTGATGCTGCCGATCCCACAGTACCCGCTGTACACGGCCCAGCTGGCGCTGCTTGGCGGCACGCTGGCGCCGTACTACCTGCGGGAGCAGGACGGGTGGGCGATGCAGGCGGCAGACCTTGCGACGGCCTTCGAGCAGTGCGAGCTGGAGCACGGCGCGACGCCGCGGCTGCTGGTGTGCATCAACCCTGGCAACCCGACGGGCAGCGTGCTGGACCGCAAGGTGATGGAGGAGGTGGTGAAGTTCTGCCACGACTACAACGTGCTGCTGCTGGCGGACGAGGTGTACCAGGAGAACATCTACGACGAGAAGCGCCAGTTCACGAGCTTCCGCGAGGTGGTGCTGGGGATGCCGGCTCCGTACAACACCGAGACGATGCTGGGTCTCGCTCCACTCCACGTCGAAGGGCATCATCGGCGAGTGCGGCCGCCGCGGCGGGTACTTCTGCATGACGAACCTGCCCGCTGCGATGGTGGCGCAGGTGGTGAAGATGTGTTCCATCAACCTCTGCGCCAACGTGAGCGGCCAGGTGATGACGGCGCTGATGAGCACGCCACCCAAGAAGGGCGACGCGAGCTACGAGTCGCACTGGGCAGAGTACAACGGCATCTTTTCGAGCCTGAAGGAGCGTGCGGCGCTGCTGGCGCGTGAGCTGAACACGATCCGCGGGCTGTCGTGCCAGCCGGTGGAGGGTGCGATGTACGCCTTCCCGAGCATCACGCTGCCGCCGCGCTACGCGGAGTACCAACGCGGCGAAGAACGAGAAAGGAGGGCCGCAAGCTTGCGCTGGACGCGCGGTGGGCACTGGAGCTGCTGGAGGCGAGTGGGATTGTTGTGGTGCCTGGATCTGGCTTTGGCCAGGAGCCGAACACGTTCCACTTCCGCACGACGATTCTGCCGCCGACGCAGGCGATGGAGCGGATGGTGGGTGCCCATTCGCGACTTCCAGGAGAAGATCTACAAGGAGTACGCGTAAACAGCCTCCTCCTGTTTTTTTTTTTGATTGCGTTGTTACGCCTCGGAGACTTGGCAGAATGAGATTCTCTGTTCCTGATGGTGCTGGCGGTGCGACGTAGCTAGCTGCATCACAGCCGCGTGGAAGTGGCCGTTCCCGCTTGTGTGTTGGCGTTTAGTTTGGTGTGAAAGATGCAGTTTTTTTTTTTGTGCTCGTTTTTTTTTTCTGCCTCACGCCAGAGACGCCGGTGGCATCACAGGACGCAAACATTGCGGCTACTTTTTATTTTTTGCTGTACAGTAGTGGCAGCTGCGATGGCGTTGTGCAGGTTGATCCCCTCAAATCGGATTCACCGTACAGCGGGATTGCTCTGGAGCAGGAGGGAGAATGGAAAAAATAATATTATAAACAAGCAAAGCGAGCTGTACCTGTGTGTGTGCGTGCGTGCTGAGGCGGTGGTGTATGTGATAGAGACGCCACACGGACTTGCACTCGTGGTGCGTTGACGTCGTGGTGCGTCTGTGTCGCTGCCATAGTCGCGTCTACTCTTGCGATCTTATACAGTGTTTTTTCTAACAAAACGTTTGTTAATTTACTTTTGTTTCTTGCGGTGCGGTAATCTGCGGCGTTGACATAACGGAAAAAAACGCAAAAAAATATGGAGAGCCGCACTGGTGAGCGATATTCACAAAGAAGAGGAGAAAAGGAAAACGTAACGTCTGAGGCGATGGCAGTGTAGGGCCCAATAGTCGCGTACAGAGGAGCAACAGAGAGAGAGAGAGAAAGAGAGAGAGAGAGGATTTATCGTCGTCGAAAGGGAAAGGTGTGCGTGAACAAAAAGGAGGAAGGAAGCACAGCGTGATGCATTTCCCATTTGTGCATCGGATGCCAGACAACGAACGAGGGGAGAAGCAGCAGCAACGGCTCTCCCTTTAGTTTTCCTCTGTCTCTTTCTCTCTCTCTGACGTATAAAGAGAGGGAGATGAAGAGTTGTTGGCGTCGATACCTCAAGGAAAAAAGATTAAAAACGACGGCCTTGATGCAGTCACATACACGGCGCGTGACAGCTAGCTGTGCGTCTAGCCACGGTGTTGTACTTTTTTCTGTGTGTGAGTGTGCTTCTTCTCCTTCAGGACGCATTCTGTCGAAGAGGGAGAGAGAAGGGAGGGAACATCTTTCTCTCTTTTTTCCTCTCCTGTGCCATGCACTCTTTCCCTTGTCAAGAGCATTCGTTCTCTCTTTCTTTTGCTTTTACTTTCTCTGCATTTGTTTTGCGGTGACCCACACAAACACATGCGCTTACGTGCAGCATGAGTGTTTGTTTTTTCTTTGTGGTTTCCCCGGTTTCTCCCAAGAGGAGCACCACTTCTTTTTTTATTTATTTATTGCGTCTCGGAGGGGACTCAGGCTTTCGCCTTTCTCTCCCCTCTCGTCTCCTTGATATCGTACTGAATCCACAAACGATCGTTCTTTGTGAAATTCTTTTGATCTTTTTCTTTCCTTTCCGGAACGAGAACAGGAAAAGAGCGACGGAAAAAGAAGGAGGAAAACAGGAGTGTTGCGACTTACTGAAGGTGGCGGCAGACGTTGTCGCTCATGCGCTGCTGTCACCGCACTCGTACACTCCGTTTTTTCTCAACTTTTTTTTCCTTTTAGCGTTATCGAAGATCACAAAAAAGAAAAAAAAAGGATGAAGCAAAGGCAGACGGTTCTCTGAGATGAAGGGGAAAAACACAACTTCCCAGCATGAGAAGCAGCCTAGGTTGTTCTCACCCATGAAAGCATTTTGACATCGGATGCGCTCCGATACAGCTAATCAGGCGGACATGTAAAAAGCATCTTATTATTTTGTCCCAAGTATGAGGCGGCGAGTAGAGGAGTCAATTGATACGAAAAAGCCTATATTTTATTGCTGATAGCCGCCATGAGCTCTTACAGCTTTTACTTTCCTGATTCCGGAAAAAAATGGCGTCGTGCTTGTGCCCTTTGTCGGACATGGCGCGGTGCTTTCATCCCTTTCAGCGATCTCACATCTCTGCCGCGTTGCCTACTGTCTAAAACCTTCTCTTCTACTCTCTTTCTCATTCTTTGTCTTTAAATTTACCTCAAAATGTCTCTCTAAACTTGTACGGCTGCGCAGAACAGCACCGCTGCCCTCTTTCACTCTCTCCAGACACCATCTTTCTTTCCTTCTTCTTTGTTCTCTGCAACCGCTTCACTAGCTTGCTGCTTTTCTCAATTGCTTCCTCGTTTCGACGTTACTGATCTGCCCCCGTCTTCTTAGTCGAGTGCATCGCAAACGTTATTCTTTGTTGTTCTCCCTTAGCGCCGTGTTAGTTTTTTTATCTCTTTTTTTTTTCTTCTTCTTATTGCTTTTGCCCGTCAAGAAACATTTGTAACGGTGGCCGCTGCGCAGACGCCCTCTCCGCGACAACACCACATCGCTCTGGCGAAAGGCGCAACGCAAGTTACGTTGTTGAAAAAAAAAACACACACGGAAATTTTTAAAACGCATTTAGCTCCTTCTGCCTTGTTTTTTTTTGTCACGT
>AODS02000025.1:0-36936 GCA_000331325.2 Crithidia fasciculata
AGTTGGTGCCTTTGTGGTCGGTGAGGTACTGCATGATGGTTGACGCCAACACGTAGGCCGTCGTCTTCTTCGTTTCCTCCGCCACGAAGGAGGAGAAGAGGGTGAAGACAAAAAGAAGCAAGAGCAGCAGCCAATCGGGGCCCGGCTGCGTGGCAACAACGATGATGAGGAAGATGAGCCCAAACGAGAAGCCCTTCAGCGCAATAAAGAGCTCCCGCAGCCCACTACCAAAAGTTGGCATCGTGATCCAGAACGCGTTGAAGGCCAGCGACGAGGCCATCGGGAACTGACCCGTCGTCGCGGGCTCGAGCGCCAGCACCATCGTGGGGAGCACTGTCAGAAGGGACCCGCGAACGGTCCAGTCCAGCTTCTCCCAGAACCGCGGCGTGCTGAGCAGGGCGAAGAAGCGGGTGCCGAACCCGGTCATCGGCAGCTGTCGCCGCTGATCCCATGGAATGGCGTGCAGGGCGTTGATGTTGCGCATGCGGAAGTTGCGCTCGTCCCGCTCGTCCTCGTCGCCTTCCGTGGCAATCTGCTGCTTTACCTCCTTCGACTGGACCGGGGCAGTCTTGCCGGAGTTTCCTCGCTTGGAGTGCGTTCCACGGTGATGGCGCTTGTGGTTGCGGTCACTGCTGCTCCCATCACCGCCGCCGCCATTATTTGAGTCGCCGCCGCCACCACCACCTCCGCCGCCGCCGGCTACTCCGCTGCTGCTCGGTGAAGCGGCCTTGCGCGGCGTCATGGCCTTCTGCTCCTCCGTGGCGCGCAACACGGCGCTGCTGTTGTTGTTGCTCCACCCCGTTCGTCAGGCCGAGGCACTCATCAACGCTACCGTGGAAGCTCGCTGGCGTGCAGCCTGAGTTGTTGCCGAGGGAGCGCAGTTGGAAAAGATTTGCCAGCCTGTGCTCCGCCGTGTGCAGCCTCGCGCCAATACCGCCATGCGCGGGGTCGGCGATGCCGCCCTGCTCCGAGCGAGTCGCGAACGTGTTGTTGACGCTGCCCGGGTTGCTCCCGTTCGTGACGCTCTCGGAGGCTGTGATGACGCCCCCCACGGAGCCTCTCATGGAGCTCGGGACAGCCGTGACGTTGTGACGGGCACCACCGAACGCGCTTACGCTGCCACCGTTTGCGACGGAGCGGATGTGACCACTGCGCCGGCCACCCGCCTGCTCCGACATGGGCCGGTTGTAGCGCGCCGTCGCCTGGATCGCCTCCTCCTGCGCGGTCAATATGGGCATCCGATTTGGCGACGACGCCCCAGCCCGCGACGATGGCGAGCCCATTCGACCGCCGGCAACGCTGTACGCAACCAGCGGCTGCAGCCCGCCACGCTCACTGGCCCTGCTGGAGCCGGTGTGGTGTGCCTCCAACGCGCGCAGCTTGCCGGCCGTCAACATTCCCTGCTGACCAGCTTGCCGCGTCTGCAACCCCAGCCGGCTCTGGTCGTACGGGAGGACCGGGTCGTAGATGGAGAGATCCTCGTTGCCCCGCACGTTCTTCATCCGCTCCACCGCGCTCATCCACCGCGGCTGCGTGACGCCGCCGCTGCCGGCGCTGCTGCCTGACGGCGTCATGCGGCTAGAGGTGTGTGTCCCGCCCAGCCCGGACGACGACTCGGTGGCCCGCACGATGCCGCGCTGCCGCGACCCGACGCTCACGGAGGCGCCGCCCTGCCGCGACGGCGAGCGACGTCCCGCGCCGCCAGGGGACTCGCGGCCGCCGCGGTACATTTGGCTTGGTACGGGGCCGTAACCGTAGGCCGACGAGGTGGTGGTGGCGTTCCCCGGCTCGCTGAAGAGCCGGCGCAGCTCCCCTTCAGACCGGGTGTGCACCAGCCCCTCTCGCTGGACAGGGGGAGAGGCGGTGGGGGTCAGGAGGGCCGCCGTGTTCCCGTAGCGACCACCCGGCAGCTGCTGCGCGGAGTTGCTCGGGCTCAGTGAGGAGCGCATGACGGGGCTGTAGTTCGCCAGCGTCGACACGCCGACGTCGGAGAGCTGGGCTAGCGACGCCGACTCGCTCGCGTGTGAGTTGAGAGAGTGATTGGAGCCCGAGCGTGTGAAGTTAAGGCTCGGCGACGCCGGGCGTAAATTGGCGTGTGCAGCCTGCGTCGGCGGAACACCTGTGGAGACCGGGGCGGAGAACTGCGACGGGAAGAGAGCGCTGGGGGTTCGGCGAGATGGGGAGCGCGGTCCTGTTGCGCTGGAGCTGACCGCGACGCCCGAGGACGACGCGGAGGCCACCAACACTGAGGGTGTCTTCTCTGACAAGCCGGCCGATCTCGCTGTAAAGGGACCCGGCCTGCTCGAGTAGCTGGTCGACCTGATGACGGTTGGCATGGGCGGCTTCGACTGCGCCACGAGAGGACTCGACTGCGTGGCGGTGATGCGGCCACTCGCATCGTTCACAACGACGCTGGGCTCCGCCGCGGTGGCCATGGTGGATGGTGAAAAGAAGGAGACGGCCTCTGAAGGATCGTGGTGCATCGTCGCCGTCAGAGGGGTCACGGTGGGAGAGGTTGAGCTGGCCTGGCGCTGCGAGTGTGCCACAAGCGGGGGCACCGAGTTCGTCGTGCGGCGCGACGTGTTCGACGAAACGTCCACAGACGGCGCCCCGGTCTTTGGGATCGACACAAAGCTCGAGTTTGCGCTCACGTGCAGCGTGTCGCCGGTGCGGGTGAAGGTGCTGGGGGTGAAGGTTTGATTCGACATGGGCGGCTCCGCTAGGAACTGTTCCACGTCGGTGGTGTTCTGGTGGTTGTTGAAAGGCCGCGTGGAGGCAAACATTGTGTTTTGGCCCAGCGGCTGCCCGAAGGAGTCGTTGTTGACACTGGATGAGAAGCCACCGGTGGGCCGCGAGTCGGGCGGCTGTCGAAGAGCACTGCTGGAGTGACGACTCAGGGATTGCGAGCTGGGGGTGTCATTGTGGGTCTTGCCTCGACGCTGGGGCGACGAGCGGCTGCGATCACCAGGGAGCTCATCGCTGCTGCTCACGTCGGAGTCACACACGGGACTCGAGCCTCTCGACGCCATGGCGAAGGCTGCGCAACAAGAAATACGGAAACAGCAGAATAAAAGAGGCGAGGTCAGCACGCAAAGGCTGGCCAGAGATCTGTATACAGAGACGGGGAAGAGGTATGGGGAGAAAAGAAAACGTTACGTCAACGATCTCAAGGGGTTTTTTTAGAGTTTATTGAAACAAATGGGGAAAAGAGAAAACGAGTCACTTCGCAGATGTAAAATAAATAAAATAGATCTAAGCAGGTTGTTTCTCTGCTTTTTTTTCTTCTTAGAAGAACGAAAAGATGAAAAGACGCAATAATACGCTGTGGGGCACGAAACGTATTCCTCTTCTTCCCAGTCGAGCAAACAAATAGAGAGAGGTTTTACTCTTGAGAAAGAATAAAGTGGTGTTTTTTAGCTGTGCCTTGCTCCTCACCAGAGCAAGTTGGGCAAAGAGAAGAAGAAAACAGAAGCACCACGTTATGAGCAAGGGGAGCACTAAGAGCCGCAAATAAAAACAGAAAATAGTAGCGGAAGAAAGCCTTGAAGACGGCGAAAAAAAAAAATTCGTACCGTGTGTGTGTGTGTGTGTAGTTGATGGGGCGTGCTGTGAGGCACCACCGAAAGCAATGATACTCTTCACACGGTGAAACAATAATAATAAGACAAGACAATGGAAAAGGTGCGTTGCGCAGCGAGGCTACGACACACACTCTCTGTTACTGTTCTTTGCTTAGATAGAGCACGGTTAGCAGTTCGTGCGGCTTCCCTCTTTCTCTCGTTTTCGCTTTTTTTTTTTTGTAAAGCAACAAGTAAAAACGAGAGTAGAATAGCTTTTCAGACAACCAAATAATAATAAAGAAGAAGCGAAGAAGAAAAGCAAAATAAATTTCGTTTCGTATATTTAGTGAAAAAGAGTACAGAAGCAGTTTTCAATTGGCTTTGTTTCTCTTGTGTGCGGCTCGTTCTACTCGAGCACCAGCTTCTTGCAAACACGTCTTGGCCCCGTCGTGGGAAGAAAGATAACAAATTTACGCCTTCCGCAAGTACCGAAGGCTGAGTGTCTACTGTCGCTTGTTCTTTTCTTTATTCAAAGGTCGAAGAGAAACAAGAAAGGTATATGTACAATACACTGTGGAACTGGAAAGGTTGAAATGAAGCCGTGCTGTAAAGTCGTTGAGTAGGAGATATGCGTTGCTGGTGGTGCTTGCGATTGTCGTACTGACAGCATCGATCGGGCAACTAATGAGGGCGAGATGGTGTGAGAGAGCATCGAAATAAGAGAGAGGTAGGCGATGAAGAAGAGAAAGAGGAGAAAAAGAAGAAGTAAAAGGGGAGAGGCGAAGTGAAAGTAAGAGTCAGGCAGATTCGTCATTTATTCTCCGCTGTGCAGGTCAAGACTACTTAAAGAGAGAGAAAAGAGACAGAATAAGCCTTTTTTTCGCTATACTTCTCTGCAAGAAAGCGGATTGTGCGTTCAGCAAGACGGAAAGTCGCGAGAGCCAATACGAACTTCTCGGGGAAAAAAGACACTCGATGACCAGCATCCTTTCTTTGTTATGTTAGTGGAAGTAGCGAACCCGTTGGAGAAACTTCATCCGTGATCTCTATGAAGTGTGTAAAGGCGTCTCTCTTGGTGCGCTATGCGTTGTCGAGCTTCGGGGTCTACTGCGCAAATGGACTGGGAGAGCGGGTAGCAGGAGCGGACTCGACGCATGCCCCACGAGGCTGCAGCGCGCTCAGCGCGAGCGTGCGGTTCCCCGAGCCCCAGCGATAGATGAAGTACAGGTTAAGCCTTGCCGCCCGCTGCAGGGCCACCGTGCACTCGGTGGGAGCGCGCAAGTCGTAGGCCACGCGTTCGTAGAGAGGGATGGAGAGGTACGACAGGCGAAGAAACTGCAGCGCGCGCGCGAGGTTGTAGAAGACCTCGCCGGCGGCGGCTGACGGCTCCAGCGAGAGTCGCAACTGCTGGTACTGGGACAGGTAGTAAATCGCAGCCGACACGCACGCCTCCCGCAGTCGCGTCCGCTTTTGGTGGCTGCAAAACAAGTAGGAGAGACCCACCATGAAGTTTAGGTAGATGTCTGACGGCCTCTGCTGGAGCGCCATCAGGTACAGGTTCAGCGTGCGGGTGTAGCTGCGGGCTTGGAAGTAACGGTTCGCCAGCAACACAAGAAAAGCAGGCTCGCCGTGTCCGTCCGCGACTGCTCGGTAGAGGAGCTGGCTGCGGTCCTCGCAGCGGTTTAGCACTCCATGCATCAGCTCCACCACCTCGTGCCGCTTGTCATCCGTCGTGTCACCTTGAAGGAGACGCAGGCCGACGCGGAACGCGTCCTCGCTCTCGCCGGCTGCTAAGGCTGCGCGCAGAATGGCAATACGCAGCGGCCGCTGTAGCTGGTTCCCCACCTGCCGCAGGCGCCGCTTCTGCTGAAATTGCGTGAGAGCGACGAAGGCAAACTCGCGTGCCTCGGTGAACTTGCCCACCGCGCTGTAGCAGTCCACCACGGCCACGGCCAGCGCAACAAAACCAACCTTGCCCAGCGCCTCCATGGCCTCCCGCAGGGTGACCTTGTCATCAAGACTGGTGCCATTGGGAAGCGGGCCGGCACCGGACGCGTTGTTGTCATTCGCCTCCGCCAGTGCAGCCCATGGGTCGTCGGTGCCGCTTCTACCCTCGCCGCCACGCACGCCACCGCCAGGGGCGAAGCTGGAGGCCTCGAGGAACAGCTGCGCCATCACGGGGTCGTCAAATTGCGTGCTCACCTCCTCCAGCGACGGCAAGTCGAAGGAGTCCAAAACTGCTTCTCCACACGCCCCGCCCTCCTCAAACGCCGTCTTCTCTTCAGAAGCCTCGGCGATCTCCTCAGCCTGCGACAAAAAAGTCTCGAGCTCCGCGAGGTCTCTTTCCTTCTCGTTGAAGGTGGTGTTGCTGGACGGCACTGCACAGCCCCCGTCATTCGCCTCGTCCTTCTTCGATTTCTTGCTTGCCCTGCTGCTCGTCGCACGCTTCGGCTTCGAAGCCTTAGCAGCCAGATTCCCGGCTTTCTCGTCCTTGCACACGCGAGAACTTTCTGGGGCTGGAGGAGACGACGGTTCGGCACCGCCGTCCGCCGCGTCGACAGGCTGCTGCTTCACCACAGCCGACTCTACCGCCTCCTCGCCCTCCGCCTTTACTTTCTTCGAAGAGGGCTCGGTAGCCTCGCCCTCGCCCGCCTCCTCCTTCTCCCCCTCAGGCCAGAAGGCGGACGGCGCCATGGCGAGCACAGCAGCGCGGCGTTGCTCTGCTGTTTGCGGCACCCCCTCCTGCTCCGCCTCCCCCTGCTCGCCGGTGTCGCCATCATCTGCGGCGTCGGCCCCGGTCGCGGCTCGCCGGCGCTTGCGGTTGAAGCGGAAAATTGTCGATGAGTCCTTCAGCCGCTCCTCCGCCTCTTTCTTATCCCAGCCAGCCGCGATCGATGCCGCCGCTGATGCCCCGTAGACGGTGGTCGTCAAGGACTCGAGACCGCGGCGCGAGAGCTGCTGCCGCGCGACAGAGGAGGAGGCGCGAATGGACGCAGCCAGCGAGAAGGACGTGCGGCTGGTGACGCTGCCTCCGCCGGCGCCGCGCACCATCCCCGCGAGACTGGCTGCTGGGATGATGGCTGAGCTGGCGCGCGTCATGGTCGGCAGGTAGAGCGACGTCGAAGAGCGCCGCGACGACGTTCCCGGTGCGACAGACTGTGTGTCCCCGTCTTCCTCGCTGGACAGCACCTTCTCAAAGAGTGACACCCCCAGCGCGATTGCCTCGACGTAGCGCTTGGCGCTCTGGAAGACTTGCACAAGGAAGGCCCCTAGCTGGATGCGCTGCAGCGCCGGCTCGCTCTCGCGCGGGGTGAGCACCTCCACAGCGGCCGCGGTGTCGTTGCGCTGATACAGAAAGTAGCGACCAAGCAGCAGCCGGGCCTGCAGGTGGGTCGGCTCCAGCTCCAGCACGCGCTCGGCGTGTTGCCTTGCCTCCTCGTACAGTTCCTGTGCATAGGCGCAGTGCGCCTCGCCGAGACTGGCTGCCGCGAGCACCGTCTTCACATCGTTCGCCTCCGCGCGCAACGCCTGGAGAGAGTCACTAGCCGCCCGCAGCTGCTCCGCGGAGGCGGCGTCTTGCATCAGCGCTACTTCCATCTCCTGCACCCCAAGCTGCCTATGCAAGCGATCGTACACAAACTGGTGGTAGCGGGAGAGGGATGTGTAGAGCTGTGCGGCTTCGGTGTGCATGCCAACCTTCTGCAACGAGACAGCAGCGTCGAGCAGCACGTCACCGTATTCCTCCATAGAGCACGTCTCTACGAGGTGCTGAAAGACGTCACGACACGGCTGCTCCCAAACCCCACCAAGGAAGGCGTAAGCGACGCCGAGACGCACCATGAGATCTGGCGGCAACTCCATCACGTCCACCTCCAGGCACCCGGCGGCCATCTGCAGGAGCTGCACCGTCTCGGTAAAGCTTCCCTGCTCGTTCAGCAGCTCGGCGTGCACGTTGACGAGAATCAAAAAGTTTTTCTTGCTCTGCTCCCCGGCGAGCTCGATGCGCTCGCCATAAAGCTGGTGAATGACGCCGCCGTGCATCGGTGCAGACCGACCTGCCGCACCGTCAGTGCTATACGGAAGCTGTGTCGGCCCCGGCGAGGAGGAGGGGGAGAGCATGTCGTCGAAGCTAAACTCGTCGAGCGTCGCCGTCGTAAGAGGGGATGACACCGCAATCCCGGCGCCTGGCAGCGAGGAGAAGCCGGCTTTTCCGCGCGCTGCAACATCGTCGTCGGGATCGTCTCCCACGCCGAAGAACCGCACGCGCTTTGACACACGTGCTGTTGCTGTCGAAGGTGCGTCCACAGTGGACGACTTCTCCTCACCACCACTCGCCACTGCAGTACTGCTTGTAGTAGTCGCGGTAGTGCCGTCTTGCGTGCTGGAAAATGTCTCGGCAGCTGTTGCACCAGCTGTCGGCTGGAAAGCATGCTTGATGCTGCTCTCAATCAGCCGCTGCAGCGATGCCCACTTTCCCAGCTGAAAGTACAGCGACGCGAGCTGCGCAAAGACCTCAAAGTCGCGGCACCGGCTACTATTCCAGAGCGGCACCAACACGTTTGATGCGCGGCGCACCTCCCCCAGTCCGATCAGCAGGTCAGCCAGCTGTAGCTGCAAGGCGCGATAACGCTCCTTGTCCTTCTCTAGCGCCGACATGCGCTGTAGACAGACGACGGATTTAAAGTAGAGCTGCTGGGACATGAACTCGTGCAGCAGCTGCTCCCACAAGACGATGTCGCGCGACAGGAAAGCCTGCAAGAGTCGAAAGTCGCTCGCGCGGTCAAACATGCCCTTCGACTCGGCGATGACGGCGAGAAAGGCGAAGAGGTGCGCTGTTGGTCGGATGCGCAGCGCCATCGTCGCCTCCCTCTCTGCCGCCGCGGAGTCGCCCTGGAGAAAGCGGTTCTGCGCAGCCGTGACGTGGCTTTCAAACTCGCGGTGCAACTCTCCCGACGAGAAGTGGACACGACGGGACTCGCGGACGCGCTTAACGTGCGAGCTCTTCCGCCCATCGCCGCCACCGCGACTCCCCTGCATCTCTTCCTCCGATGTCATCGCATCCAGCAAGAAAGGACCAGGCAAAGTACCTGCTAAACGGAAGAGACTGCTGAGGGGACTCACACCACTGACGTCACCTCTCTCTCAATAGCTTGCATTCAAGCGTGAGAGAACACCGCCTCGTACGCCTCGGCTTCTAAGAAGACAGCCGCACAAATTTCTCTTTTTACAAAGCTTCTGATTGACTATGAGAATCAAAAGCAGAAAAGAAGCGCAAGAGAAGAAAGGAGAAAAGAGGAGAGAGAGAAACAAATGTAGACAGCAGAGGAGACAACGCCTCTTTCTCTATTCTCCGCTTCGCAGTTGCAACGAGTTCAGCACAAAGCTCTGTCGATGTCGGTAACGAGGCAGACGAGTGAAAAAAAATGGATCTGCGCAGTGAGGGGTGAAAGTACAGCCAGACGACGAGAGCACGCTCGTTGTCCTGCAACTGTATCCATCCAGACAAGCTGTAATGGAAAGAAACGGCTGTGACAAGGGGGCGGGCAAGAAAGCTATGAAGTTCGCACATGTCTATGCTAGCTGTGTGGCACGAAACCATTGACCGCACTTGCGCAATCGCACCAGTGCAGCTTAGCACGTTATCTTTCGTTTTTTTTTTCTTTTGCAGGGATGACATGATTTTAAAGAGCTAGTTAGAACAGCTTCGGATTCCCACAACACCAAGTTCAGACACAACCCCACGAAAAGGGGACTTGGGGGCATCTCCGCGCACCGCACATCCGCCCGCGCTGCCACTCTTCTTCGACCCAGGTCTAGCTCCTATTTGTTGCCCCCGCACAGCCAATAAAAAGCCCAATTGAAGTGCAGGGAAAGGAGTGCTAAACAAGCGCAAAGAGAGTGAAACACCAAGACGGCAGACCTCTCAGCTCAGCAAAGAGAGCGTTTGCACGGTGTCAGAGCGCAACGAGAAAGATGACCGCAGCACCCGCAACAAAAAAAATGCGACAACGTCGCACAGATGAGAAAGAACAGCGTCTTGCACTGAAAGCGAGACAACGTTGCCCAGCCGCAACGACAAGGGCAAAAGAACAATGATTTTCTTCGTACGGCCAATGCAGCGAGACATGTCACAGATACCAAGCAGCTCTCTTATTAGGCCTTGCCGGTGAGCTTCACGAAGAAGTGGAGGAGAATGACGGTGACAATGAACGCACCGCAGCCGACAAGCAGCTGCATGGGAGCGATGGTAAAGCCAGTGGGCTCCAAGTCGTTGACCGGCTGACGGGGACCCGCACCAGCCTGGGCAGCGCGACGCTGAGTGACACGCATTATTGCTTGAGGTAAAAGGAAAAGAAAGAAAGCGACAAGCGCCGGGGTTTGATGAGAGAGAAAAGAGAAGAGCTTCTTTTCTTTTTTTCGGGGAAGAGAAAATGAGAAGAAGCAATGCAGGCGGCGCGTGTACGAATGACGAAATCTAAATGTGGTGTTCGACATTAAACATGGAGAGTGCCAACGACAGTGTGCCGAGGCGGCAGAAGAGATAGTTCAATGTTGAAATGAAGGAGGCAGAAAGAGGAGAGAAAGGGGAGAACGACGTGAGATGGAGGTATGGACAGCAGTTGTGTTTTTGTTTGCTGGGAAGAAAAACAGCATTCGGGAGCAAAAGCAGGTAGTACTCGATCGCGATCGATGTCTCGCCGCCCGGTTGAAGCACGCATAGCATTAACTCTTGTCACGCAGATGCGCCAAATGCAATGTGTTGGGGAAAAAAAATGGCTTCCCGGTGGCGATGCGCACGAGTAGCAACCGGCATAGTCGTCGGTTGGTGGGTACGCTCTCTATTGCTTTCAGACAAAAATTGCAGAAAATCAAAACACTTAAAGAAAACACGATGGGCAAATTTGTATCGAAGAAAGGGAAGCACAGAATGTGCGCACCGGCCCTCTTTTCCAAAAAAAGAATCGAAAGCGCTTAGCTCGAAATGTAACTCTGCTGAGAGCACACAAGCGCGCTTTACTAGACAACGTTGGCCTGTTGCTCGTAGAGAAGCCTGTATCTAGTCCGCTCCTCTGCCACCACGGCAAGCTGGCGCTCCTTGTCCAGCAGTGCACGAAGAAGCTCCTTAATCCGCCGCTCAGCCAGCTCTCCCTCAAGAGAAGTTGCTGCCTCTTCAAAGGACTGCAAAGGGCGGGACACAAAGCGCTTTGTGTTCGTCGTCGTATCGTTCGCCTCCTTGGAGAACGAGGGCGGGGGAAAGACAAGCAGCAGCTGCGACGACCCTGCCGCCCGCTCGTCACGGCTCTGAAATGCTGGAGACCGCTGTTGAGATGACCCTGACCGCACCAACCGCGGCAACATCTCTGCATTGCCCTTTCTTTCGGGCGAAAGAAGCTGCGGAGAACTCTGAACACTCCGATCGACTTCCGTCATCTTCAAAGCGCTCTCACTACTCACCTTCTCCGCGAGTGGTGCTAGACCACTTTGGAAATGCAGTAGACTGGGATGATGCTCCATACAATTCCCATCTGCCACCTCCTCTTCTTTTCCGCCCATCACGACTGCTCGTCGAGACTCTACCAGAACTACGCCGCTCCCGAGAGCTTCCGTGGCGGCGCAGGTGACCGCATCTTGAGAGAGCGTGCTGGTCTCCGAGGTGCTGAGGACACTCTCGCCGGCATCGTGCGCCGCATCCGCTCTCGCACGGCCTCTTTCCTCCGCTGCGCAGGACGACTCTTTTGTAAGTGCGGAGAGCCACGAAAGCTCGCACACGCCGTCGCCCGCCATCGGGGACTTTTGTGTCTGCCGAATGACTTGTGCTTGGTGAGGTCGTGGCGGGGAGAAGCGGCGCGGCGCGGGCGACGACAGACTAGAAGCGTGAGAGAGTCCGGGGCTGGTGCCAGGAGCCACACTGGAAAGTCGGTGCGGGGTAGAGACCGGAGCAGAGTGGACAGGAGTGCCGCCGGGCGGACCGCGTGCTGCGTCGACGGGGCCAGGAGAAGACCCGTCCAACTGCTGACACACACTCCTGCGCCACGCAAGCAGGTCCGTGGCGCGAGACTTCCAGCGGCTCTCGGCGGAACGCGCCTCGTCCAGCTCCCGCCGGCACTCGGCGTGCGCAGTCTTTTCTGCCTGAAGGGCTCGTCGTAGCTCGTCGAGGGTCTCGCGCCACGTTGTCTCGACACACACTTTCGTCTCTGCACTTTCAGCAGTGCCCTCCTCACCGACTTGCCGCACTTCTTTTTCTACCGATGATGTGCATTCAACTGCGTCGTCCCTGCTTCGTCGAGGGCCTGGCAGCTGCTCCTCCAACTCTGCACGAACCGCCGTCTCTACCGCCTCCTCGCGTTGGATGCACTGTCGCTGCAGTTGGTGAAGCGCAGTCCACGCCTCTGTGCACTCTTGCCGCAGCTGCGCGACGACCGCCTCGTAGTCTCCCATCGCAGCGTAGCAGCGCCGCAGCTCGCGCTGCATGAAGATGAATTCGCAGATGGACTGCTCGCTGTGCACGCATGGAACATCGGAGCAGACCGAGAAATTTGAGGCGTTTCGTGAGAGCACCGCATCTGCGAGGTGGTGATTCGAAAACGAAGGGCCACTCTCCTGAGTCGTTGCCTCGGCGGCTTTTTCATTTTGCTCGGCTGCTGCACCGTGCGGCCGCTGAGCGGTGGCCGCGGTGCATGACGTGCGTGGCTGCCCCTGATCGGCACGATTAGCGCCAGGACTGGAGCTCTTGCTACCTCTATAGCAAGTTGGCTTGTCCGCGGCACTCGCGTTGGAATGCGTCGTCTCCACCAAGCGCACGCAGGCCACAGGTACTGCGTCACCCAAAGTTGGCGGCCTAGAAGGGGTGGTGCGGCTGTCAAACGCAGAAGCTGCATCGGAAGGCAGCGTTTTCCTTTGTGTTGCAGCGGCGCTTGGCAAAAGGCTGCGCCGGACATAAGTCACTTTCTTCGCCCTGTTTCCATCCACTGCAGACAAGGGAGATGCTGCAGAGTGGCTTCGAGACTCCTGGTGAGGAAAAGCCACGTGGGATGTGCGATAGCGGTGTAACAAAGGTGCACCGCCTCCCAGCGGCCCCGTGGCGCGCGTTGGCTTAACACCGTCGTTTGATTTGGTCGGCGATCGCGAAACAGGTTGCGAGACGGATCGCCGGACGGTGACACTCTGCTTCTCAGGAACAAGCTGAGACGGGCTGCGACTCAAACCCGCTGAGCTCGGAGAAACAACTCCACAATGAGCTGCGTCCTGGGAGGGAGACTGCTTCGGACGCTCCGTCTTGGCCTCTATGCACGGTGACTCGTGTTCCCCCATTGTCAGCTTCGCCGGGTGCTGCCGTTTATGCGTGCTCGTCGGATAGTAGTTGTACTCGCCACTCGCGGAGCGGTACACTTGAGCATCGGTGCCGGACAAGCCCCTTTCTGACAACAAGCAAACGCGGACTGCGGATGGCTCTTTCTCCATCTAACCCCTTAGCCACAAACTCGTTTTTTTTTTCAGTGAAAAAGACGAGAAGATCTACAAAAAAAAAAGCAATTGGTGCAATCTATAGACGCTCGGTCGCGTAAGGAAACTAAGAAGCAGTAAAGCACTTTTTTTTCTCTCTATGAGAGCACTCGCATGTCAGCCACCTTTTAAAGAGAAAACTCGCGCGCACACTTCTATGCGGCTGGCAGACAAAAAAGCTGCTCAGCGGCTTGTATGAGTTTTTATTTGCTTCTTGTTTTGGTGGTCAAGGTTCCTCTTTGGCATATGGTCGGCGACAAAAATGAGTCCCGCGATGCGCTTCGCAGTCTAATTAGTCGCTGCTCACAACGCGTTTTAGCGCACGCGCCACTTATGCTCGAGAATCTCTGGGAACAGCGGAGGGAAAGTCTGCAGCCAAGAGGAAGGACACAAGAGGGGATGAGGAAGGAAAGAAGGGTGATAGCCCCTGTGTTCTACGATACAGTGACCCGTCAAGATACACAGAGGATAAATGACGAGACACATAACGCGCAGCAGCAAGCACTTCCGTCCACAACTTTATCATCGCCAGTTCGACAATGAGAGTAGTGACACGGAGTTACTCAGCCAACAGTTCGGCATCTTTGCACCAAGCCTCGACATGAAGATTTCGCGCATAGGACTGAACCGTTTTTTTTTTCTTTTTTTGTAGCTGGAAATAATGACAGCACAGAAAGAGATGTGAAAAATAGCGGGGTAGCGTGACGCTCACAAACGAGACTCAGCACAGAAAAAAGGAAAAAAGAACAGGAACGTCTGCCGCGCGCCTCAAATGACCTTTTTTTAGCTTAAAAAAAAAATCTAAAGGACTATCGCGGTGGAAACCACTACACACTAAACGAGATTGCCCCCCAAGTCTACTTTTCTTTTCAAAGCGCCGCGCGACGTAAGTTATTTGTTGTGTTTTTTGAAGAAAGAAAGTATACAGGCGACCCCGTCTTTGCTCGCCGCCCAGAAGTTGAGCCAGGCTCATCGATCGTAGTTTGACGGCAGCTGCACCCACTTCATTGCCTGCTGCTGCGAGTGCACCTGCGTGCTGCGAAAACGCGCCACGGGGCACTCCTCCTGCACGCGCTTTCCGAGCTGCTCAATTTGCAGGGGTGTCGCGTTTGGCGCATCCACCATGACGTTCATCCCACCCTCTGGTGTTTTTTCAAACTTGATGTTGCGCAGATCCACACCCATCTCGCGTGCAATGTCCCGCGCGTGGGACTCACTGCACCACTCCAACGCCTTATCCATAAACCCGCCAAGCGGACCACCAAACGGTGAACCGCCGGGGCCGCCACCACCCATGTTGCCAAAGCCTCCCTTGCCACCCATTCCGCCAAAGTTGCTGGAACTTTGACTAGCGCCACTGCCGCCTGAAAAGCCTTTCGAGAAGCCGCTGGTGAAGCCGCCGAGAAAGCGGCGACTCACGCTGCGCTGCATCATCGCGCCGATGTATAATCTGTGTGCGCCACTGCTGCGATTCTTTTTTTTATTATTATTCTCTTGCAGGAAGTGCACCGGGTGAGTGCAAAGAGAGAGAGGGATGTTGTAGAGAGACTGCAGCTGTTGTGATACTCGGTTTTCAGAGGAGAGGGGAAACGGTCAGTTAGGAAAAGAAGAGATGAGTTGCACAAGTACGGCCGATTCCAAATGTAGAGCCTCAAAAACAGTTTTCTGCGATGAGGAAGACGAGTTGCTGGCTCCACCACACTACGCGAAGAGCACACTAAACCTCTGAAAAACATCAGCGCCTTTCTGTAACGTTTCGCAGCACCGTCGTACTTTCCCACCTCCGGTTTTTTTCGCGAACGGCACTGCTTCGCTGGCAAATAGCGGCGCGACATGAACGGTAGCTCTTTGCCGTTTTTTTTTTCTTTTCGGAAACCAAATTTCCTGATAGTATGCAACTAGTAGAGAGCGCATACACAAGATTTCGATGCGACTTTTGCACTTTTGTTTCTTTTTTAACGCTCTCAAGCTCAGAGGCAAACCGTGGAGAAGGTATAAAAAGAGGGCTCCTTAGAAAGTGAGAATGACATGGCGCGAGTGCGAAAGAAAAACAGAGGATCTCTCGACACAAATCTCGGTGCTGCGCACAAGACGCCTCAATGATGCTTACTGCAAAGGTAAGTCACGAGTGCAGCAAGCTCTCTGAGAGTAATCGTCAGTTCCCTCTTTTCTTCGTTTCTGCTTTTTTCGAGAATAAAGTGAAGTAAGCTCGCGAAGATGCCTACCGAAATAGAGGGGGTAAAAACAAATAATAAAGCGGAGGGGTGCATGAAACTGAAGGCGTTACAGGCCTCTACTCGAGACAGCTGCAGCGCACCTCCGATCAGTGACATGACAACACTCACGCAAAGAAAAAAAAAAGTTTTCGATGTGGTGTGTATAGACCAAGTTTAACTTTTGCAAGCAATAGTTTTGATGTACTCCTCCCTCCGTAGACACCGTGACAAAAAAAAAGAGGGCTGCAAACTCGGAAGGGCTCCGATATCCGCACTCCCCTTTCTTCACGGAATCGAGAAAAAATGAGGAGCGAGGGGAACCTGAAGGACAAGCTCTTTGCTGTATTTGCTAGTGAATGCCCGCAGCGGTTCGCTTGTCTCAATCCCCCTCTCTGTCGCACACCCTACAAGTGAGCGCGGGAGTTGAACATGTTGATCAGACCGTTCGTCGAGCCGTCGTGGTTGCTGACTTGGTTGTCCTTCTTCAACTGAGGGAGAATGGACTTGGCAAGCACCTTGCCGAGCTCGACACCCCACTGATCGTAGCTGTTGATACCCCAGATAGCGCCCTGGACGAGAACCTTGTGCTCGTACATGGCGACGATGGCACCAAGAGAACGCGGGGTCAGCGCGTTCACCAAGATCGAGTTGCTGGGGCGGCTGCCAGTGAACGTCTTGTGCGGGATCAGGCGCTCGATAGCATCCGGCGCCATGTCCGTCTTCACGAGCTCCTGGCGAACCTCCTCAGCGCTCTTGCCGACCATCAGGGCCTCCGTCTGCGCGAAGAAGTTGCTCATCAGGATACAGTGGTGGTCGCCGACGCGGTTCTGCGTGTGAATGGCACCGATGAAGTCGCACGGGATGATCTTGGTGCCCTGGTGAATGAGCTGGTAGAACGCGTGCTGGCCGTTTGTGCCGGCCTCGCCGAAGACGATAGGACCCGTCTGCGTGCTCACGGCACCCGACTTCTTCGTGACACCCTTGCCGTTGCTCTCCATGTCCAGCTGCTGAAGGTAGGCGGGCAAGCGCCAGAGGTACTGGTCGTACGGAAGCACCGCCTGCGTCTCGGCGCCGAAGAAGTTGTTGTACCACACACCAACCAGAGCAAGCATGATGGGCAGGTTCTGCTCCACCGGGGCAGTGGCAAAGTGGTTGTCCATGATGTGCGCGCCTGTCAGGAACTCGACAAAGTTCTCGTAGCCAATCGAAAGCATCACGGAGAGGCCGATGGCCGACCACACCGAGTACCGGCCGCCAACCCAGTCCCAGAACGCGAACATGTTCGCCGTGTCGATACCGAACTCGCTCACCTTCTCCGTGTTTGTGGAGAGAGCAACGAAGTGCTTCGCAACAGCGCCGTCGGTGGGGATGTTGTGCTTCTGAAGGTGATCCATGAAGGCATTGCGCGCCGACATCGCGTTCGTCAGGGTCTCCTGCGTCGTGAAAGTCTTGCTGGCAATAATGAAGATCGTCTCCTCGATATTGACCTGCTTCAGCACCTCCGCCATGTGCGTGCCGTCGACATTGGAAACGAAGAAGCAGTGGATGTCGCGCTGCGAAAACGGCTTCAGCGCCTCCGACACCATCACCGGGCCGAGATCGCTGCCGCCGATGCCAACGTTCACAACGTAGTGGATACTCTTCCCGGTCTGGCCCTTCCACTCGCCATTGCGCACCTTATCCGTGAAAATCTTCATCTGCTCCAGCACGCCGTTCACGTCCGCCATCACATCCTTGCCGCCAACGTGGATGGGGCGGTTGCTGCGGTTGCGCAGCGCCACGTGGAGCACCGCACGGTCCTCCGTCGAGTTCACCTTCTGCCCGTCGAACAGCGCCTTCGTGAACGCGCGCACCCCACGCTCCTCAGCCAGGGCGACCAGGGCGTCCTTGATCTCGTCGTTGATGTGCGACTTCGAATAGTCAAGAAAGAGGAAGTTGCTCTCGCCGCGGAGGTCCACCTCCACAGAGTAACGCTTGAAACGCTCCGCATCGTTCTCGAAGTGGGAAAGGATCGTCTCGTTACCGTGCGCCTCGTACAAGGACTGGAGACGCTGCCATGCAGGAGAGTCCAGCAGGTTCCGGTCCGTAGCACCAAGGACCTTCGTCTTGCGAGCAATCTCGTACGGGGCGTTGAACGTGGCGGCCGCCATGCTGGGGTTCCCACCCCCGGCCTTCTGCACGTGCGCGCTGATCTGGGCAGCAAAGTCGCTCATTTTTTTAGTAGCTGAAGACAAAGACGGGTGAAGGATATAATAATAATAAAGAACTTGATGGTGACAGCTGCAAAAAAAAAAAATCGACGATGGTCTCTTGTGAATAACGTGGAAGGAAGAGCTGTAGTGTTAATTAAGAGAGAGTAAGAAGGTAAGAGAGAGGACGGGAGAGTAGAAAAATTATGCAGGCGTTCTTTTACTATGCTTTGCAACGTGTATGCTACTAGAATTTGCAAGATAACTTGCCAACGCTAGTATCGCGATGTGCGATGGTACCAAAAAAAAAACTTTCTGTTTCTGCGTTCCGTTTTGCCGCCGCCAAGTTGGGGCACCTGTCGATTCCTTCCACCGAGCTCGACAGCAAAACGCACATATTTTTTTCGCTTTAATTTGAAAACTTTTCATTTTTTTTTTACTACCAAGCGCCACACCGAACAAAAAAAAAAACATCCAAAAAACGATAAACAACAAGCGGATCTTTCGCCGCAATAGTATTCGCCTCACGCGAAGTCGCAAGGGACTTGCTTTTTCTGTTTGTCCTCCCATTTCCTACTTTGGAAATGAACATTCTTTTTGTTCACTACCGAATTCCAAGTGCGCGGGTAATCTTCTCCAGCACAAAGTCCTTTTCTGCCTCGTACTTCTGTCCCTTGCTCGGAATCTCCAAAATGCAAGGAATTACGGCGTTGTGCTCGGCCACCAAGTGGCGGATGTCGTTGGCGATGTGCTGACAAATAATGATGATTCCGATGTCGCGACGGTTGCACATCGTTGTAAATGCATCTTCAATTTCGGAAAGTGGCGTGGACGGGTTGACCACGTAGTAGTTCGCAGGAGCCGACCTGGAGCCCGGTCCATCCGCCGAGTTCTGCGCCTGGGCCGGTGTGACGCGGTTGTCACCAACGCCAGCAAGAAGAAACCCGGTGACAGTGTCCTCGTCACCAATAATGCCCACGATGCGCTGCTCGCCGTTGCGGTAACGAGCCGGAGCCGACATGATTGCTACACCTAAGCTGGAGAGTGGATGGGCAAAGAAAAAAGGAATGCACTGCAAAAATCACAAGATTTGCTGAGAGAAAAGAGAGAAGAACGTTAGCGAGGAAGTAGACTGCATTTAAAACCCGATACAGCGCACTCAGTCCCTTTTTTTTTAGCTGTACTTGCGTGCTTCCATTTATGTCTTCACGTCCCGAGGAGGCCGTGACCGTTCCTGTGCTTCTCTCAACCTACGAAAAAAAAACTCAACAGCAACATCGCCCTTAAATGGTGCAGGGTGCTTGGCATTGAAGCTTTCTGGTTCTCACGCAAAACGTGCCTCAGCTGTCTATCGCTCCATCATATATCCATTGCTCGATGCATCTACAAAGCAACTTTTCTGTTTTTTTATTTATTCCCGTCGTCATAGCAGTAGAAAACGAATCAGCAGTTCCAGCTTTCATAAATGAGGTTTTTGCCGTTCAGCTGTGTTTCATCACCGGGGAGCGAGCTGTACAGGGTTGCGCAATGCTTTGCCTCTTTCACACCCAGTTGAGCTGGTGGGGCGGCAAAATAAAGCTCGAGGAACCGCTGGTCTACCACCTCCGCATTTTCCCCTGTGACTAACCGAAGTGCATCCGACTCAGTCACCTCTGTTTTCTTTTCAGTGGGAGAAGAAGCACTGCATGCAACCTCTTCCTTCTGACCAGCAAATTTTATTATCGTACGACCCATTGCTGAAGTCGAAACTCACTTGGAAATGAGAAGCAGAAAAGGCAAAAGGGAAAGTGGAGCAAAATTCAGCATACACATAGAAAAATATACATGTCTCCTGAGATCAAAATCGAATGCTCACAATCACCGTCAAGGCATTCCCAGTACTTTCTCTTTATCTTAAAATCTGCGTGTACAAAGCGCCTGGCCAACGCCAACCGGACGGACTTGACGAGCACCAAACTTTCTCAAATTGAGAGCTATCATGCTCCCATGAACTACACAAGAGCGTTGAAATTAATGAAGCGTCCTCTCGTAAATTCATCTTTCTTTCCAGCCTGCATTAGCAGCTACTGCAACGATCGCGTTATTGTCAAAGGAAGCGTCTGTGCCCGTTTTGAGGAGCGTGAAACCGCAAGAAGAAATATGAAACGAAACCAGAGCACGACTATTCTAGCTTAAAACTTGTAGGGCTTCTTTGCAAACATGCACCGTCGCTGTATTTTTTTTTTTAATGAGAAGTTTCATAAGAAAAATAGTGTCTTTCGAACGAACCTCCCCCTTAATCTCGAGCACCTGCACAAAAATGGAAATCACCTGCTGCATCATGAAGCTCTCAGAGGAGTAGCAGCTTGCGGTGCTCGAGAGCTGCGACTATTACTGGAAAAGAAGAGCAAACAACATAGCTAGCAATTTCCCTCCATCCAGATCTTTCAATCGTTGTCGTCACAAAAAAAAAAGACTCCCGCTGTAGAAAAAAAAAAAAATACAGCAAAGCCGCTGGACCTGTATTCCATCGCTTCAAAATTTTAGTGCCAAGAAGAACGCCAATAAAGTCAGTACAGACGTCTCCGCACCATTAGCTGCGAAAAGCCGTTAGCGGACATTCATCCATCAACAGTGAAAAACGGCTTCCTGCTCGACCATTAATAGCCACCTTACAACATAGAGAGAACAACATGATGAGTGCTTTAAAAAGCTTTTAATGTCTAATGTAAGGGAAAAAACAAAGGGCCTTGCACGCGATTCTGAGAAAGAAGACAGCGTCGGTAGCCGTTATTTTCTTACTGGCTTCGTTTTCGGTGTTTCGATACATTAACGCCAAAATCGCAGCCACGCACTCTTGCTGAGCGCTGCGGGCTTTAAAATGACCCTGTCCACGAGCCATTCCTGCTTGTAAAGAACCACTTTTTTAACAACAACGTAAACACGAAGCAGCCACACGACTTACAGTTCTTTCTATTTTCTCACTCTCTCCCCCCCCCCTTTTTTTTTTTTCTTTTCCTTACGAAACAACGCGGCGCTTCTTTGACTGCACCTTCTTTGCGTCGAACATCTGCAACCGTAATTGGCATCCCGTCGAACATCGGCCCATCTCTCTTTTGCTAATACTTTTTCTGTTTCTTTTCGATTTTGTTTCTGATTGTGTTTTCTCGGGCATTCGCAAAGATCTAGCAGAACCCCAGGTTCGCTTGAAAGTTATTCTGTCACATAATAAAACAAGCTTCGTTTGCCAGAATGGCCGCTGCTTATGTTTTAAAAAGGGTTGATGGGGCTTCAGCGTGAATATGGCTGGACCGCCGGCCGAAGGGGAGCACGCCAATGTTACTTTCTAAATTTGCGAACCCGCAACGAGGTCGACGCACTTGGTATTCTGGCGCTTTGAAAAGAAAAAATGAAACCTCTGTCAGACGCGGCGCGAGCCGCTTCGGGCTTTAAAGAGATGATAGATATCTATGGGGACTGCAAATTAGCGCGGACAAAGAGCGCCATTAGAGCTAACCACCATTTGGGTCTCGAGCGATGGATATGACGGCTAAGAATGTTGGCAGGCGGACGCAACCTCCTTTGCCACCGCTGCACCACCTTCAGCAAAAACAGTTTTTACCTGCGGTTCATCGGGCATTGGCGCATTGCAACGTCAAGGAGCTTCGCATTTGGGTATCACGCTCCCAGACAGTATTTAAAGATGGGACCTGAGAGAAGCTCCGAGAGGTCTTTTGAGAGGAGCGTAGCCCGATGGAGAGTTCGCGATGCGTGCTTACATGAAGCTACTGCGCTTTGTTGTTGCCGCGTGCCATAACCCGGCAATTTTTGAGGACAGGCTGTGTTGATGGCGCGGGTGCGGCTTGCTCTTGCTGCTTTGTGTTAACGGAAAGCCCAACAGCGTCCTAGAAGATACGTTCTAGCAGAAGGCCCAGCAGGAGGCCTTTAATTTGAGGGGCGTGGTGCGAAGCATGCGTGCGACGCTGCAAGACCTTACGACAACATGCAGCTCACAGCCGCGGCACACGACAGTGGCGTGCTGATTGCGCTGGAGGCCCGGCCACAAGGCGGCATTCTACCTGCAAGCATCTCGTGGCAGAAGAAAGAGTGTGAATCGCAGCACCGTTTGGCGCGGCGATGGCCGCATAGCTTGGACCCCCAAAACGGGTCGACGGAGTCGGTGACTTTAATGAGGGCTCCTGTCTTGACGCTTCCTTGAGTGTTGAATGTGATGCCGCAGATCACATTTGTCATTGTTGCGTGTCAATCGACAATTTTACCGCCACCGGAGGCATCTGTAAACGACGCGAACATGTTTTGGGATGGCGGCGAGCAGGTTTTTTAGAGCATGCGGCGCACTTGGCTCTGGTAAACGAGAGCGAAATGGAGAGGTACAGGCCCCTCACGTGGGAGCAGCGGAACTCCTTGCCAAAGAGTTTTTTCTTTCAGTTCGAGCAGCTGAACAGCCCAGTATACACAGTCACCGCAACTTCATTTTTCTTTCATGAAGGACAGGAAAATCAACGCGAGGTTGCAGTGTTCAAGCGTGCTGGAATCTGTGCTGATCAAGGAAACATCCACCACACAGGCGCTAAAGGCCCGTTTGAGGAGGTGGGCTGCGAGAGAGGAAGTGTGTCAGTTGTCACCGATCGCCGCCAGGAACTTACGCCGGCTGGTAGGCACGGCGCATTCACGGAGAAACGAAGCAGTGGTGTGGTTCATGTTAAATGACCGCTTCGAGATGAGAGAGAAGCGCGGCAACCCTGATAAGAGAGCCTTCTCTCGCGGGCAGGAAAGTCGGCAATCTTTTATTGGGCTGCTGTTACGAAAACGGCGAGGGTCAATACAAACCGTTTCCACCGCCACGTCAAGCCACAGATAATTTGAAAGTGCGGATATGGAGGTTGAAGACACAGGTGGGCGACGGTGGAAATCTGACATCGCTAATCGCGGCAAAGGTCGGCAATCTTTTATGCTATAAGGGACACACAGAGCACCCTATAAAAAGCGGGGCGTTGCAGATGGCGGAAAAGCTGATGGTGCGGCATTTTTTTTACCCCCCAAAAAAAGGCTTTTTTACCTTGCCCTTTGTAATGCGTTCGCGGCCCTGAGGACAATAACGGTTGCCTTTCCTTCTCATATTGAGACCTTTTTCTCTTTGCCTCTTCTTTACTTTGCTTGAACCTCCCTTCACCTATTTTCTACCTCTTTTATCTTCCACTTTTTCTGTGCCGAGAACATCGCACAATTTTCATTCCTCGAAGCCATTCCCGCCCCACACATCTTTGCTCATCGCAGCAGCACTACCACGCGCTGCATATGCCACTACCTGCGGCCGGATCTGCAGGCAGCAGCCGCACCAGCGACGAAAAGGTCGGCCAACGCTTTTCCTTTCGCTGTCCCAGTAATAACCGCCAATTTGGTGAATTAACGCAGAACGCACCGATCATGCTGGAGAATGCTGGTGCACTGCCGTCTCTTTACCAGCGCCGTCTCGTACAACCGCCTTGGCTTAATTGTCGCTGCGCTAGATGCTGCAGCGTGCAACTTCAACTGCGGCCTGTGCTTCATAAGAAAGGCGTTTCACCTCGCCCACAGCCCGCCACGCAGTGAAATGCCGCGGAGAGAAGGCTGCGCAGCGGCCACGCTGCCCTGCATCTGCACAGATTGAGAGGCTACGTGCGGGTTGCAGCGGCGCCTCCCAGCTCACCAGCAGCCGCGATTTGCACCATGGACCACCGCGCGGAGAACACGCCGCCGCACACCCTCCCTGATCAATGCGGATGCCTCGCCGCTCTGCTCTCAGACGTAACGCGGGGGGCGGGGTGGCCGTGTGCGAGCAGGGGTCGTGGACTACGCCGATGGGTCGGCTGCGCAGTCTTAGGGGTTGTGCGAAGCGCTGCTTGATGAGGAAAGCGGTGCCTTGGTGGGTTGTAGGGCAGTGAAAAAGGCGTAGGGTAGCAGAAGAAAACGCTGCTGAATGAGGCTGCGGTGGCTAGCGCGTGGGGTAAAAGGGTGATCACAGGTCACGAGCACCATTGTTCTCGTTCGAACGATTTCCGACCCTCGATTCAGCAAGGATGGGAGCCGACATTCCTCCTGTGGCGCCGGTGAAAGGGAAGTTTCAGCGAGGAGTTCTACTCGAATAACGCCTAAGCAGGTGTCCCGCCTTCACTTCCCTATAGTTAATCACGAAGGGTGGGCTCGCTGGAGTTTCAGCAACCGGACGCCTCAGGTCGAGCGGTTTGTGGAAGAGGAGCTGTAGAAGGTGAAAAGTGCAGCACCCGCGGTGGAGCACAAGACAACGTCCCGTTTAGCTGCTATTGCAACATCTGAAAGCTAAAGGTACTCGCTACCAGGTAACCACTTCTCAGTTTCCTTTAGTGTGACTAGGCCTAGGGCGTCTGTATTTACATTTCTCTCATAGTGTCTTCGCAGCATTGTTGCGGGCTAAGGGCCAGCTGCGCGCCGCTTCCACGTGTCGCTTCATGTGCGTAGCCGTGATCAATCTTTTGCAGACCGGGCACTCTAGCTTTTCTACAATGCGGACTTTCTCGACATCTGTGCGGGTGTCAAGAAGGAGCGGCCCATGCAGAAACATGTGGCGCTTGGCGAAAAAGTTACAGCTGCGGGTGAAGAAGGGGCACAGCGGTCACCGGTAGAAACCTCTTGGAGGGGATGCGTGAAGGGCAAGCAAAACAATCGTGCTCAGTTCCGCAGCATCAGTGGTTTTGTATGCTCTCACAATGTTCTTTTTCAGCTGTCCACGGCTTGGGAAGGCTTGGTAACATACCAAGCATAGCGCTGGATCCGACGGATACACTGCAAAGTACGCAGAGGGCGGTGGCTCCGGAGGCGGTGCGAGAAGCGGGGGCGGTAGTCCCATTTCCTTTATTCAATGTGCAACACACCATCTGCATTCTTCGTCGTCTATGTTGCTCACACGCCTATGTAAAAAGCCAAAATATCGTGAGGTGCCACTTCGAAATTGCGCTAATGCTGTCTCTTGCTGCCGTGTGGGAACCACGTCACCGTTCTTGGGGGTGGCCACATTGCTGTCAAGTAGGAATTGCCGGAGCGTAGAAGGGTTACGTATTCGGTTCCGCGGTATGTTGTGAAGTCGTCTGATCGTCGTGACGAGGTCCGCGATCCAGGCGCGATCTGTCGGATTTGGCTGCATTACAGCCTTGGCCAGTTTATCAACTGCTTCGTTCCTCCGAATACCACAATGTCCGAAGACAAACTGAAAAGTTAATCGAACTTTGTGGTTGATCAGCTCTAGGATGGTGGTCCAAATGCGGCGCAGAACACCTTTGTCAAAGGTTGTGGGTCCTCTTTTTAGCACCGTAAGGAGCGAATAACAATCGGTGACGATAACACATGTGGTACGGTAGATTCGGTGCTGCGTAACGTACTGGGGGAGTCGCTTCAGCCCTACCCCCCATCGCTATACATTCAGCGCGGTAGCTGCACGCATATCTGCCACAGAAGTCAGTCACTGTTGAGACAAGCCGGTCTTTGTGGTAAGGCATGGCAGCTGCTCCGGATTGCTCATCAAGCTCGACGGCGCCGTCGGTGTAGAGTGCCAACGGCACATTTCGAAACCGGCGTAGGCGAGCTTTGCATGCAGCCAGCTTCTCTGCAACTGGGGATTCAGCACGTAAGTTTCCTGGAAGCGACGTGTTGAAATACACCCGACGGCTTTTCAGAAAAGGTCGAAAAGTGAGAGGCTGCTCAAAGGAGTTGATAGCGGCTTATACACCTTGTCCGCGGCGGATGTAGGTGTGTAAAGGATGCTCCTTGTCGTAAAACTCTTTCGCTAACTGCCCCATATATCCACCACTTGTGACTATTGTCAAGTAAAGCCGCAATCGGCGGAGCAGTAGTGTGGCGTCTAGCCGCAGAAAGTCAGCTTCTTTCAATAGGTCATTTGCGTCAGCGTATTTTGGGATACCAGTCACCATCGCGGCGCCAAATACATGCGTGCGCTTCAAAGATGCTTTGCACGAATCGCTGGCGTTGTCCCACTGGGATGCCGCGGCGTAGAGGAGTTTTGATTCAATGAGGGCCAAATAAAAGGGTCGGAGGACGTCTTTCGATGGTCCCCAGAGGCTCTCCGGACACTGTCTTCAGCTTCGCTAATTGCCTCTTCGCTGCATTGATTGTTGCTTGCACGTGTCCTCCAACGCCTCTAAGCGGCTGAAAACTCACACCCAAAAGTTGTGGGTATCGATCTTCCTCTAGTCGGATTGCACCTATGTGTAGCGACAGCTGATTGTGGTGTCGAGCACCAAAGAGCGTGTACTTCGTCTTCGGGGCACTCAATTTCATGGAGTGCGCCTCTTTCCAGCGGGCTACGGTGTCTAACGCAGACTGCGGCGTCTTTTGAATCTGCTCATTTTCCGGTAAGGAGCACAGAAGGGTAAGGTCGTCCGCAAAGAAGGCGTGCTCAAGGCCTTCAATTTGGTTTAGTTGCACGCTAAGGGAGTCAATAACAATGATGAGGAGCAGAGGGCCAAGGACTGAACCTTGCAGAGCACCATAGGTGAAGACTACCGGGTCAGAAAAAGTGTTGTTAACTCGGACTCGCGCTGTTCGGTCGTCTAAGAAGTCCATAATCCACCGCGACGGATAGGGATCTACGTCGAATTTCTTGAGGGCCCTGATGATGACGCCATGGTTGACAGAGTCGAAGGCACGTGCATAGTCTACAAAGACGGCTCTAATCTTTGTGCCTTTGGGCCTCTGCACCACTTTGTGAAGGAGGAGATCGAGCGGGTCAGTGGTGGACCGGTGCGGGCGAAAGCCTGCCTGCTGCGGTTGTAGTCGTGATTCTAGATGATCCCGTAGACGGCGAGATATCATGCGCTCCAACAACTTACACAAGTTGCTGGTGAGAGTGAAAGGGCGGAAGGGGGTGGGGTCTGTGGCGGGCTTCTTCAGCTTCAGTAAGGGAATGATGATGCCTTTTTTCCAGGGGCCTGGGACGTGACCACTCATGACACTGTGATTGTAGATGTTCAACAGAAATTTCCTACCCGCGTCAGGAAGAGCGCGGATGCAGTCGCAGTGAATGTTGTCAGGGCCAGGGGCGGAGCCACAGTGCACTTCTCGTAGTGCCATCTCTAGTTCTGCAAGCGAAAAGCGTTCGAAAGGCTGAGTGCTGGGGCGGGGCGGAACGCGAAGCGGAGCAAGCGGATGTCGGGTGGATTTGGTTTTGTACATGTTAGCCAGTGTGGCGGCATGAGCTTTTCGAGTGAGGGGGTGCTCATCAATAGCGAGGACGGGCGTCGCCAAGGGCCGCAGAGCATGAATTGCTTGGATGCGGGACCAGGACCGCGGGTCACTCGGCGTCAGCTGGCTGCAACTCTTTACCCATCTGTTGATACCCTCCTTCTGCAGTTCCGTGTGATAGGTCCTCGTGAGCTCGCGACATTTGGGATCAGTAGGTGGGGTCGCTGCTGTGTCGCGTCGAAGCTCTGCAAGTCTTTCTGTCCAGTGAGGCGTGTGCTTCGCTTTGCTCACTGGGGCAGCTTTCCTCGTTGGTTTTTTTTAAAGATGGAAGTAAAGAATTATACTTTGTGCTTGAGTGTTTCTCTGTAGTTTTTAATGTATGCGCGTGTGGGTTTGATTTATTCTGAAAAACTCAGCACCACGGCTTGGCAGTGTCGAAAACATCTCTTTTGCTGGCCCAACCAGCCAGCGACTATGTGGTGGTGCTTTCATATAGCAAGCAAGAAAAAAAAGAGGGGGGGGGGGGGTGAGTGTGCTCCTGCGGTAAGGGCAAAACACTTCAAAGTATTGTCTCTGTGCCGCGAAAGCGGGTCAAAGCCCAGTGCAATGGAGGGCACTTGCCGGGTGGAGGAAAAGGCGTTTGCGTTTACAAGGTGATCACCAACGAGTCGCGCTCGGTCAAAGAGGTGTAGGTCTGATTTGCGGTAAGGGAGAGGAGAGTAACTATTATTATGAGCGGCTTCAAAGCTAAAAGCTGTCTTCGCCCACGTCGTCTTAATTTGAGTTATTCTTTCTTCCCGCCTCTCGGCGCTGCGATACACGTTGGTTGCACTCTTTATAAGAAGCTGGCTCTTCTCGCTTTCTTTACATTTATAAAATACGGGTAAGAGAGTCTTTTGTCGAATCCAGCTGAGAAGACTGCTTTTGTTTCGAAGAGTTGAACGCGGCTTATCCCTTATGCATGTGGATCTTCTCCTACAAAAGTGTAGTCGCAATTTCATCCTACGTAGCAAAAATCACAATTTACTCTAGAATTGTAGATGAAGACAATATTGCCATTTTGGAGTTTTACAGCTTCCGGGCTGTACGAACGCTCTCTCTTCACTAATTTGGCTGTTGTGGAATGAGTGCTCTCTTTCTTATCAGCTGCAGCCAACTCAATTTCGCGAACTTTGAAGCAGCAATTCGACGATGCTGTGGAAATATCGCATTTTATGCTACTTGGCTCATTTTGTTTAAAGGAGTTGCGAATTCCGTTCTGTCTCCGTTGTACTCAACTTTCTTAAATGCTATCACCTTCTTTCGGTCAGTGTTTAAGCAGGGATTCACATAGAAGTATACTACCCATTTTTTCCCAACACAGTAGAAGCGGCGCTTTGCAGTTCTCCGCCATGTCCGTAGTTCTCGACGTTCAGCCGGATACGGACTATGAACCTTCCGAAGCTGAAATGATAGAATATGGAAAATGGCTCGGTATGGAGATGCCTGACGATATGCCGCTCTTATGGATTGCACGTGAAGGACTTAAGGCGCCGCTTCCGGAGAACTGGAAGGCGTGCAAGAGTGAGAAGGGAGAGCTCTACTACTTTAACTTCAAAAGTGGCCAGAGCATCTGGGACCACCCTTCTGATGAGCACTACCGGGAGCTGCTCACCGCGGAGAAGGCAAAATTGAAACCGAATGGCAGCAGCGCAGCAGAAGCCAGCGAGGCCGCATCCGGCGCCTCTCCAACTGGAAAGGGTAGCAAAGCGTCGAAAAAGAAAAAGGCCAAGAACGGAGCTGCGGAGCCGCGGGAGGTAAAAGCAACTCCGCAAGTAGAGAAGCGTGTCGTACCAACTGTCCAGCAGTTGCAAGCGCCACCTTTAGCGCAATCCATCCTTCCGAAGAAAGAGACACCCGGCCCAATAAAGCTTGCGAGCTTAGGGGCTGATATTCCCAAGCCCGAAAAAGCTAGTGGCGGTCGTATGGGCTCTCCTGAATTTCAATCGACGACATCGCAAAGCGACTCATCGCTGACGTCTGATTTACAGAAAGTGCAAAAGGTTGACGAGCCCGAGGCGATCCCGTTACCGACAAAAGTCGTAGCCGGTGGTGGTGTGAATGGTCTCCGCGCGCTAGACAAGCTCGGGGGCTCGTCACCGACTGCCTCTTCCACTGCCGTCATGAAAGCGGCTGCAGTTTCATTTGCGAAAGAGCAGAGGGGAAAGGCCGGGCAGTTGGCTGCGAAGGAGCTGGAAGTGTACAAGACGGAACAACAAAAAGCTCTGCAGACCGAAGCAGATCGGCAATTGGCGAAGGAAATCGAGTCCTACAGGACCGAGCAAAATGCCACTCTCCGCGCAAAAGTGGATCAGGACCTTGCAAAAGAGCTGGAGGCTTACAAGGCCGAACAGCAAAAGGAGATTGCTCAGCGGAAGGAGGCGCTTGATGCGGAGATGGCAGAGGAAACAAAGAAGTTGGAGGAGCAGTCGAGGGCTGACAAAGAGAAGCGACGCCGCGCTCATGATGCAGAGATTGCCGCTGCCGCAGAAGCCGATTCGGAGCGTCTCAAGCGAGATCTGGAGAAGAAGCTATCGGAGCTAAGGCAAGAATGTGAGGCAAAGCGTGCTGCTGAATCGGAGCGCCTTAATGAGAAGCTCAAGGCACAGCTGGACCACGACAAGCGGAAAGCTGTAGCCGAGGTTGCTCAAATGCTGGAAACATTTACGCGGGAGAAGCGGCAAGAGTCGGAGATAAAAAAGGAGGCGCAATCGCAGGCGCTGCAGGAGGCGGGAAAGGACACGTCGGATCTGAAACAGTGCTCGGCTGCGTTTTTGCGCCAATATGAGGAGGCGCTCTCCAACTTTGCGAGATCGGTGCAGAATTCAAAAAGTGTGTTCGATCAAATACATACACAAAAGCAGAGTGATATGCAGCGCGACTTCGACTTTCAACTCTCGGAGCTGGCCCGGCAGCACGAAGCGCAGATGCGGCAGGAGCGAGAGCAGATGCAGGCGCAGCTGACTGCTCTCAAAGAAGATCACGCTGTCCAAGTCGCTTCTCTCAAGCATTCGCAGCAGGAGGAGCTGCAGAGAATGCGTGACAGCTTTGATTCGCAGCGCAGTCAAAACCAGAAGGAGCAGGTCTCGAAGGAGCACGAAAGATTCTTGGAGACGCTTGCGGAAATTAAAGAGGGTCAGACGAAAGAGCTGAACGAGCTGAAGCAGCAGCTGAAGGAAAAAGCCCAGGAGGAGCTTAACGAAATTTTGCAAGAGCTGGCGCGAGAGAAGGAAGCACGCCAATCGGGTAGTGGGTCCGCGCGGCCACGCAAATCCATCGAACCGAGTCCGCACGCCGTGAAAAGTCCCTCTCAGAGTTCCACTGACGATGACGAAAAAGCAGAGAACGGGAAGCAGTCACCACCCCGTCTCGACCGAAGGCTTCTTGCGCGTTCGTTGCCGGACGAGAGCCCCGCTGCAACCCCTGCTGCAAATCCCACCGTGCAGCCGCAACAAGACATCAAGACGCTTATTACCGAGGTTCTGCGCGAGGTGTTTGCGGGCTCCCCGTTCATCCTTGCATCACCAGGGCAGGGAGGGGAGTCGCGCACGGCACCAGCAACTCCAGCTGCTAGCAGCTCACCAACGCTAATCAAGAGCACGCCGGAATTTCGCTCTTCTACTGCGCTTCCCGCTCAAGCATCTCCTAGCGGCGAGTGGGCCAAGTCCGCGGCCGCAGTGAATTTTCCTCTTTCGTTCCAAGAGCAGCGGAACTTGGTCGACGGCGAGCGGCGCCGCCTGCAAGAGGGCAGAAGGTATGTCGAGTTGCAGCAGCAAAACCTAGAGGAGCGACGTCAGCAGCTACGGCGCACGCGCCATCAGTGGAAGCAAGACGTGCTGGCCGCAAAAGCCGAGGGCGTGCGCTCTTCGTCGAAGCGCGGGCAGCTGCTCAACAAAGTTCGCCTCTCGCTGGAGGAGCAGGCGCAAGGCTTAGAGCACGACATGCTCATTTTAAGGGACTCCCAAGTGTGGCTGTTGTCGAAGGAGCAACGACTCGTGGCTTTGGAGCGGCAAATCGAGGAGCAGGAGCGCCTGAAAAGCCGCGGTGGGGCTGACGTCTCCACATTGAACAACATGAGTGTGGATACTGCGGCCTTGATGACAGGGTACTTCAAGCCGCAGCGACACAGTAACGCCGCTGTGGCGGGTGTGCCGGTACATCGGGACGTCATGCGGCGCGGCTCGCTTGGCAGCGGAATGTTTCCAGCTGATAGTTTTGCAACGAGTCCGGTACTTTCAAAGGCGCTAAGCCGGATCGAGAGACGTCTTGACGAGGTGACGTCTATCATTCATCAGCAGCAGCAGCAGCTCACCTCGCCCCCGCTTACTGAATCCCCTCATGGCCATAGCGGCCGGCGTCAAAGCACTGCATCTCCTGTTCTTCGCGATGCTGCCCAAGGCCGCACGCGGCGCTCGTCCCACAGTCAGTCGAAACCGGATATACTGAGGCGCGAATCACACCTTGACCAATGGCAAGGTCCCGGAATGTAAAATAGGAGTGCCTCTTTTTCTCTTTGGTTCTCGGCGACATCCGGCGCGCTAGCTTGAAATTTTAGTTTGTTCTTTTCCCCGCCGTCTCCCATTTCGTACGTGTCGCTTTCTCTCTTGCTCGCCTCACCAATTAAGAACGCTGTACTAACAGCAGCTTGGAAAAACAAAAACAGTTTGCTGTTGCAGTCACAGCACTTTCTTTTGCTCGTGTCGTTGGTGTGAACGTGGTATCTCGCCGCTTTTCTCTTCCCTGCTTCTCTTTTTACCGCATAGACACCTGTCTTTAAGATGCTCCGGAAGTTTTTTTTACGCAGGATCATCCACCGAGGCGCTACATATCCGCATTCATTGTTTGCTTTTCTCGTCCTTCCAGGTAGCCATAACGCAACAACCACACAGCCAGCGGTCAGTTCCATTGGGAATAGATTTTTCTCCCTTCATGGCGTGGTGCATGTTGCTCTTTTCTGGAATTTTCTTTTTCTCTTTTTTGCGTCTGTCGCACCATTGTAGAGACTGTTTTTCTATTTTGTCATCGTTTTGTTTTTCTTTCGCTTCACTCGCTTCTCTCTTACAGGCAGACACGGAGTCAGTAGCTTTGGATTGCACTCGCATCGTTGTCCGCTCCCCCGGTGGCCTTGATCCGCTGCTTCGGTTTGAGCAAAGAATGGGAAGGACGAAGATCACAGGGCGGCAGCTAACGCGGATGACACCGTCATGATACCGGTTTTGGTGCCACAGTTTCCTTTGTAGCAGCACTGGGAGATTCGCGACAGGTTTCTGTGCTTCTTCTCTAGCGGCAACCGAACTTTAACTCATTGCAAACGCGGCATGTGGTATGTCTTTTCTCGTTTTGGGTACTTCTGGTTTGGCGTGTAAAAAAGAAAAATCTCTGTTCGTTTTGTTTCACTTTTCACTCCAGCAGCTGTCTTTCTCCCTTTGTAAGCTGACGTTTTCTCTTCTTAGTTTCCGCTTTCTCCATCGCAAAGCACCTCTTCACACTCCTTGGTCTGTCTAGGGAATCAGCGAAGCAGCACACCGCTTGTAGCGCACGCGAAAATCTTAAGCGTTCTAGAAGCGGGGTGCTGTCTGTGCTTCAAAGTGCCACCCAGATGTCTACAGAGGATGCTTAATCAGCTTTTGCTGTGTGCGGCAAGTGCTATGTCAAACAACGACCGCTCGCGCATTATGCGACCTTCCGCCGTGCTACTCGCGCCATTCCCCTCTCTCTTTTTGCGCCTTATCCTTCTACTGACTTTTCTCTATCTCTGCTCTTCTACCACAACTACCTCTCTCTGCCGCTTGAGCGACATTCGATTCTACCGCGAACTTGGGCCACAACAGTTCTGCATAGAACGAGGGCGTAGAGTTGTTGCTTTCGTTATACACTAAGCAACTCCGTGCGTTTCTATACCACAACCTCAACTTTAAACTTTTGTATTCGTTCGCCACAAGCAGCTTTTTTTCCCCCACGAGATCTCCAGCTTCCTTTCTATTCAGTATATTTTTGCTCATCCTTTACTTACAACCTCCTATATATTTTCATTCATCTCTCGTTTTAAGTTTGTGTTTCTCCGCAATACAGCTGCTTTTCGCACTTTTTTCTCTGTTTTCTCTCGCACATATACAGCTCATCTTTGTATCCTTATATAGTTCTATTCCAGCTCCTATTTAATTGTCTTGGTGTCTCGTTCGAATCCTTCAAGCCGCGACGTTCATCGTTGGATGCTGCACAACTCGGTGCTTCGCCCGCCTCAAGCGTGAAGCCGACCCACGTTCTCCAGAGCGCGCCTCTATCCCTCCTCGTTTTCCTTTACCTTTCCCTCCTGGAGGATTCCACCACCCTCTTCTCACTTGCCTTGTATTGCCAAGGACTAGTAGCATCAACGTCTCATCACAATAAGGGCGGAGCGCCACCCAAAACACATCCTCCCTTTCACATTCTTTTCCCACTTTAAAAAAAAACACTTCACGACCACGTTTAAGACGTCGTCCGATCTCCGAAAGCGATACACGCTGCTCCTACAACTCCTCCTTCACCACTCAAAAAAAAAAAGGCTTATTGTTGGTCTAAAGTCTTCCAGGAAATATCTTTTTCCCCTTGTCCTCGAATCTGTTTCTACCTTAAACTACTGTCTGCGTTTTCTTCTCTGTGTTCGGGTTCGAAAGGGAAAACGCTTTTTCCGTTTTCTTTACCTGTTGAAGCGTTGAAGGTGTGAGTGGCAACTCGTCACGAAAGTGTTTTTGTTTCATGGCATGCTGAAAAGCTTTTCCTTCCTCTTTTTCGTACATCTCCCTGGCTTTGGTTTCAGCACCATTCAGAAAAGCACATTTTTTTTCTTTCTGTGTGTGCGTGTTCTCTTCGTCTTCCTTGTTTCTAATCTGTCATTCAGGTGTCAGAGCCTATATCTCAAAACTTCTCTTTACTTGTGTGGGCCCCTGTTCACCAAATACATAACAGGTAGCTATTCTTTTCTCCATATTTTTTTGCGTGTTTTCTCTTCTTTACTGGCTTCGTTCGCCCTTGTTTTTTCTTGTGTGTCTAATCTCCCTAGCATTCCACCCATAGAATCTATTCCCTTCCTGCTTTTCTGCTGACTTTGCGTTGTGCTCGTGCTATCGTTTGCTTCCGCCGTGTAGTGGCAGCGAAGGAGCTCGCTGCTGCAAGTCTCCTTTCACCGTTACCCATCTGGCCCTTCTTTTGCCGCTCATCTCTTTCGCCTGCGCAGACTCCCAGTCAGGATCTGCTGCAAAGCGCCAACTATTTGTGCCGGGACGATTTGTGTCGAGAGCAGTGCGAGCACCTTCTCTCTCTCGACCAACGACAGCAAAGTACGTTGCACAGAAGCTGCACCCTGACGAGCGCGTGCAACGGTACCGCCGTAAGAGACAACAAGAACAACAACTGTACACGCACATGCGACGTCCGCGGCCCCTGGGTGGCTCCGGTTTATACACTCAGCCCGGTACACTGCCTGACGCTGTGCGGCAGGCGACATCGGTCCCGGCTCCCGGAGAGGATGACAACAAGGTTAGTGCTTCGCCGCACAACGCGGGCCTGTCACCACCACCGCAGCCCCTGCCGCCCGCGCACGCCCCGCAGGCTCCTCCTCGTCGGCGAGTGGGGGAGGCGGCACAGGAGCGAAAAGCCGTACCCCGAGACAAAGGAGGGCTCATCGACCCCTCCAACTACTGCTTCGACTCCTGCCACGACTTTTTGACTAGTGTTACCAGTTTCGACCAGCAGGGGTGTCTGCCCGCCCAAGTCACATCTCAGCACAGCGACTACGCGGCAAGCAATGCGTCCTGGGTGCTGCCTCTTCGTGGGCACGAATCACCCACAGGGACCGGCACTGCAGAGGAGAAAGCGCGCGCGCCGGTGGCAGGCAAGCAGTCGGCCAACGTGAGCCTTTTTGCGACCCAGAATGCGGAGGCGCAAGATAGGGCCCACGCAGCAACGCGCCAACCTCAGCGCGGAGGAGAGTCAAGTGATACCCTCTGGCAGCGCAACGAACGGAACGCGAGATGGTTGGCCAATGCGGCGTCGCAGGGAGTCGAGAGGCGGTGGCGCTGCCGTCTCGTCGTCGTCGCCGCCGCCCGAACCCAATCCACCAGCTGACACGGCGAAGGGCCCGCGCTTTGTTCGCAGCTACGGCAACGCAACGCAACCGCCCGTGACAGCCGCGACGCGGCAGCGCGGTTTGACTCGCGATGGGTACTGGCACCCCTCTACACTAGTTCCACAGAGGCGACAGCACCGGCATCCACAGCAGCGCATCGGACCGGTGCATGGTACCGAATCCCCGGACACTTCCGCGGCAGCCACCGCGCAGCCCCTTGGACGCCACGCTGACACCGAACGAGCGACTCCCACGCCCGTGCGCGGCCAGCACGTCGTCCTTGCGAGCCTCACCGGGGCCACCCTTCCCCGGCGCCACACACGGGGGGCATCCGAGCTCGTACACGTCACCGCTCTCCATAGAGGACGAGGCCTCGGTCGAGAGCAGCCTCCAGACGGAGCACACAGCCACCATGGCCCCGCTGCACTCCCCAACCGGCGGCCCCATCTGCTCTAGCGGCAGCACCGTCTTCTCCTACGCGGAGACGAAGGCGCCAGTGAGGGAGTTGACGACGCCGGCGGGCCGCTCCGAGCTTCGCGTGCAGTGGATCAAAGACGGCCTCTGCGAGGTGCCGCGGAGCGACGCTGCGCTGCCGAGCGCCACGTGCTCCTCCTCCTTGCACGCCGCCCCCCACCATTTTCCACGGATGGCGTCGCCGTCACCGCCGGTGCCCGACACGCCGGCGACGCAGCCGCTGCCTTGCGCCGGTCCTCCTCCGCCACCAGACACGCAACCCATCTTGAATCGCACCCCCACACCGCAGTTGAGGGGCACGCCCGCGACGACGCCAGGCAGCTCCACCTCAATCCCGAGCGGGTCACGTGATAAGCGGTGCCGCGTCCTGCCGGTGCTCCCGACGCAGATGCCAGACGCCCTGGTGCAGCTGTACGGCTCCGACGCCCGGCAGGCTGCTGCCGCGACGAGCGTGCTGGAAGCTGTGCAGCGCACCAACAAGGCGCGTGGGCGACGCCCGCC
The DNA here is from genome assembly GCA_000331325.2 of Crithidia fasciculata. NCBI lineage: Eukaryota > Euglenozoa > Kinetoplastea > Trypanosomatida > Trypanosomatidae > Crithidia > Crithidia fasciculata. The sequence continues at coordinate 35,804 of AODS02000025.1, forward strand.
GAGTCCGCAGACCCTCCTTCCCTCCGGGCTTGGTGTCAGCGGCAGTGAGCACGGGAGCACCCCCGGCAGCAGCCGGGCCTCTGCACCACACGTCACCCCCGTCCCGCTCCCACCAACGACAGCGACGATTCTCCTGCCAACGACGCTGCCGGCCAACCTGCCGCCCGCCGGCACACGCTCTTCGTTCTCGCGGCCGCGGGTGACGGGGAGCAGCACGTCCAACAACTCGTCGCACAACCGTGTACCGCGCAAGTCGGTGCTGGTCAAGAGCACCACCACTACCACCACCACGACGACGACAACGACAACGATCGCCACCGTCTCTGGGGAGAGCACAGACTTTATACACTCCGCTGTGAGCAACCCAGGACTTTCCGTGTCGAACACGATCACCAACCGTCACATCAGCTCCGTGGAGGAGACAAGCGCATCGTCACTGGGGCTGCAGCCACGTGTGTTGTCGCTGCGGTGGTTCCGTGGAAGCGAGACGGGCCTTGACGCGCCATCGCTGCTGTCGCTGGTGGACGTCGGGCTGGCGGCGGACATTACGACTCCCCACAAGGCCCCCCCTTCTCTCCACACCGTGGAGGAGCGGTCCGCCGCCGGGCTGCCCGTGGAGTTGCAGCACCTCCCTGCCATGGCCATGGCCGCACGCTCCTCCCGCGCCGCGTCGTTGCGCCACCCAGCCGGTGCCTCTGGTCGTCCGGAGGAAGAACGGCCCATCACTCCCATCGCCAAGGCGTTGAGCCACATGGAGTGTGCAGCGCAGCCCCAGCCAGACCTCCACGAGGACACCTCGTTCTACAAGCAGTCGCTCTTGGCCGTGGCGGATCGCATGGCAAACTTCCCTTTGTCACCCTTGTCCACCGAAGTCGAGACCTCCTTCAGCGATCAACCTCCGTCTACCCAAGCGCCAGCGGATGAATTGCCAGGTGGCGTTGACCGCGACGCGCGTGCGTAGCTGATAATCACCTTTTCTCTCTGTTTTTTTTTCCCTTTCAGTGTTCTTTGCCACCGCCTGCTTCGTCTATTCTCCCCAAGCCAGTCGCACTTATTTCTGCTCTCTCGCGCTTCGGCGTGGCTGTGTAATTGTGTGGTTGCTTTTGTGCGTTTCTGCATTGTTTTCGTTCACG
>AODS02000026.1:0-31656 GCA_000331325.2 Crithidia fasciculata
CAAGAAGGCACCAGCGCCACAAGGCGGCACGCACGACAACCGCGAGAAGACAACAGAAGTGCTTCTCGTGACACTGCCTCACAGCGCCGCTCCGTCCCTCACCCACTCCGCAATCTCTTGGGCACCGATGTCGGGTGTCAGCACCATTTTCAGTCGCATCCGCAGCAGCGTCGGCCCCACATTCTTCGGCTCCACCCCATACACCCTCTGCAACTCCTTTCCATTGATGGGCAGCTTGAGCTGAAAGGCGCCAAGCAGCGTGGGATGCTCCGCGATGTTTGTCCACAGTCTGGAAAAGCTCGCTGCAATATCATGTGGGCTGCTGCTGCCTGCGCATGCGCCTGCCTCGCCCTCTAGCAGTGCGTAAGCCAGCAGCACCACCTGCAGGGCATTCGGGAAGACGTGCCCGTCGTTGAGGTTGTGCACCGCGTCGAACAGCTTCGCCAGCGTAGAAGGGGGCAGCGGAGCGGCAGACAGCTCAGCCAGGGCAAAGGACTGCGTGCGAAGACAAATGTACGCGTCCACCATGCGGCGCACACAGTCGCTGCTCGCCACTGGCAGCTTCAGGCCATGCAGGCACACATTCCGCACCGTCTCCTCCACCTCTCCAGCAGCGGCGTCGCGCACAAAAGGCACGAGAAGGCAGAAGAGCGCCGCCTCCACTCGCTGTTCCTCTCGCAACGCCGTCGTCACACCGAGGTGTGCGAGTGCCGGCAGCTCCACACGTGAAAGCTGCATGGTGGCTGCCAGCCGTGCCGCGCCATCGGGAAGCACATCCACCAGCGTGTCCATGCGCTCGATGTCATTGGACACCTGCTTTTTGCCCGGCTGCACCTTCATCACCACGCTTACGAGCAAAATGCTCTGGAGAATGTGCATGCTGTGCAGCAGCTCGATGCAGCGCTCTGGGTTTGCGGCGGCCATCATCTTCACAAACTCCTTCCCAATGCGCTCTCGTGAGACTTTCTGCTGCAGCACCTGCAGAAGGGCCGCATCCACGCAGGCCGTGATGGACGGGTCCAGCGAGAAGTTCAGCGCACCCAGCTGGCCCACAAATCGCACGCCGCGCAGAAGGCGGAGAGGGTCGTCGCTGAAGGTGGTGCGCGGCTCCAGCGGACACCGCAGCACACGCTGCTGCAGATCGTCCAGCCCGGTCGTGTAGTCCTCCACCAACCCGGTGTGCAGGTTGTAGAAGAGTGTGTTGATGGTAAAGTCACGACGCAGCGCGTCCTCGAGCGGTGTGCCCGGTCGCACCTGCGGAATGCGCGAGGCGTCCGTGTACACGTCGGTGCGCAGGGCACAGAACTCGACAGGAATCTCATGCACGCGGACGGTGGCGGTCTCGATGTGCTTCGACATGGCAGGGTTGGCGCGAATGACGCTGACGGTGTGGGCACGGTCGCCGTGTGCCTGCTGGTACTCCGCGATGTGCCGCGCAAAGTCCTCACCACTGACCGGTGCTGCGTTTCCCATTGTCTCGATCGCGATGTCGATGTCGTTGGAGTGGAGGCCGAGCAGCATGTCACGCACCCACCCGCCCGCCACCCGCAGCGTTGTCTTCAGCTCGTACTCTCGGTCCACCGTCAGCAGACACGCAAAGACGTTTTGATGCGCAGCGGAGATGGCCGCCTCCAGCCGCAGAACACGCGGAAGCATGTGAAGCGTGTATCGCTGCAAAATCTGTGACACGGCTGCTGGCGTATCGCTCCCCAAAAGAAAGCCAAAGAGGGAGACAAGGACACAAGGGAGCGACCACAGCGTAATCGTTTCCTGACGGCACGGTCCGTTGCAGTGTGAGGGAATAGGACGGGTATGGAGCAGTCAGTCCAATAGCGGCACGTGATAAGCACCATGAACAGAGAACAAGAGGGTGTGGAGGAAAGTGGGGAGAGATGTTTGTTTTGTAGTAGAAGCGCTCTACGATAGTGGCGAGCACAATCGCGTGGGAAGGGAAGGTGATGCAGAGGCTACCCGCAAAAGCACGCGGGTTTTTACTTTCGGAACGAAAGGAAAAAAACGATAAGCGTACATGCCCAGGAGACTGCCCTTCGTCGAGAGAAGCGAGATGGCAAATCTCTTTAGCGCACTCCATCCGACAGATGCACATCGTCTTGGTTTCGGTATTTCCTTCATTTTTTTTCAGCGGTTCCAGTCCCATTTGCCGCTACGGGACGCACGGACACAAGCCACTCACCAGACGACACGCGGCAGCTATGAGGCTGCAAAAAGGGGTTGAAAAAAAAAAAGAGAGAGAGAAAACAGATGCGTGCTGTCGTGTCTCTGCTAACGCACACATGATGCGGCACTCCGCACCATGGCTAATTTACATACACTGTGAAGCCCCAGTGGCAACAACGGTTTTAAATCGGGCAGGACCACGCAACTCTTTTGCGCGTTCACTCGTCACCTCAGCCCGCCTTCACCGCAGCGGGCGGGGGCAACACGCTGCGGTTTGCCTCCAGCGCATTGAGCAGCCTCACCCGCCGCTCTACCGGTATCTTCGTATTCTCAAAAGCAACGTCTTTAATGTGCCGATTCGCCATCAGCAGCCGCTCCAGCGCCACCGCGGCGCCATCGCTAATGAAGTTGTCCGACACGTCAATAAACTCTAGCTGCGTCATCTGCGCCGCACTCGTGCACAACAGCTCGATTCCCTTGTTGCGCAGCCCATTCTCTGACAAAACAACGGCGCGCACATTTGGCATGCGCTGCAGCGTGGCAAAAATCGGAGCGACGCCCTTGTCACCAACGTAGTTGCGGCTAAGATCCAACGTGACACTGCCGAACTCCGCACCGCCCTTCTCTGGCAACAGGCTCAGCACGGCGCTGTTGGGACGGAGCCCCACCTCCGCACACGCGCGCATGTACGTTTCTTGCAGCGACGGCACGCGCGGCTTCGCAAAGGTCGACGTCGCCTTGCGAACGCCTCGGCCACCCGCTGGCTGCGTTGGACGCTTCGGTGGCATGCACAAGCAGAGCTAAGACTGTGAAGAGGAGTATGCAAAAGTGAGGCAGTGCCGCGTCAACGGCTGTGTTGTGCTCTCAACGCAAGAGGGAAGTCGCAACGCTCACGAGGGAATTGTATCGCAAGAGATACGGAGAAGAAGAGTCGAAAAGGTGTAAGAGGGGCAAAGGGAAGTGTCGTTCGAGCAACGCGTTGCTGCTTTTAACGTTTTGTACATTTAAACCAAGGATTTAGTGTTCCATCGGAGGGACTATTGGTGGGCCACAGTCGGCAACAACCACCGTACTTTCGGCGCGACGTTGATGGTGTAGCAGGTGCAGTGATACAAAAGACAAGCCAAGAACTCACTACTTGTACTTTTTTTTTCTCTCACGAAGCTGCCTCAATTTTCCGCTTGCCTCCCGTCTTTCCGGCTGACTCTTACGCGCAAAAGCCTTACACTCGTTTGCTGTAGGTAGCCTGTGTTTATTGTCGTTATTGTTGCGATCGCCGACTAGATAACTGTAAAAACGGAGGACAAACAGGGAAGAACATAAGTATTGCTAAGCTACGCAGTAAGAGAAAGAAAAGAAAAAAAAGGAAAGCCTTTCCTAAATACACCACTCGCTATAACCTCGTGTTGCGGGTTCCTTAACAGAGGGGTGGGTGTGTACGCCTGAGTCGAAAAGAATAAGCCAAATGAAAGAGAAAGAGGGGAAAGAGAACGAGAGGCACAGGTGCGGACCACGTTCAACACTGTCCTTCGCCGCCACGTCAAATACCTGCGTCGGGCTTCTTTCACAGTAATTTTGTTTAATTTGACGTTGTGTTGTGTGCGGCGGGACCAAAGGAACACAACACAGGGAGAGATGTGCTCTCTCCCACTTGAACGGCTTTCTCTCTCAGCACTGACCCTCTACCGCACCTTAAAAATTCCACCACTTGGGTAGGGGCAGGTGCCCTTAGTAATGGTGCCGTCAGCCATGATGGTCGTCTGCACGCGACGCTGACCAGAGACGAAGGAGAAGAGCGCCAACACGCAGCCGGCGCCACAGAAGGCAGCGAGTCCCAAGACGTGCTGGACGGCGTTGTTGCGGGTGCGATCTCCGCGGCCAAAAGTGGTGGCCTCGTGCCCCATCGGCTCCTTGATGAGCTGATGACCTAAGCGCTGCACACTGCGGCGAAACATCTTTTCTGCGTCGTCGCTACCGCTAAACTCTTACAAGAGAAAAAAAAGGATGAGAGGAGCAACGTACTCGACAGCACGGTAATGTGACGTTGCAGGGGGAGGCGTTAAGCTTGTTTGTACTGCAGCGGATTTCCGCAGCCGAAATTCAGTAAAAAAGGAGTTAAGAAAAAAACGTTTTTTTTTCCTGTTAAGGGCGGGTGGGGAATTAGTGTGGGTTTGTAAAAAGAAACGGAAGGAGGCGGAAAAGAATGTGGTTAGTAGAGATAATGTTGTTCGTGCTTTCGGTGCATGGCTGTGCGCGTGGGCTCCGGGAAATGCGCGGAGGCAAAGAGCCGACCACATTCACCGTGCAGTGGCCTCCGTGGCGTCAAGCAAGAGTGAGCACACTCCTTTTTCTTGCACTCTCTCTCGCTCTTCAGTGTTGCCGGAAGCTCGGAGCAAGGCAGCAAACTCTGTCTGCACAGTTGCTACCTCCTTTTGAGGGTTTCTACAAAGGTGCGTCGAGTTGCGCAGTGCGGCAACGGCTGTTCACCCATCGGAAGTCTAAGACAGGCAGCTGTGAGACACCAAACCGAGGCGCCGGCGATGACGGGAGTGAAGAAGTGAAAGCCGTGCCTGCCGCCCTGCAGCCGTAGCTACAGTGGCACAAACACGGCATAATCACACCTCTTCACCAAACCGTCGGTTTTTCTTTTTAGGTTGTAGCTTTGGCGTTGTTCCCATTTACGCACGCAAACGCGCCGCTCGTCAGAGCCGGTCCAGAAATGCAAAGAAAAAGCAAGGTTCCACTCGATTAAAGTCTACATAGAAAGGAAAATGGGGCAGAGTGGCGGCTGACGAGGGACGGCTGCCACCCAGCAAGTGCAAGAACAATTTTTTTCTCTGGAAAATAGATTTGCTTTTTTTCTGTTAGGTAAGAAATGATTGAAAACGATTCCCATGTGTATCTGTTTGCCTTCGTTGCTTTTTCTTCTTCACAAAAGTGCGCAAACAGCTGTTATTTTTTTTTTTTCATTTTTCCGATGTAAAAGAAGGGGAATGCGGCACAATCATGTTATAGAGGGTGGGATGTTGCCTGAAATATTCAAATAAAACAAGAACAGTATGAAAAGAAAACCAGAAGTGAATCGCGAAGCCCTACGACGCAGAAAATAAAAAAAGCGGAAAAGAAAGTAGAGGGAGAACTCTATATAGCCTGATCTCCCTCGACCACTACCAAATGTAACACGTGAGACAAAGCAGGCACGAAGCAGGCGCTAATCGGAAAAGAAAAAGCAAGAAATGAAGGGGTAGAAAAATGCGTTTCTCGCTCCCTGTTAGACGACGCGCCGGCCCCACACTCCTCCACAGTGAACTCCGCCACACATACGTTTTCGGCGAAGCTTTCCTCGCTACTTCTCTCGCGTTCCGTTTTGTTCCCGGGGACGAGTGCAGAGGAGGTGTGCGTGCGTTGCCGCTTGTCTCGCTCTGTGAAGTCCAAATGGCTCGACGTGCTTGTTGAAACGCCAACACGTGATGAAAAATATCTGGAAAAAAAATAAAGAAAAACTGAAGAAGAGAATGACGCGGCGGCGCTGCTGTCGTGGCATATGCGCTAACTCGCACACGCACAAACTCGTCAACTCTGGTACCTCGCTTTCTTTTTTTTCATTTTGGAGATGAAGCACAAGCGAAGAGAGAAAAAAGATAAACCTCATTATAGAAGTTATAGTGGAAAAAAGGGTGACCGGGATATATGTAAAAGAAAGGGAGATTACTTAAGAGCAAAAAAAGAGGAAGCATTCGAGATACAAACCCACAAAGGGAGCATAAGCACAAAATGTGGTTACGCGCTTCCCCGCAGGCGCCATTAGAGCGAACCAAGGCAAATTTGAAAAGAGAAAAGAGAAGAAGTTGATCTTGCGTCCTCACCCGCACGTCGTCTTGAATAAGCCCCTCTCCTGTGCAAATTTAACAAAGGAGTGATGAGGTGGAGAGGACGGAAAAAGAAAAAAGAAATGCGGGGACCTCGGCTAGCACTCATTGTGCGGCTCTATGCTTCTCGGCTCTTCTTCGTATGGTAGTAGTGTTAGATTAAACAAAAGTCACTCCATTGCTTTTAGTCCTTTTTTCCCCTCTTCTTTCTTTCCATCGCTCGTTACGCCTCCCTTCCTTCGCTGCAGCATGGCTCCGTGATAAGCACTACCGGCACTTCCAAGAGTGAGCAAACACCTTCATTTCTTTTCCTCTTTGACCCTGTTTTGACTCTAAACTACGAAAGCAACAAACGAAAAAAAGCAAGGAGGCGGAACACGCCGTACTCAACCACGCTGCTCCGCGGATCTTCTCGCACGTTGTTACATTGATAGTGACGCCGCAGGCAGTATACCAACGCAGTTCAAAACCTCAATAATGTATAAAACCAGAAGGCAGAAAAAGAAACAAATATATGTATAGGTGTGTGATGACAATGTTTTCGACAGGAACACACGTTAGCGACAGACTACAGTGGCGACAACGTGCCCGCCAGGGACGGCGGGACGAGGCGCCAGTAGCGTGAAGAATGAAGTATCTTGTATGGGGGCGAAAGACGCTTGTGTGGGGGTTGAAGAACAGACATCAACAGAAAGCAAAACACAGTGTGTCGTGTGTCTTTTTGTGTTTCCTTTTTTAGAAAGGGGGACCGCCAATTGAATGGTGAAACATTAGCAACGTTTTGCTTCTTTGTGTTGACGCGGCGGTGATGATCAAGGGTGTACCTTTCTGTAGCATCACATCGCTTTTCTTTCTTTTTCTTCGAACCTCAACCCTACACAGAGAATTTCTTTTTTTTTTCGTGGTTTCGTGGGTTTTTGTTTGCTTTTCTGTTTTGGGTTTCGTTTAGGAGTGAAGAGGAGAGAGAGAGTGGGGAGGGATTAAAATACATGAAAAGGAACAGAGCAGAAGAGAGGAGAAACAGAGAAGAGACAAAGGCAAAACAACGAAGAAAGACGTGTAAGTCAAGTTGCACGTGGATATAGAAAGCAATAAAAGAAAAAGGATTGGAAGGAAAAGGGGAGGGAGTGATAAAAAGAGCAGACAACGACGACACAATAACAAAGAAAGGGAAAAATGGTAGTAATAACAACGATACATACATTACCGAGTAGCAAACTACTGAGCAAGAAAATACCAAAGTACAAACGAGAAGCAAAACCCAAAAACACAAAACAAAGACAAAGGGGAGAGTAAGCGAAAAGGAAAAAATAAAGAAAAAACGTGGCGCTCCTGCGCCGAATCTGTGATCTTTGACACTCCGTGCTGGTCTGACGTACACTATCGCCAAGCAGCACTTGTTGGTGTTATTAAAAAACGCAATTATTGAGCACCCTGCCTTCCGTGCTGGAAGAGGAAAAGACGCACGGAAAACAGAGAACCACGGAGGCAGAAGACGAAGGTAAACACAAAATTAAAACAAAACACCGATTAGCACTAGGTAACGACCTCTTAAAGAAATTAGAAAGCCAACGAGACAAACTGCGCTGCACTTACATGTCGCGATCACCGATGCTAAAGATGTTCTCGGGCGGGTTGCTGCTGCCGAAGCCGGAGAACATGCCCTTGCCGTCGGCATCGCTCATCATGTTCGGTGGGTTTGCCGCGTTCGGGTTCGCCGGCGCAATTTCGTCGCGCGGCGAGAGAGGCTGGCGGGCGGGCTTGCTGCTCGCGGAGACGTTCCAGTCGAAGACGTAGTCCATCGACTCGCGCGGGCTCATGGTGTCGAGCACCGACTGCAGGAGGGCGTGGCACATGTCGTACTGCGGTGCCTCGGAGAACTCCATGTTGCGGGCGTAGAAGAGGAGGTGCTCGAACTCCTGCGGGCACTTGGCGCAGATCTGGTTGTAGCTCAGGTCCGCCTTGATCTGGCCAATCTTGCGCTCCTTGGCAGCGGCGTCCTTGATGTTGAGGCCCGACCACGGAAGGCGGCCGCGGTACATGTAGATCATGATGTACACCAGCTGCTCCAGGTCATCGCGGCGGCTCTGCGAGTAGCCCTGGTGGGTGCGCAGGGAGGCGAAGCGCGACGTGCCGAGGAAGTACTTGCCCGACGACATCTCGCGGTGCTTGCCGTCCGAGCCGAGGAACTTGGAGCTGAGACCGAAGTCGATCATGAAGATGCGGTTCGAAAAGGAGCCCTTGCCGACGAGGAAGTTGTCCGTCTTGAGGTCGCGGTGCACGTAGCCAACGGAGTGGATGTACTCCAGGCGCGAGAGGATCTGGTCGGCCAGCATCACCGTCGTCTTGAGGGAGAAGCGACCCAGCTTCTCGTGGAGGTCCTCGAGCGAGGCACCGTGCAGCGACATGATGAGCACGCGATAGTCGCCCTCCTGGCCAAAGTACTTGAGGGTGGCAATGCCGGAGATCCCGTCCTTGGTCGGCGTCTTCTGAATGTCCTGCATCACTCGCGCCTCGTGAAAGAGGAAGGAGTTGCGGCCGTTGTTCTTCTCCATCTTCACCGCCACCACCTCGTTGTTCGAGGCTTGCGTCGCCGCGTACACCTCGCCAAACCCGCCCTTGCCCAGCAGCTTTGTCAGGACAAACCGACCCTGGAAGATGGACTTGGTGGCGGGGGCCACATCAGAGGACGCCTCCGGCATGTTTGCGGGAGTGTATATTCACAAAAATTAGTAAGGTGCGGAACACCGAAACGGAAAGGTGGAAGGCGTGTGTGTTTGTGTGGGTGTGAGTCTGGGGTGCGGAGCGTCTATCGCGAGTGAGCGATGGAGTGGGTTCGATGAACGGTTTTCTACAGTGTTTGTCTGTTCGCTTTCAATTACTTTTTTTTTTCTGAAATAGCAACGACGCGTGTGAGGGAGAAAAATCAGAAAATATAGAGAGCGGTATCTGTTGGAGAAGGTTGGCGTAGTCGGCTTTAAAAGTGCTTAAACTGTTTTTTGTGGGGTCACGCAGGGAAGGGAGTGAGGAAGAGGTCAACGCAAGTAGAGCGATTGGTGGAAACGAAGAGGCGCAGCGGTGTTCAGCGGTGCACCGGAACAAAGGCAGAGCAACCCCGGTCAACAGAAGGCGGAGAGAAGTCGCGAAATCGATAAATAAAAGGAGGGGGAAAGTAATGAGAGCAGAAGCGTGAGGAGTATTTCAAATGCATACACTACAGGAGAGGGAAAAGAGTAGCTGAGGCTATTTTTTTTTTTTGCCGACCGCCCAACCATACACGCACGCACGCGGACACAACCGCTTCGGGCAGATGCAACTGTAGTGCCTGTTTGGCGGTAGTGCAATCCGCAACGAATCGCAGTTGAAGTCGACGGAAATGTAGACCTCGATGTATCTCTCTTCGTATTCTTTTGTTGCCGGTAGGAAAAAACAGAACACTGCGCCACTCGGCAATCTTTCAGATGCCACGAATGCAATCGCACGCATACAATTACCGTGGGATTTGCCGCTGCAACGGGAGAGGCTTGGTGGACAATGTGACCTGACAGGCCGAAGGAAAACAAAAGATAAAGAGAAAGAAACGCATCACTGGGAAACTTCAACTTAAGTTGCTAAAAAAACAGCAACAACAAAATAGGGCACAGCAAGGGAATTGGGGAGACGTCGATGAGTATCCGAGCCTACATCTCGATATAGACTCACATCTGCCGCAGCTTCTCCAGTTGATCCATCAGCCCAGGCCAGTAGGAGATGGGCAGGCGCCGCTCCAGCTTAAAGTAGTTGCTCGGCGTCAGCGACGTCGCACGGAAGCCCTTGCACAGCTTCTCCTTCTCTACTGCGGGGGTAGTGCTCGTCGTCTCGGACGAACGCGGCGTGCCGGGCAGCGAATCGTCGTCGGCCATGTCGACCCACGACTTGCCCTGCATCTTCATGCGCAGCGCAAAGCGGGGGTCCGTCTCCATCCTATGCGTCAGCAGCTGCTTGTGGTGCTCCTGGGCGTACATCTTCGCCTTCTTGGTGAGCGGCTCGTACTCCTGCTGGAGAAACTGCTGCAGCTCCGCGAGGGCCATCTCCTCCTGCACAATGAGCGCGTTGCGGTGATTTTGCTGGATCGCGGCGAGCACCGTTGGGAACAGAATGTGCCGCGCGTTAGAGAAGTAGGTGATGGGCAGCACCTTCACGATGCTCCCCAGCAGCGGCTTGCCCTTCCCCCAGCCCATCATGTCCTGCAAGGGGGCGTCGTCGAAGCAGAGGTAGCCGACAAGGAGAATGCACTCGTGCAGGGTGGCGCGGAGGTGGTAATGCTTGCCGCCAGGCCGCACGGAGTCGCCAGGGTCCACGGCGGCCTCGCACGGGAAGACCGGGAAGGCGTTGAGCGTCACGCCGAACTGCAGCGCCTCGGCAAAGGAGCCCGTCGCGTCCTTGTCGGCGTCGCTGCCGGACGGGATCGCCTCGAGGTCGTCGAGGTGGCCGTGAATGTACATGAAGAGTCCATTCAGCACGTGGAAGAGCTCCGTGCGGGTGATGACCGCCGCCGGGGCATCAACGGGGCGGGTGCGTGCCACCGCGCCGTCTCCCTCCGTCGTCGTGCCCAGAATTGCGACGGTTTCGGTGGCGCTGCCGTGTAACAACTCCTGCAGCATCGTCAGCTGCCACCGCGCCAACGTGTTCAGTGTGCGGAAGAGGCAGAAAAGGATCGTGACGCGGTCACAGGAGAGGCTGGCATCACCCTCTTGCAACGGCGAGCCACCGGGTGTCAACATGTTCTGCAGCAGCGAAAAAAGGGCTGTGGTGACCTGCTGAAACCACTGCCGCTTCACGTCCCCTTTGCGCCGCGTCAGCACGCCCAGCTGGGTGTGAATGATGCAAAGCGCGGTGTAGGCCAGCTGCAGGTCCTCTTCCTCGCTGCTCGTCTGTAACACCGCCACGCAAATGCGGTCAACTCCTGCAATGTCCATCTCGTTCAGCAGCTGGTCGCGTACCGGAACCAGCTTGGTGGTGTTCTGCGCCTCCGCGCTGACGCGCTCGAGGCAGATGCCGAGCACCTCGAGTCCGCACCGCATGGCGTCGGAGTTGTGCTGCAATCGCAGCGTCCTCGCCTCCTCGGCGAGGTACTGCACCAGCAGCACCGCACCGCCGCTCTTGATGAAGTAGACGACGTTTTCGCGTCCCTCCTTCTCGCTGACAAAGCACGACTGGAGGACGTCGGTCGTCTGCCGCACCACACCGAAGTCGCGCGCCTTTCGCGCCTCCACGAGCACCTTCAGCAGCGTCTCGAAGGCGTTGAAGTAGCGCAAGTACTCGTAGTCCACCTCCGTCAGCGGAGTGCCGTTCAGGTCGTTCAGCGGGTGCTTGCACTGCGCCATGGACGGTGTTGCTGCAGCAGTCGCGAGGCGGCTGAAGATGACGCGCAGACGGCTGCGGTTGAGGTCCTTGGTTGCCTGCGAGGACATCTTCTGGTAGTTGTCCGCAAAGACCTTGCCGTGCTGCGCCGACGTAGTGGAGAGACGGGTCAGACGAGCCGCTTGCTGCTCCTCCTCCTGGTTCGTCAGCCGCGGCATCACCTCCGCCAGCGTCGGCCGCGACTCCAGCTCCTTGTCACGCCGCTCCTTCGCCTCGCGCAGCTTCTGATCCTGCCGGTCCAGCTTCTGCTGCCGCTTCTCGCGCTGCTCCTCCAGCAGCTGTGCGCTCTGCTGAAACTTCTCCTCTGTCTTGCGGCTCAGCGCCTCAGCCTCGGCGGTGGCGTCGACGTGGTGCTGCTGCACCTTCTTCTCCCACTCCTTCGCTTTTTGCTGCTTCAGCTCCAGCTCCTGCTTCTTCTGCTCGTCGACGCGACGCAGGCTGTCAAGGCGGTGCTGCTCGCGCTGCTGCTGCTTCTCCAGCCGCTCCTGGCTGAGGTTGCGGCGGCGCTCCGCTGCGGCCCGCGCAGCCTCCTGCCTCTCCAGAGCCTGCTTCTGCAGCTTCTCGCGCATCTGTTCCTGGTTGTGTTCCACGTCGCTCATCTTCTTGTCCAAGATCAGCACCTTGTTCTGCTGCTGCAGCTCCTTGGTGAGAATCACCTCATCCACACGAGAGTGTGCCCGCTGCGCCTTCTCGCGTGTCTGCCGCCGCGCCTCCTCTGCGCGCCGCACGCCGTTCTCCATTCGGTCCTGCGTCTCCACGCGCTGCTTCCGCTCCGCCTCCTCACGGCGCTCCTTCGCACGCAGGCTGCGCGCGTCAGAGATCTCCGACTTCTGCTTCATCTCTTGCATGAGGTCGAAGCGGCGCTCCTCGGCCTGCCGCTGCCGCTCCTCCGCACGCAGGGCAGAGGTGTAACGCGAGGCCTCCACGTTGTCTCGTATGTGATTCTCCGTGGAGCGGATAGGCGAGTGCTTCGGCGAGGAGCGCTTCTGCTTCAGAAGGGCAGCCTTGTAGTTTTGCGGTCCCGGCGCGCCACCGCTGGCAGGGGCACGGGTCGGCGCTTCCTCCACTCCCGCCTCCGTCGAGTCACGGTTGGACGGCGTCGTAAGCACGTTCGCCGCCGGACTGCCCTGTGTGCGCATGGAGAGGTTCATGCGGCGTGCCTCGATACGCCGCTCCACCTTGACAGTCTTAAGAGCGCGCAGGCAGTCTTCGGTGACAGCGATGAACTCATCTACGTCGTACTGGTTGCTTTGGTTCTCCAAGTTGTAGAGCACCTCGTTCACCACGGTCTTGAGCTTGCCGATAAGCAGGAAGCTCGTGGTGACGTTGGCGTCGTTGCCGTTCGCTGTGCCGCCGGGGTAGCCATGCCGCGGCGTGCACGGTGGCTGCTGCTCCGCGTCGTCACTCACAAAGTCGGCAGCGCGCGCCTCATCGGTTTTGGCGCTGGGGGCTTCGATCAGCCATCGTTGCTTATCTCAATTCACGAATATTGAACTCGGTTAAAGAAGAAAAGAGGAGCAGTAAGTTGTTGCGCTTAGAGGAAACAGGCGAGGATGAAGAATAAACAAGCAAGCACCGGTGTTAATCTATGATGGTGTATGGATGGACGTCCTTCGTGCCAATTTAAAAAACAAAGCAAGGTGAAACGTGGCGTTGTGAGCAACAGATCGTATCTTAGCTTTAGCAAAACTGCCTTTTCAAATCTTTGCTGTTTGTCCAGGTGTGTGTGATGGGCTTTTGATTTTTCTTCTCTCTTCTCAACTGCAGGGCGACTTCGAAGTGTGTAATTTGCATCCGGTTTGAGCAGTTGCACAATAGTGCAAGCACAGAAAAAAAAAAAAGACGAATGAAGGGGAAAGGAGAAGTAAGGTGCGCTTTCTGATTAACGCAGGTGGCAATAACAAAAGGGTAGGCTCTCCTCTTGACATTCAGCAACGAATGCAGAGATGAGCAGCGTTGGGGAAATTCTGAGCTGTTGACGAGAGAGCGGGTCCGACACCGCGTGTTTGACGCTTGCCCTCCTCACTCGCCAACGGTCATTCTCGCTCAAGAGAGAATGAAGGAAGGCGCTGCGCGCTGCCCGGCTCGCTTTGCTTTCAGCTTTTGTACATTCGCTTTCCCGCGAGAGCTGAGCGCTGCATCTCGTTTTTCCTCCCTCCTCCTAGCATGCGAAACAACCGTAAACATCATGAAACGTTAAGAACAATGAAGATCATAAAAAAAGAGGTTGCTAAAGCATTCACATGGGACTCACCAACAAACCAAAAAGAAAAGCGACAACTAAAAGGGATCTGACACACAGAAAGTAATGCGGCGTGTCAACTTGAGTAGCCATCAGCCGCGCGACGTCAACGACACGGGCATGATCGGCGTTTTCATTCCCGCCCTCCTCGCCGTCACGCTGCCGGTACTGCATAATGTCAATACCGGTGCCGGCTGTCTGCGTGTTACAGCTGTGACACCAACAAAAGTGAGGAGAGAAAAAGAAGCCACTCGGACGAATACAGTTCAAAGTACCAACCACAAGGACTGCCGCTTGTACTCTACAGGCCCAGTTACTGCCTGCAATCCCTTTTTTCAATTTTGGAGCAAAAAAGGAAAAAAAAAAACATCAAAGGGTGACTTTACTTGTAGATGCCGCTTTTACAAAAGATACCGCAGAAGCGGATGTGAAATCGACAAAGTAAACCAAAGTAAGGAAAGGAGAAGCAAGACGATGAAAGTCTACACCGCCCATGCCTGCGCCGCATCTGATACCGGCAGAAAAAAAAATTAAAGGCTGACCAGCAAATCATTCTTTTTGTTTTCTTTTTTTCTGATGCCGCTGGAAAAGACTGCTTTTCCAGAATCGCGCACAGGTCGGTGGAGGCGAGGTGGCCGTAGAACAAAACTGTTTCTAGGATAAGAAAAAAATAAGTGAGTGAAGCGAACAGTATTGTACTCACAGCTTAAAAGCACTTGCTGTGGACGATGCTGGGGCCGGACTCGTCGTACTCGCTCTTCTTCACCCACATCGACTGGAACGTCGTGAGCGACGACAAGATCGAGCCACCGATCCACACGCTGTACTTGCGCTCCGGCGGCGCAACAACCTTCGGCTTGATCGAGGACGGCGCGAGATTCGCGATCTCCTTCGCAAGGCGCTCCGGCAGGTTGCGGAACATGGTCGAGCCGCCAGACAGCACAATGTTGCTGTAAAGCTCGCGACGCACGTCAATGTCGCACTTGTTGATCGACTGGAACACCATCAGCGGGAAGCCCGGTGCCTCGTCCAGACCGATCAGGTTCGGCTTGAACAGCACCTCCGGGCAGCGGAAGCGCTGGCTGCCCACCATCATCACGTTGCCATCCGGCAGCTCGAACGGCTCCTCGTTGGCAGCCTTCGCGCTCGTCGCCATCTCCTCGTCGTAGTCCAGCGCAACGTAGCACAGCTGCTCCTTCACGTTACGCACGATCTCCTTCTCCGCGGTCGTCGTGAAGGTCATGCCAGTCTCCATCATGATCTTCATCAGGTACTCCGTCAGGTCGCGGCCGGCCATATCCACACGGCGCACCGCGTGCGGCAGCGAGTAGCCCTCGTAGATCGGCACCGTGTGCGTCACGCCATCGCCGGCATCCAGCACGATACCGGTCGTGCGGCCGGACGAGTACAGCGACAGCACGGCCTGGATGCCGATGTACAGCGACGGGACGTTGAAGGTCTCGAACATGATCTGCGTCATCTTCTCGCGGTTCTGCTTCGGATTCATCGGAGCCTCCGTCAGCAGCACGTTGTGCTGCTCCGGGTTCACGCGCAGCTCGTTGTAGAAGGTGTGGTGCCAGATCTTCTCCATGTCGTCCCAGTTTGTCACGATGCCGTGCTCGATCGGGTACTTCAGGGACAGCACACCGCGCTTCGACTGCGCCTCGTCGCCGACGTACACCGTCTTGTTGGCGCTTCCCATCATCGCCTGCATGTTCTTCGGGCGACCGACGATGGAGGGGAAGACGTGGCGCGGCGCGTCGTCGCCGGAGAAGCCGGCCTTCACCATGCCGGAGCCATTGTCGCACACGATGGAGTTCTGTTCGTCGTCAGCCATTTTTGCTTGCGTTTGAAAGGCTCAAAAAATGTAAAAGATGTAGACTTAGCTATTGCGAATGTAGTGGTTTGCTTGCCAAAGACTGAGTGCTTTTTTTTTTCTTTGCCGGTGGGAGCACCGTTGCAGTAGAAGTGCGAACCATATATACGAAAAACAAGGAGCGGAAAAGGTGATCAAAAAGACGAAGTATCAGTGAAGCAGATCATTAACAATTCGATAGAAGAGAAAATTGACGGGTCGAAACTCTATTTTAGCGTGTATGCCACATTTGTCTTCTTGACGCGCGCTATCGCTTTGCTTTCCAGGCAGCAATTAAATTAAGGACTAAAAAATGCAAGACAACGAAAATTTGATCTTTTTTTCTTCCGCGTTTCAGCCCAAACGAAATTTCAAAGACCTTCCCCATTGCGAGTCGAAAAACTGGACCCGAAACCAGAAGCTTTGTTTATTAGAGTGAAACCACTATTCAACACACGAGAACAGGATGCCAAATCCAAATTCAGAACCATTTTTTTCTTTTCTCCTTTCACACCTCCTAAACTGGAGTCATATATCAGCTGTTTTTTTTTTTTTTTTTCGCAGCGTCAAGCGTCAGTATTTTCTGATTTTCACTTCTCATTTTCAGCAATGCTCCGTCTTGCGAGGAAGAAACGGAAAATAACAAGCAAAAGTGCAAACATAATTCGCTTTGCTAAATCACGCTCAACTAACAGCTCTATATGCATCCTTCCGTTTCCTATCGCCAAACAAACACAGAATCTACCTCTAAATGTGTGCATTCTTTTTTGTTGTTGTCTCAGCTGCAGAATATTCCGGAAAAAAAAAGTAAGAAAAAAATATGGGAAATCAACGCACTAAACTCAAAAAATAAATGAGAAACAATAAGATAAATTAAAAGCACTTGCTGTGGACGATGCTGGGGCCGGACTCGTCGTACTCGCTCTTCTTCACCCACATCGACTGGAACGTCGTGAGCGACGACAAGATCGAGCCACCGATCCACACGCTGTACTTGCGCTCCGGCGGCGCAACAACCTTCGGCTTGATCGAGGACGGCGCGAGATTCGCGATCTCCTTCGCAAGGCGCTCCGGCAGGTTGCGGAACATGGTCGAGCCGCCAGACAGCACAATGTTGCTGTAAAGCTCGCGGCGCACATCAATGTCGCACTTGTTGATCGACTGGAACACCATCAGCGGGAAGCCCGGTGCCTCGTCCAGACCGATCAGGTTCGGCTTGAACAGCACCTCCGGGCAGCGGAAGCGCTGGCTGCCCACCATCATCACGTTGCCGTCCGGCAGCTCGAACGGCTCCTCGTTGGCAGCCTTCGCGCTCGTCGCCATCTCCTCGTCGTAGTCCAGCGCAACGTAGCACAGCTGCTCCTTCACGTTACGCACGATCTCCTTCTCCGCGGTCGTCGTGAAGGTCATGCCAGTCTCCATCATGATCTTCATCAGGTACTCCGTCAGGTCGCGGCCGGCCATATCCACACGGCGCACCGCGTGCGGCAGCGAGTAGCCCTCGTAGATCGGCACCGTGTGCGTCACGCCATCGCCGGCATCCAGCACGATACCGGTCGTGCGGCCGGACGAGTACAGCGACAGCACGGCCTGGATGCCGATGTACAGCGACGGGACGTTGAAGGTCTCGAACATGATCTGCGTCATCTTCTCGCGGTTCTGCTTCGGATTCATCGGAGCCTCCGTCAGCAGCACGTTGTGCTGCTCCGGGTTCACGCGCAGCTCGTTGTAGAAGGTGTGGTGCCAGATCTTCTCCATGTCGTCCCAGTTTGTCACGATGCCGTGCTCGATCGGGTACTTCAGGGACAGCACACCGCGCTTCGACTGCGCCTCGTCGCCGACGTACACCGTCTTGTTGGCGCTTCCCATCATCGCCTGCATGTTCTTCGGGCGACCGACGATGGAGGGGAAGACGTGGCGTGGCGCGTCGTCGCCGGAGAAGCCGGCCTTCACCATGCCGGAGCCATTGTCGCACACAATAGAGTTCTGTTCGTCGTCAGCCATTTTTGCTTGCTTTTTGAGTAGAGTGGAAAGCCCGAAGGTAGCGCTAGTAAGTCGAAAATAGTTGTAATCTAAGAAAACAATGTTGATAGCGGATATCTAAAAAAAAAAGCAGAAGAGAGGGCAGTGAAAGGAAATTGTTTTATATATAAGGAATTGCAAACTCCACTTTCGAGGCCCCGAAAATCAAGACTTTATTCGTGTTGTTTTTTTTTTTTACTCCCATATTTCATTTTAACGTCATTGGACCGATGCGAACACATTACTATGTGCACTCCGTTTAATGCGCATCGCATTATCGAGATTTAACTCGACACATGGAGTAGTCATTTACAGGAACGGCGACTATTTGCAGCATTTATTTGTTAGGAACGCGGCTACTCATTCCTTACTGTCCTGTAATAATCTTTAAACGGACCGCACAGTGGAGAGAAAGAAAAGTGAAGCAGTTCTGTTTGGCGTTGTTAAAAGCACTGACTTCGCTGTGGAAGCGAGAATAATGCAATTCATTTTACTCCGGAAGCAAAAATATTATTGTTGTTGCAAACTACTTCTACGCACCATGTTGGAGCGTTTGCATAACAACAACATATAAGAAAGCAGTTGTTACAGTATGAGCCGTGAAACTCGGCATAGTGGCATAACAGAGTATTAATTGCGTTATTTCGTGTTCTACTTTCACGTTTACTTTCACCACGCCATAAGAGAAGCAGCAACAAGTACAAAAAAAAACTTCTAAGAAATGCTAGAAGCAGCTTCTGATAACTAAAACCGAAACAAAAAAAAAGTCACAGGCTAGAGTATTTGCTCACCCTCCCTTTTTTTGCTTCTCACGCACAGTCCTCACAGCGCTTGTGACGCAAGAGAAAAAAAGAATAACACCATCACGGAGACATCGATAAGGACTCGCCGGCTATGATCCAGCTTGCAGCGAGAATATTTTGGACTTAACAATAGCGAGATTGCACCACAGTTCAATCCGCTTGCTGAATTTCTCGCGTTGCTGTCCGTTGAGCAGCTACTACTCTACACAGCTAAAGAACTACTCATTTTTTTTTTCTAATGTAAGGTTGTCAGCGTAAAGCACAAAACTTTGGCCAATTACGACAGAAATTAATTGCAACACTTAATGTCACCTCCAGCTTCTACATTGAAGCTATACACCGCAGCTTCCCGATAATATGTATGTACCAACAGGAAGAAAAAAAAATCCAATTGATTTGACCCCACACCACACGCATCTTTTTTAGAGGCAGTCTCTCTCTTGACCCTCATCACTCTTCACTTTCTAATTTAAGGCTACTCGCCAACGCCCTGCACTAACGCGCCTGAGTATGCAGTCCCACCAAAACAAATAAACGACAGAAAAAGAAATTGACAATAATGAGATGAGATAGGCAGCGACAAATTGTAGAAGGTTTCATTACAGTCCATGACTAAGCAACCGCGCCGTGTACATGGAAATAAGACACGACAATCGCAGAAGAAGGAGTAAAAGGACAGAAAACACCTCATTTTTTTTCCGCGGTCGCAAGACGTATTGGAAACTGTCAAGTCAAACACGACAACCCATGTCTAGCGGTGCTTCTCAGACCAGCAAACTACCATTCACACGCTAGCGTCAGCTGCGATAAAGATAGCTCTTGCTTAAAGTGCGAAGAGGAGCAGAGGACTAAAAGCGTGCCTCCGTACGGAGTCATAAAACTCCCTTTACGCTCGGCGGGCCAAGAGAGCAGCTTAAAAGCAGAGCTTGTGACATTGCTAGGCAGCGCTACCAAACCTGCATGCGAGTTTAGCTGCGTTTCCTTGTTGCTTGCCTCAACACAATCCCAGGAAAAGGCAGCACGCTGCATATCAAAAAGAGAATCACAGAACGATAGGCTACTAATAGAAGCCGTGAAGCAAAGAAACTTCAACAGTCTAAAAGCGGCGACTGTCTAAAGCACCATTGCAACATGCCTACAGAAGAAAATGCTGCAACCTTTCAGCATAGATCCCATCGCAGCTAGAAATTTACCACGTTTTTTACTACAAAAACCGAGGCGGTGTTCCAAAAAGCAAGCGACCTTTTGCTTCAGAACGTTGCCATAGACTAAATGAAATCTTCTCACCGTTTCAACTCAAATTAGGAACCGAACATTAACTCTGAGATCCCCACACGAAAGTGCTTTGGCAACGGTGATCCGCAATTATGAACACATCTCCAGTTTAAACGCGCTGCACCATTCAATTCTGTCAGTCGCCAGCTCGAAAGGTATACCTAAAAAAAAAAACGTTGGTTGAGCATTTTATGGGACAGAGCAAAATTCGGATCGCATGCAGCACAGCAGCCTCTTTTTGGCTGTCGTTATGGCAAGGTTCACGAGTCAGTCACACAAGTTTAGGTATGGATGAAGCTTAACATTTTATTGGAAGGGGGGGGGGTGACGATTTACCTTTCACGCTTCTGTTGCCATTTTGCAAAATATACGCATTCAACGTTACAGCGCTGAGCGTGCGGCGTCGTGGCTCACTCCTCGCGCTGTATCTGCAACACCTTGCAGCGCTCGCAAAGACGACCGAAGGCGCCTTTAGATTCAACACCTTTGTGCTGAATTTTACGTCGCGCTTCTACAGTCGCAGTGTGTTTCATATTGAGGTAGAACTTTGTACCGTGTAAGCGCGGAAGTGCTGCTCACAGCTTGCCTGCCAGCCAGCAATGGCGACCTTCACATTCCTCCACGAGTGGCCGAGTGCGCTTATCGAGCACTGACCTACCGCTGTGTCGCCAAGATGACCAACGACATCGCCGCCTGTGGTTGAGACGCTGGTGCTATGCTTGTCTTCGAGTGCGGCTGGTCGGTGGGCAGGCTGCGGCTGTGCGCCGACGCAGATCGGCCCGTTGCTGTCCGAGGCCGGTGTCCGATTACCTGTCTGTTCTCTTTTCGCCTTGAGCGACACGCGGGACTTCTGCAGGCAGTGAAGCGCCGTGTTGGAGCTTGGCAGGCTACTCTTTTTTGACGTCTGCACCGTTACGTGTGGGCTTCTCTGGGCTGCCTTCAAGCGTGCGAGGCAGGACTTCCTCGGCTGGGTACTCAGATCTGCGTCCAGCGATGCAAGCGCGCGCTTGTTTGCGCACAGCATCCCGAGAAAGGTGCACGACGACTGGCTGCTGTCCTTTGCGGCGGTGCGCGACGCAAAAGATCTGCCGGACGTCACAGCTGAGGCGGTCGTGACGGCTATAAGGAACGTTGTCAAAGTGTTCCCTTCGCTGCCACTCTTTGTTTTGGACACGTGGAAGGATGTCGTCCCTTCGATGGAACTTCTTTCGCACCTGTTGGAGAGTGCGATGGATGTGTGTGCTTCCAGACGAGTCCGACGCGACGGGGCCTCCGTCCTGGCAGCTTCTCGAGGCTCTCACGTCTCTCCTGAGTTTCCTGCGCAAAGATGATGCGTTTGCCTCCGAAACGGCGCAGAGCATTTTGCTTACTCTTCAGTTTAATGGCTCACAGAAGCTGTTCGTCGTGCTGGTGGTCCGCATGCTGAAGATGCGGTTTCTTCTGCAGCGGATCCAGAAGTTCTGCGGCCCGCTGAATGAGCGCTGCCCTGTGGCGAGCTTCTTTGGCACGCTGGCGAAGGGGTAAAGGTGGTATAATCGCGAGGCTGTGGCCGCGATTGTGCAGGTGGATGACATCGGAGACCTTGCTGCGTGGTACTGGCTTACACCAAGCTGGAACTGCTATCCGCACTTGCATAGATTGCTGGGCGAGTCGCATGAGTTTCTACGCGACAACATCGAAGACGTTGTGCTGCTGCGAGCAACTGTGGAGATGGGGTGCACGCTGTCATTGGCGTGCTTTCTTCGAAAGAAAGTGCCGCTGATCTTGGATGCAGTGGAGGCGGGATGGTCTCCGATGACTGCGGACAGCGAGGCCGCGCTGGTGGCAAAGTGGCTGTGCGCCATGTGCGACGCTCTCTTCACCACTCATGCCCAGAAAGGCGATACGGAGACTCTCCCACGCGAGGTGTGCGGCAGGGAATGCTTGGCCCTCATTCGTTTATGCGCTGCCTTGAAGACTTGCAGAATGCAACCCGCTGGGACCACCTGCCTTTTTTATTGCGACCCGCGCGCGCTGCAGGAGTGCTAGTGCTGCTTTCCCATCCGAAAGCACGCGGCGTCGCGGCTGTTGGAGGAGCTCAACGGCCCCTACGCACCACGCATCTGCTCTCTCGTGAAGAGAGTTGCGGTAGTGCTGATGTCTGACGGCGAGCTGCACGCCTCTCTTCACGCAGTGCTGGTGCGCTGAAGGACATGGAGCGTGTTCTACGTACGCTCTGCCACGTCTACCTCACACATCTGGGGAAGAGAGCCTTTGGCGAGGCGGAGTTCCTCTAGCCTTGTCGAGAAACCTGTCGATGCATTGACGCAGTACGCGCGTGTGGAGGCTGTGCTTCCTGTGGCGGACGCATTCGAGAAAGAGGTTGCAGACGGAGTGGCGGTGGGCAGGGTGGCCTACCTGGAGTACGTTGGTGCCGCTCTCTGCGCATTGGACGGCTTGGATGTCACCGAGCCCTTTGTTGCTGCCGCCTTGACTCTTCTTGGGGTTGAGCTGCTGGATATCAGCGCTGCAGCGGCGACGCCTTTTTCAGTGCTTTGACCTCTGGTGGACGTCGAGGAAGGTTGCCTTTCCCGCGCATGAGATGTATAACTGGCTACTGCACTGTGGGGAGAACAGCTTTGGCTGTTTTATGGAGCTCACTCGTTCGCTAACGGATGCGATGGTGTGCGATGTGCTGCGCGGCTTCTTAGCAGCGCTTACACCTCAGCGAGGTTCCTTGGGGAAGCTGCAGGACGCACTCGATGGCAACAAGCCCACCAAGCAGGCTGTGAATATCTACCGGACGGCGTGGGATACGAAGAGGCAGCAGGTGGTGAATGAGATCAAGCGACTGGATCAGCAGCAGCTCCGCCTCACCGCGTACGGGTGGGAGAGAAGCTGGGACGACATCAAAGCCTTCCTTCGCGACGAGCGAGTGGACATTTCTGCCGAGCTTGTTGCGTGCAGCATACGCATATATGTGTGACGACATTCGCGCCTCATCCACGCTGCCGGACACGCTGCGGAAGGAGCACCTGGAGCGCTTCGCAAAGGGTTACGAGGCACACGTAGACGCTGCTGCCAGCAACGATGGGAAGCGACGAGTCAAGGAGACAGAGGCACGCATTCTTCACAGCGAGGACGACACACGGCGCACGCTCGTCGACATTCTGCTCGGCTGCTGGGGCTCGAAGAAGTATTTTCCCCGGCGTGTGTGCAGGTGCTTGCCGTGCTGGCGCTGCTGCAAGGCTCTGTGCTGGCCAACATCAATACAAGCGAAAGCAAAACGTACGTTACCGGCTGCGTGATCGCCTTCAAGCTGTACTGCGGCTATCGCGTCACCTTCGCCACTTCCAGCTGCGACCTCGCCGTGGAGGCGATGAGGAGGTTCAACAACGGCGCCTTCACGCTTCTCTTCTTGACCAACCAGCTTTGCGCTGTTGCAGAGGACGCAGAGACGGCGAAGTTAAACGATACCGTCTATGCAGCGCACATGGTGTACACGACGGAGAGCAACGTTATCGCGCGCGGGAGCTGCGCACGCTGCTGGACCCGACGGACGAGCGGCACCGCACCGAGAGTGGCGCGGCTTTGCGCACTGGATGATCCAGGACGAGGCGGACGTGTCGATGGCGCAGAGCCTGACAGAGGCAATGTGTGTTGGACGCCCCTCGCTGGATGCTCGCCGCGACGCGCTGACCTTTCTAGCTCTCATGACCGCCGCGATCAACACCGATTCGCTGGAGAGACAGCGTGGGAGGCGTGAGTGCAACGCGCGGGCATTCTGAGCCGAGACCCGAAGGATTCTCTGCTATCACTGGAGCGTTTTGAACGGTATGCCGCGTCTGCGCACGACGTCTGGGACGTAGAAAACAATGAGGACTACGTGGCCGTGAAGGGCAGGTCGGTGCCGTACAACACCGAAACCGGCGAGACGCTCTATACGACTTCACTGATGTGCGGCCTCAGCACGATGACGTGCATGAAGGAGGGGCAGCGGTGGGAGTGGGAGACGGAGGCGGCTGTGGCGGTGAACCCGCTGCTGCTCTTTTTTTTTTTTGTGCACTTCAAGGGTCGACTGACTCCTGTCACCGGCACAGCGGGCGGCAATGCTGTGCAGGCGATCTACAATCGAGTGTGCAAACTCAAGCCAGTGGACATTCTGCCTGCCTCCTCTTCAGCCCTTTCTCAGGAGCTTCCGCATGAGCTGTACAGCAACGCTGCCACGTACGACGAGGGAATCGAACGCAGTATCCGCGGCACCGTTGGTCGCGACCAGGGCGTCCTCGTCGCCGTGAGAACGGTGGCGGAGGCTAACCGACTGATGGAGAAGGTGAAGGCGCTTTTTGCGCGATGCCCCGCCGCTGCTGTCGGCCGGCGTGCGCCACGTGTTCTTCATGACCTTTCTCGGCGGCCGCGGCCTCGACGTGACACCGCATGGCAAGCAGCCAGACGGCATTCACGTGGTGCTGTGCTGCTTAAAACACGAGCGAGCGACTCTCTAGGTTCTCCGCCGCGCTGCCCACCAGCACCACCTCGGTAGCGGTCAGACTGTCTGCCTGCTCGACGCTCAGAGCGCCACTGCAGCAGACTCCACAGCAGACCTCATGACGCGCGAGGACTTTTTCAAGCACCAGAACAGGGCAGTGGAGTCGGAGAGACATCGTCTGCAAGTGCTGATCACAAGCAAGATACCCCAAGCGCTGCCGCGTCATCAGGGGCTTCAGACCGCGGTGCAGGACTGCGTGCGCCAACTGCGAACAACAAGAAGAAAGGACTCTACCTATGTGCAAGCTTGGTGGTGCCGCGCTGCTTCGCGACGTGGCTGTCGACGAAGAGGGACGCAATTACTCAGGAGGGAGGGAGTGCGGCGTGCCGTGCCCGGTTGGTAGCAGACCTGCAACGGGACGTCACTGGCCGCTTCCTCAACGCCGCGATCAACGACGTGGCGGCACTCGCGCGTCTCCTTCGCACAACAGATGAGCGCGTGGTGGTGGCCACTGCACCGCGAGGCGCCCAGCTGGACCTCCCGTGGTGCGCGCCGAGAGTGTACGAGCTCTTTGACGGATGCCGCAACGGTGTTTGCGCGTGCTCGATTCCAGAGCTCATCCACGCACTGGAGGCCGCCTCGCGCGGCAACACCAACGACGTCCGAGCGCACGTGCTGGCCTTCAACGATGGCCTTTGCCGGTGGATTGCTGCACAGGAGCAGCTTGCGGACGACTTGAACATCATGCACCGCGAGGCTGGCCACGGTGACGATGCGGAGCCTGGCGGCGATCTGTCAAGCGTGCGCGCCACCACGGCCTTCCTCCGAGCACTGCAGGATCACTATCGACGGCTTGTTGGGTTGAACGGTGTCTTGCTCCCCTCTGTTTTTAAGGACAACGGTCTCAGCTTTGCAGACACGATGGCGATGCTGGAGGCACTCGTGCGGCACGGCTTTGTGAAAGATCCGCCGTGTGCGGTGGAAAAGAACCCGCAGTAAGCGGCAAAATACGAGGCGGCTCAGCAGGTGGTGCCTGAGCTGAAGGGCAAGCCGTGTGTCGCACCACCGAGAAGCTCGCTCGACTTCCTACGAATATGTGTCTGAGTAACGGGGTTGCCGCGGAGGGTTTGAACGCTGTGTTTGTTGGCGCCGCTCCTCTGCTGCTGCCTTTAAAGGTAGCCGACGCGAAATTCCACGAGCACGCGCAGAGGTACGCGGAGAAGCTGGAGTGAAAGAACGACATTTCCCACGCAGGAATGGCGATGTGGATTCTGGTTGGCTGCCTTGGGGTTGTGTGTGGCTGTTTGGTGTGGGTGTTGGAGTGCGGGTTTTGGCTGAGGTTGTGGCTAAAATGTTGGTTTTCAGCCAAATTGAACCGGTGCGTAGCGTGCTCCTCGGGTAGGGTTAGAGGATAATGCTGGGGCTTGGGTCAGGTATAGGGTTTCCTTTCCGAGGCCGGCAGCCGAGGACATCGAATGGCACTTTACTGTTTTACGTTTGTGGGGTCTGTCGGCTTGCTGCGGTGCAAGGGCGTGGCGTGGTGGAAGCCGCGTAGACAACAATAGGTGAGCCAAGACCAATGTGTGTACTGGATGTGTCCATCTGCAACATCCGCTGCGCCGCGTGCGCGTGCCGTTTGTGCTGACATGGCTGTCTGTGCTTCGTGTTGTCATCACTCTCTCTCTCTCTCTCGCTCGTGTTTCTTCTTTCTCTTTCTCTTCCTCCCCTCAACATTGGGATGCGTATATCTTGTGTAGTGGCTACTTTCGGTCTCCGCGTGTCCTCTTTCCTGCGTAACGTCAGCAGCGAGGCACAAAAACGATACGTAGAATTTGAGATCTGCAGCTAGCTGGTTTTTGAGTCAGCAGTTGAGATCATTTTGTGTTTTGTTTTTTCCTCACGGAGCATCCGCCATGTCGGGGTTTGCCGAGGTCGATCCTTCCTCTGTGGGGTCGAAGAAGGTGACAAACGTTCCTGCGGCGCCGGTGGGCCCCGAGGTCGTGCGCTACCAGCGCGTGAGAGCGGTGCTGGAGAAGCACCACGCTGATGGCGTGATCAGCACGGGGAAGCTGAACAAGCTTCTCCAAAAAGCCCTGGAGAGGATGATAGAGGGAGTGTCTTCCGAGCCCGTCACGGCGGCGAAGGACAAGGAGGACGTCGGGGTTGCGCAGTTCTTCTGCCAGCAACGAGAGGAAGAACTGGAGCCCTGGAAGAGGCGGCGCTGCTGGGCCCGGAGGCACATCACCAGCATCCTTCCCGGTGGTGAAGATGCCATGAGGACGCTGCAGGCGAGGCGCCGGCAGTTTTTCTCGGAGGCAGAGGCCGGCCTCTCTTCACCCACGGAAGTGTTCCTCGCGAGGTAAACTTTGTTCACGGAGGATGTAGCGCGCGAACACGCCATCATGGTGGGCATCCTCCAAAACATGAACGGGGTCTACCAGATGCCACTCCACAACTGCCTTATATTCGAAGATATGGAGCCGATGGAGCGGGAGCAGTATGGCCCCGTCATAGATGAGCTGACGGTGCCGTTGTGTTCCCGGTATGGAGGCACCCGAGCGGGGAGCGCCTCTACGCGCTCAATAAGAAAATCCTCGGCGAAGCGATAGAGAAGCACATGGCTGCAGGACGCGTGAGCGGCGGCCGTCCCCCAGCCTGTGGTGCTGGCGAGTCCCTCTTCCGGAAGGACCGGACGCTCTTTGGAGGAGGCTGCCAGGCCCTGGTGTACGACAGCGAAGGCAAGCAGGTCGCGGCGGTTGACCTGAGCGACCTGGAGGAATTCCTGGGTGACCTGTCGTGGCGGGTCGACGAGCTGCGGCAGGAGGTGCGCGCGGTGGGCTCTTCTGTCCTTGGTGAGCTGCGCACGGGCCTTAAACAGGCACGCGGCAACCATGGTGGCCTGCGCAACCAGAAGGCCGACCTGCAGCGGCTCTACCAGAGCATCAACCGCTACATGCCGAGGGGCGGCAGCTGGCAGCCGCGTGGCAACTACCGTGGTGGCGGTGAAGGCGGTAGTGACGGCGGTCAGGTGTTTGGCGGCGGAGAGGCTGCGCCAAAAAACTGATGCCTGGCGGGGCCGGGGCCGTCGCGGTGAAGGCGGGTTCCGTTGGTGTGTGGCAGCACGTGCCGCGGGGAGCGACTTTCCGAGCGCCTTCCGCAAGGAGGCGTGTGAGGAGGCGATTTCCTCGAGGGCAAAATGTCCAACGTCGAGCTCGGCGCCGTGTACCAGCGGTGCCTGCCGGAGTCGGCGATTGTTCCGTCGGACACGATGGTGCGCCTGAACGGCCAGCGCGTCAAGACGCTGGTTGAGATGGTGCGCCGTCAAGGCACGGTGTTTTTTCCGCTCTTCGTGATGAAGCACTGGATCGCCGGCGTGCTGACGCAGCAGGTGGGAGGGCACGTTTTGCTGGCGACGTACGACTCCGCATCGTCCCCCGAGGTGGAGGGGCAGCTGTGCTCCGTGTTTCGTTCTGTGTGGCCGGGGCTTCGCCTTGCAAAGGGTGTGTGTGCCCGCGCCAGGAGCGGAACAGCAACGACTGCGGCATCTTCATGACCGCCGCGTTCTTTGGCCACCACCTCAAGCTGCGAGCGGTGATGCGCCGCGACCTCCCGGCACGCCTGCGCCGCCTCCTTGCAGCGACGCGCCAGTGCCCACCACCGAAGGAGTACTTCCTGGAGAAGATCCGCAAAGTGCTGGTGAATCTCCCTGTATCGCACAAGGACTTCTTCTACGAGGAGGTCCTAAGGCAGTCGTGGCGGAAAGACGGCGCGGTGGTGCGCGGCGGAGCCGGCCAGAAGGGGAAAGACGCGGGTAATGGCGGCCGTGGTGCCGGAAAGCGCGACGACAACGCCAAGCGCGAGCGCGAGGCTGCTGCAGCCAAGCGAAGGAAGCGGAACGAGGCTGCGGCAGCGAAGCGCAAGGCTGCAAAGGTGACGGCGGCTGCGGCCAAGAAGAACGCCCCGAAGCCGCCGACGCCGCGGCGCAGGCCCACGACCCCACCAACCCACCGCTCCAGCAGCGAAGCCGCGGCCGCAAGGCGGCACTGAAAAACGACGACGACGATGCGGCGGAAGTGACCCTGGCCGAGCAGTGGGCGGCGTCGCGGTGCGACTGAAAATAGCGCGACCGCAGCACCGGCCTCTGCACAGGCAACCGCTCCCACAACGACGAAGGCACCACAGTCGAGCGCGACAGTGGCCACCCGCACGCGCACATCACGGCGTGGCAAAGTGGAGGCGCTCGGGCGACCGGTTGCGGGGTGGGCGGAGCAGACACTCGCAGAGGCACGGCGACACATGCGCCGTATGTACGTTTCTGTGGTGGACCACCTGTGGGCGGCAACAGCGCTGGCTATGTGCAGCGACGGCGTGTCGCGGGGCCTGGGCGAGGTGGCGATTGGCATGCAGCGTGTGCGCCACAAGCTGCCGGAGCCGCAGCCGTACAGCATGCAGGAGAGATGCTTCGTCTGCTGGAGAAGCGCGTGCACGTGGTGGACGACGTCCCTCCCGCTGACGAGGAGACGCTGGCGGACGCGGTGGGTGTGCGGCGACTTGTGTTCCGCGCCAAGGACGGCACGGAGACGGCTACGCTGGACCCGTTCATAGGCGAGTGCTACCTTGTTCGCGGCCCGCTGCTGGAGCGGCTGCCGGATAGAGCGTTGGTGGGTATGTGTTTGTGCTCGGTGCCTGCCTGCGGGAGGCGCCAGAGGACATGGACGGCGTGCGCTTCCCCAGCTACTAAGCGCTGACGCGTGTGGCTGCGAAGGCTGCTGTGGGCGTGTACGTGCCGGCTGTGATGACGCACTACTCCGCGTCCAAGCCGCAACGCGTGACGCGCAATGTGGCCCGGTACGTGCCGCTTCCGTACAGTCAGCAGCAGCCTGCACCCAGGCACGACGACAACGAGGAACCGGCCAGTGCGCTGCTGCGACAGCGAGACCGTCTCCCCGATGACGACGCCGACTTCGCCGCGGGCGACGACGACACCACTGCCGCTGCAGTGGACGCGGAGGACGCTGTCGGCGAAGTGCCGGGGAGC
Organism: Crithidia fasciculata; assembly: GCA_000331325.2. NCBI lineage: Eukaryota > Euglenozoa > Kinetoplastea > Trypanosomatida > Trypanosomatidae > Crithidia > Crithidia fasciculata. Next base: position 29,154 of record AODS02000026.1, read on the forward strand.
CGGCGTGGCGACGGCTATGCAGACATGGACGCGCACACGTCTTCGAGGAGGCAACGCGCGCGCTGGCGGACATCCGCGCACTGCCTTTAAACGTCCAGGGCAGGCCTCCTCTGACGGGCCCCGAGGAGGAGGCCGAGGTCTGCCCGCGAAACTGGTTCTTCTTCGCCAGCAAGCCGCCACACATCTCGCAGCTTGCGTGAAACTGCGTGCGGCCGGACACACCCGCTCGCACCACTTGCGCTGGCTGACGCGCATCAGGTGCATGCCGACGGCGAGCCTGCAAATGAGCCTGCCGGTGGCGTGCATCGACCTGATCCTGTCGACAGCGCGGCGCGCGGCGGTGGAAGTGGGCGACGACGGCCAAGGCGTTTGCTGGGGTGGCGGGGGCTCTGCGCGACCTGCCGCTGTACTCGACGCAGCGACGCGGCATCCGACTGCAGGACAACCCGGAGTGGCGCAGCGCGTTTTCGACGGTGCAGCGCTACATGAAGGAGTCGGTGTTGGACGCACCGCCTTTTGTGACACTGGCGCACAGGTGCGGGCGGTGCTGGTTACCCTGCGGTGTGCACAGTCGCACGCGGCCCTTTTCCTGGCGATGATAATGTGGGGTTTCGCGGCGCGCGCGGGCGACAATGCGACGCTGCGGTGCAAGGAGGTGACGGTCTTCCACGATATGGGGCCGCCGCCGCCCGAGCAGCGCAACGTGGGCACGGCGTCAGTGCCGCTGCTGGCGGATGGCACGGCAGACACGGTGCGTGTGTCGCTGACGTTTCGTATGGGCAAGTGTGCGATGAAGCGTGGCCCGTACCCCACTCCGTCGGTGCTCACGCGGGTCCTTGCAGGCACGCTGCAGCAGATGCTTGTGCAGAGCCGGCCGGGCGAGTGTCTTTTTGCGCCGTACACGGAGGAGCTGCGCACGGTGGCAGTGGCGTCGGCGCTGGCAAAGCAGAAGGCTGGCGCGCAGCTGCCGTCGGTGCGCAAGGGTGCGCTGCGGTGCATGGCGGATGCGGGAGTGCCGATCAAGGACCTCATGACGCTTTCGGGCCACGCTAAGCAGGCCACGCTGCTGCGATACCTTGGGTATGGTCAGCAGCCTATGGCGGATATGCCGAGACCGCGCAGGCAAACGCCAGCCGCGCGCTGTTCCCGACCCCCTGGAGGCGGCGACGTCGCTGTTCCGCCACCGCTCGCAGGAGTCTTCGTGTCACCAACTGGGCATCAACGTGCGCGAGGCGGCGGAGATGGTAGGGCGTATGCCCAGCTAAGTGCGCGTGAGGACCGAGACGCCGGCTGCCGTGCGAGACTGGCTGCTTCACCTGAAGCACAGCACACCACCGAACATGGCGGCGGTGCTCGAGATGCCGACACGCACCGGGCCCGAACGAAGCGCTTCCTGCTACACGTGCGGTGTGCTTCCTGGACGCGCGCTTCTTTGACGAGCTGTGCACGTCGCGCACGGTGGGGCGCTGCGTGCTGACGGCGGGCGGGGTGGCCAAGGCCGTGGAGATGGGCAAGTTCGAGCTCTGCCCAGCCAACAAGGTCAGCGGCGTGGCGCTGCCGGACGGCGTGCACGGGGTGAACGTGTGTTCACGGTGCCGGGGCTGAAGGGCCGGCGCCGGCTTATCACGGAGCCGCTGCTGAACCGCGTCATTCCAAAGCACCACGTGCCGCGCGTGCGCTACGACACGCGGCTGGGGCGGCGCAAGCGCTTGCGGCACGCCCGCTACATGCTGCAGCTCGACTTTGAAGCTTACTACACGACGCTATCACGATTGCAGAGGCGCTGCGTAACAAGTTTGTCTTTCGTGCGAAGCATGACAGGCGTTGCTGCCGGCTGCAGACGCTGCCGACGGGGGTGCGCGCTGGAGCGTGTGGCGGTGGGCCAAGCTGTGACGTGGGACGATTGTCGGACATCGACACCACGGTGACCGTGTCGACGCTGATCGGCAACATCCTCGTCGCCGCGCACGGTGGGTGAGGAGGCGGGGTTTGTGCGCGCCGTGCGTGCGATCGTGTCGCGCATCAAGGCGGCCAAACCTCCATGACGTCCCCGGCACGCGACGAGCTGGAAGCGATGTCGGACGCTGACCTGCTGCCATCTGGCGGAGCGGGTCGACTGGTTTTCCTTGGGAGAGGAGGTACCTGTGGGAACGGCCGGGAGCGCGTGGTGCGCAACTCGGTGAAGACAGGTGGCCGAAGCTGCAGCTGGGCGCTGCGCCAAGGACTACGCAACACACGATCCGGAGCCTCGCGTCCGCTGATCCTCACTGGTGTGTGTTCTTTGCGCTGGCACACACGACGACAGATGAACCCTGCGCGTGCCTTTAAGCTGCTGCGCGCGTACCGCGGCATCTACCGGCTGACGTTCCGCGGCTACGGCTGGGACGACGCCGTGCCGTACATCGACGCTGCCGTGACGCGGTCGCTGCAGGGGATTGGTGGCGAGTTGGTGCGCAGCCCATGGTGCGCCATCTCGGACGAGCGGCAACCCACTTCCGATGAT
>AODS02000027.1:0-13307 GCA_000331325.2 Crithidia fasciculata
TGGATAGGTGTGTGCGTGCGCGTAGGGCACGGGTAGCGGTGTCGGCGCGACTCCCCCCGTACCCCTCTGTCCTGCCCGCCTCCTCCCTCCGACGACCCCGCACGCAGCACGCACACGCACGCACACACACGTGCAGTCAGGCAGGCACGCACACCTCCTCCTTTCTGCCTTTTCTTTTCTTCTTCTTTGTGCCCTCGGTTCTTTTCCTGTTTCCCCGTCCTTTCCTCCCCGGTATTTTTTGTGTTTCTGGCGCAGCGGTGCGGATTGCGCAGCAGGCACCTGAGGACGTGTGCGTGGCCACGCAGACGCGCCACCGCCGCCGCCGCCCCGTCCGCCCCGCCGAGGCCACGAAACCGCGAGCAGCAGTGCACCGCGCAACGGTGGTGGAGCGCGTGTGCGTCGTCGTCGTCGTCGCCCCCCACCAGCGGTGCACCGCCTCATCAAAAGCAAAAACTTCAAAACGCTTCTTTCTTGTTTCCTCGGACTTGCTTCTTCTGATCACGCGTCCGCCGAGGCGGCTCTCCTGTGTCTTCTCCTCCCCCTGCCAGCGCCTCGTCCTCTCAGCGGACCAGCGCGTGTATGCCTGCTGATGCAGACCTCCCCGTCTGCACCTTGGCATCCGCGTGCGCGTGGGTGGCTTTCTCTCTCTCTTCTCTCTCTCGCCGACTCGACTCGGATTGTTTGTGTGTTTTCTGTCTTGTATTCTCCCTGCAGCGTCGTGGAGTGGGATGAACGTCCTGTGCCCCCTCCCTTCTCCTCCCCTTGTATTTCTTTTGTCCTTTCCACCAGTGAGAGAGAGAGATGCCACCGCGGACAGCACGGCAGCTCGTCAGAGTTTCTTTCATTTTTTGTAACTGTAAATGTTCTGTGTGTGTTTACGTAATTTTTATTTTTTTTTTTGCCGCGCGCTCTCTCCGCCTAACTTCTCCTTTAATCTGGGTCCGGAGAAGCGGAGCCGTGCGGCTGCTTAAGTCGGAACCCGCAAACACACAACAGTGACGACGGCGCAGTCGTGTGGCGCGAGAGCACCAGCAGGCCCTCTGCGGTGCAGTGCGGTGCGGTGCTGCGCACGCCATGCGTGCAACCCGGGCCACGGTGTGTGTGCATGTGGTCAGCAGTGGTGCGGTGCAGCAGCGAAGGAGCCTCGTCTCGCTCTCTCTCTCTCTCTCTCTCCCTGTGCTGCGCTGACAGTGCAGACGGCAGGCACTGGCTGCAGCGTCCCGCCTCTCTCCCTCCCTCCCTCCTCGCCACCTCTCTCTCTCTCCCTCCATCCCCCTCCCTCCCTCTCTCCCCACCGTCGCAACCACGCACACCCGCACACCCATCCGTGTTTGGCCGCCCACCAGTACGCGCGTCTCTCACACCGAGCATACGCCACAACCCTAACGACACTACCGTGCATTCCCCACCCCCTCCTCCGTTCCCCGCTCACCGCCCTCCAAGCAGAAGGCAAGCCACCCGGAGAACAGCCAACAGCCGACACAACACCACACCCACACACACCCCGCCCCCGAAGGATGATCGCCGCCTCCGTGCGCCGTGGCGTGATCCTGCTGCTGGTGGCGCTGGCCGTGATGGCCGGCGTCGCCGTCGTCGCGATGGACGGCGTGCCGTACGAGCCCATCTACCACATCCGCCCGCCAAAGAACTGGATCAACGACCCCAACGGCCCCTACCGCGACCCCGTCACCGGCAAGATCCACCTCTACATGCAGTACAACCCCAACGGCCCGCTGTGGGGCGACATCGCGTGGTACCACGTCACGTCCGACGACTACGTCAAGTGGACGCGGCCGGAGTCGCCGGTGGCGATGTGGGCCGACAAGTGGTACGACAAGTGGGGCGTCTACTCCGGCACCATGATGAACAACAACCACAGCGAGCCGGTGGTCATGTACACCTGCACGGAGCCGGAGAACATCCAGCGCCAGTGCATCGCCAACCCGACCAAGGCCGACATCACCGGCAAGCGCGCGCTGGACACCCTCGTCAAGAGTGCCCGCAACGTCATTCTCTCCGAGGACGACATCCCCGGCCTCGTCGGGCTCGGCAACTTCCGCGACCCCACGGAGTGGTGGGAGGACCCGGCGCACCCCGGCCAGTGGCTGCTCGCCTTCGTGGCCCGCATCAACGACGCCGACGGCGACAACGCACACGTCATCGTCTTCCGCACCAGCGACCCCACCTTCCAGTCCGGCTACACCTTCTCCCACACCATCTACCTCTACAAGTACGACCTCGACACCATGTTCGAGTGCCCCGACTTCTTCACGCTGGCGCAGGGCGGCGAGCACTACCTCAAGGTCTCCACCATGCCCTCGCACCGCGACTACTTCATCTACGGCGCCTACCAGCTCGACGAAGCCTCCGGCCAGTACGTCTTCGTCGAGGACCCGGACCGCAGCTTCACCTTCATCGACTACGGCCCGCTCTACGCCTCCAAGACCTTCCACGACCCCATCCTCAACCGCCGCACCATCTGGGGCTGGACAAACGACGAGCTCACCGACGCGCAGATCACCGCCAACGGGTGGTCGGGCGTGCAGAACATGCTGCGCACCATGGAGTACGACAGCGCGGAGAAGAAGATCAAGACCATGCCGGTGCCCGAGACCAAGGGCCTGCGCCTCAACAAGCTGGTCGACGTGAGCAGCGTCGCCGTGTCCAGCACGCCCACGCAGATCATCCGCAGCAACACCAACAACACGCTCTACCACGAGATCATCGCCACCTTCACGCTGTCCGACGCGTCCGTCTTCTCCCCCACCGCCACCTACGCCGCCGACGGCTCCGACGCACCCGAGGTCGGCGTGGTCATCCGCGCCAACGCCGACCTCACGCAGAGCACCACCGTCTCCGTCAAGATGCCGCCCTACGGCCCCAGCGTCGTGCAGCAGTACCAGCAGCGCGAGGACTGGCCCGCCATCAAGATCTTCGACGGCCCCGACGTGGCCAACTGCAGCGCCGAGTGCACCAAGATGCGCCTGTGCGAGTCCTACACCTACTGGGCAAGCACCAGCAGCTGCAAGCTGTACTGGAAGATCAACCCGATGGAGGCCAGCGCCGACGCCTCCAGCGGGCTGGTGCGCGAGCCGCTGCTCTACCTCAACCGCGCCGCCTCCCAGTCCATCGGCTCCACCGGCCCGCTCAGCGGCCGCGCGCCGTTCGCCACCGCCACGCCCAACGGCTTCCAGCTGCACATCTACGTCGACGACAGCGTGGTGGAGATCTTCAAGGACGGCGGCCTGGAGACCATGACCGCCCGGCTCTACATCGACAACGGCGCCAACACCACCGGCGTCGCCGTCTACGCCAAGAACATGGGCACCGCCACGGTGTCCGCCGACGTGCAGGTGTACACCATGGACAGCATCTGGAAGGCGCCGGTGGCCAACGCAGCCAAGAACTTCACCAACTCGCTCTACAACCTGCTGGACACGCTCATCGACGCCTAGAGGCCCGCGCGCTCTCCGCCTCCCTCTCAAAAGAGTGGTGAGGGCGGCGCGGTCGTGGCGCACACGTCGCCCCGCCCTCCCACGTAATACACATGCGTGTGTGGTGGTGGTGCGCCTCCCGACGGCTTCCCGGAGTCTCCTGATGGCGATGATGCGCCCGCGCGTAGGGCACGGGTAGCGGTGTCGGCGCGACTCCCCCCGTACCCCTCTGTCCTGCCCGCCTCCTCCCTCCGACGACCCCGCACGCAGCACGCACACGCACGCACACACACGTGCAGTCAGGCAGGCACGCACACCTCCTCCTTTCTGCCTTTTCTTTTCTTCTTCTTTGTGCCCTCGGTTCTTTTCCTGTTTCCCCGTCCTTTCCTCCCCGGTATTTTTTGTGTTTCTGGCGCAGCGGTGCGGATTGCGCAGCAGGCACCTGAGGACGTGTGCGTGGCCACGCAGACGCGCCACCGCCGCCGCCGCCCCGTCCGCCCCGCCGAGGCCACGAAACCGCGAGCAGCAGTGCACCGCGCAACGGTGGTGGAGCGCGTGTGCGTCGTCGTCGTCGTCGCCCCCCACCAGCGGTGCACCGCCTCATCAAAAGCAAAAACTTCAAAACGCTTCTTTCTTGTTTCCTCGGACTTGCTTCTTCTGATCACGCGTCCGCCGAGGCGGCTCTCCTGTGTCTTCTCCTCCCCCTGCCAGCGCCTCGTCCTCTCAGCGGACCAGCGCGTGTATGCCTGCTGATGCAGACCTCCCCGTCTGCACCTTGGCATCCGCGTGCGCGTGGGTGGCTTTCTCTCTCTCTTCTCTCTCTCGCCGACTCGACTCGGATTGTTTGTGTGTTTTCTGTCTTGTATTCTCCCTGCAGCGTCGTGGAGTGGGATGAACGTCCTGTGCCCCCTCCCTTCTCCTCCCCTTGTATTTCTTTTGTCCTTTCCACCAGTGAGAGAGAGAGATGCCACCGCGGACAGCACGGCAGCTCGTCAGAGTTTCTTTCATTTTTTGTAACTGTAAATGTTCTGTGTGTGTTCTTTACTAATTTATTTATTTTTTTGCCGCGCGCTCTCCGCCTAACTTCTCCTTTAATCTGGGTCCGGAGAAGCGGTGCCGTGCGGCTGCTTAAGTCGGAACCCGCAAACACACAACAGTGACGACGGCGTCAGTCGTGTGGCGCGAGAGCACCAGCAGGCCCTCTGCGATGCGGTGCGGTGCTGCGCACGCCATGCGTGCAACCCGGGCCACGGTGTATGTGCATGTGGTCGGCAGTGGTGCGGTGCAGCAGCGAAGGAGCCCCGTCTCTCTCCCTCTCTCTCTCTCCACCCTCTGTGCTGCGCTGACAGTGCAGACGGCAGGCACTGGCTGCAGCGTCCCGCCTCTCTCCATCCCTCCCTCCTCGCCACCTCTCTCTCTCTCCCTCCATCTCCCTCCCTCTCTCCCCACCGCCGCAACCACGCACACCCACACACCCATCCGTGTTTGGCCGCCCACCAGTACGCGCGTCTCTCACACCGAGCATACGCCACAACCCTAACGACACTACCGTGCATTCCCCACCCCCTCCTCCGTTCCCCGCTCACCGCCCTCCAAGCAGAAGGCAAGCCACCCGGAGAACAGCCAACAGCCGACACCACACCACACCACACACCCGCGCCGCCCCGAGGATGATACCCGCTCCGTGCGCCGTGGCGTGATCCTGCTGCTGGTGGCGCTGGCCGTGATGGCCGGCGTCGCCGTCGTCGCGATGGACGGCGTGCCGTACGAGCCCATCTACCACATCCGCCCGCCAAAGAACTGGATCAACGACCCCAACGGCCCCTACCGCGACCCCGTCACCGGCAAGATCCACCTCTACATGCAGTACAACCCCAACGGCCCGCTGTGGGGCGACATCGCGTGGTACCACGTCACGTCCGACGACTACGTCAAGTGGACGCGGCCGGAGTCGCCGGTGGCGATGTGGGCCGACAAGTGGTACGACAAGTGGGGCGTCTACTCCGGCACCATGATGAACAACAACCACAGCGAGCCGGTGGTCATGTACACCTGCACGGAGCCGGAGAACATCCAGCGCCAGTGCATCGCCAACCCGACCAAGGCCGACATCACCGGCAAGCGCGCGCTGGACACCCTCGTCAAGAGTGCCCGCAACGTCATTCTCTCCGAGGACGACATCCCCGGCCTCGTCGGGCTCGGCAACTTCCGCGACCCCACGGAGTGGTGGGAGGACCCGGCGCACCCCGGCCAGTGGCTGCTCGCCTTCGTGGCCCGCATCAACGACGCCGACGGCGACAACGCACACGTCATCGTCTTCCGCACCAGCGACCCCACCTTCCAGTCCGGCTACACCTTCTCCCACACCATCTACCTCTACAAGTACGACCTCGACACCATGTTCGAGTGCCCCGACTTCTTCACGCTGGCGCAGGGCGGCGAGCACTACCTCAAGGTCTCCACCATGCCCTCGCACCGCGACTACTTCATCTACGGCGCCTACCAGCTCGACGAAGCCTCCGGCCAGTACGTCTTCGTCGAGGACCCGGACCGCAGCTTCACCTTCATCGACTACGGCCCGCTCTACGCCTCCAAGACCTTCCACGACCCCATCCTCAACCGCCGCACCATCTGGGGCTGGACAAACGACGAGCTCACCGACGCGCAGATCACCGCCAACGGGTGGTCGGGCGTGCAGAACATGCTGCGCACCATGGAGTACGACAGCGCGGAGAAGAAGATCAAGACCATGCCGGTGCCCGAGACCAAGGGCCTGCGCCTCAACAAGCTGGTCGACGTGAGCAGCGTCGCCGTGTCCAGCACGCCCACGCAGATCATCCGCAGCAACACCAACAACACGCTCTACCACGAGATCATCGCCACCTTCACGCTGTCCGACGCGTCCGTCTTCTCCCCCACCGCCACCTACGCCGCCGACGGCTCCGACGCACCCGAGGTCGGCGTGGTCATCCGCGCCAACGCCGACCTCACGCAGAGCACCACCGTCTCCGTCAAGATGCCGCCCTACGGCCCCAGCGTCGTGCAGCAGTACCAGCAGCGCGAGGACTGGCCCGCCATCAAGATCTTCGACGGCCCCGACGTGGCCAACTGCAGCGCCGAGTGCACCAAGATGCGCCTGTGCGAGTCCTACACCTACTGGGCAAGCACCAGCAGCTGCAAGCTGTACTGGAAGATCAACCCGATGGAGGCCAGCGCCGACGCCTCCAGCGGGCTGGTGCGCGAGCCGCTGCTCTACCTCAACCGCGCCGCCTCCCAGTCCATCGGCTCCACCGGCCCGCTCAGCGGCCGCGCGCCGTTCGCCACCGCCACGCCCAACGGCTTCCAGCTGCACATCTACGTCGACGACAGCGTGGTGGAGATCTTCAAGGACGGCGGCCTGGAGACCATGACCGCCCGGCTCTACATCGACAACGGCGCCAACACCACCGGCGTCGCCGTCTACGCCAAGAACATGGGCACCGCCACGGTGTCCGCCGACGTGCAGGTGTACACCATGGACAGCATCTGGAAGGCGCCGGTGGCCAACGCAGCCAAGAACTTCACCAACTCGCTCTACAACCTGCTGGACACGCTCATCGACGCCTAGAGGCCCGCGCGCTCTCCGCCTCCCTCTCAAAAGAGTGGTGAGGGCGGCGCGGTCGTGGCGCACACGTCGCCCCGCCCTCCCACGTAATACACATGCGTGTGTGGTGGTGTGGTGCGCCTCCCGGCTCCCGTGTGTCCCTGGATGCTGGTGTCGGCGCCGCGTAGGGCACGGGTAGCGGTGTCGGCGCGACTCCCCCCGTACCCCTCTGTCCTGCCCGCCTCCTCCCTCCGACGACCCCGCACGCAGCACGCACACGCACGCACACACACGTGCAGTCAGGCAGGCACGCACACCTCCTCCTTTCTGCCTTTTCTTTTCTTCTTCTTTGTGCCCTCGGTTCTTTTCCTGTTTCCCCGTCCTTTCCTCCCCGGTATTTTTTGTGTTTCTGGCGCAGCGGTGCGGATTGCGCAGCAGGCACCTGAGGACGTGTGCGTGGCCACGCAGACGCGCCACCGCCGCCGCCGCCCCGTCCGCCCCGCCGAGGCCACGAAACCGCGAGCAGCAGTGCACCGCGCAACGGTGGTGGAGCGCGTGTGCGTCGTCGTCGTCGTCGCCCCCCACCAGCGGTGCACCGCCTCATCAAAAGCAAAAACTTCAAAACGCTTCTTTCTTGTTTCCTCGGACTTGCTTCTTCTGATCACGCGTCCGCCGAGGCGGCTCTCCTGTGTCTTCTCCTCCCCCTGCCAGCGCCTCGTCCTCTCAGCGGACCAGCGCGTGTATGCCTGCTGATGCAGACCTCCCCGTCTGCACCTTGGCATCCGCGTGCGCGTGGGTGGCTTTCTCTCTCTCTTCTCTCTCTCGCCGACTCGACTCGGATTGTTTGTGTGTTTTCTGTCTTGTATTCTCCCTGCAGCGTCGTGGAGTGGGATGAACGTCCTGTGCCCCCTCCCTTCTCCTCCCCTTGTATTTCTTTTGTCCTTTCCACCAGTGAGAGAGAGAGATGCCACCGCGGACAGCACGGCAGCTCGTCAGAGTTTCTTTCATTTTTTGTAACTGTAAATGTTCTGTGTGTGTTTACTATTATTATTTTTTTTTTTGCCGCGCGCTCTCTCCGCCTAACTTCTCCTTTAATCTGGGTCCGGAGAAGCGGAGCCGTGCGGCTGCTTAAGTCGGAACCCGCAAACACACAACAGTGACGACGGCGCCAGTCGTGTGGCGCGAGAGCACCAGCAGGCCCTCTGCGGTGCAGTGCGGTGCGGTGCTGCGCACGCCATGCGTGCAACCCGGGCCACGGTGTGTGTGCATGTGGTCAGCAGTGGTGCGGTGCAGCAGCGAAGGAGCCTCGTCTCGCTCTCTCTCTCTCTCTCTCTCCCTGTGCTGCGCTGACAGTGCAGACGGCAGGCACTGGCTGCAGCGTCCCGCCTCTCTCCCTCCCTCCCTCCTCGCCACCTCTCTCTCTCTCCCTCCATCCCCCTCCCTCCCTCTCTCCCCACCGTCGCAACCACGCACACCCGCACACCCATCCGTGTTTGGCCGCCCACCAGTACGCGCGTCTCTCACACCGAGCATACGCCACAACCCTAACGACACTACCGTGCATTCCCCACCCCCTCCTCCGTTCCCCGCTCACCGCCCTCCAAGCAGAAGGCAAGCCACCCGGAGAACAGCCACACCACAGCCGACCACAACGAACCACAATAACCCGCCCGCACCCCGCCCCCGAAGGATGATCGCCGCCTCCGTGCGCCGTGGCGTGATCCTGCTGCTGGTGGCGCTGGCCGTGATGGCCGGCGTCGCCGTCGTCGCGATGGACGGCGTGCCGTACGAGCCCATCTACCACATCCGCCCGCCAAAGAACTGGATCAACGACCCCAACGGCCCCTACCGCGACCCCGTCACCGGCAAGATCCACCTCTACATGCAGTACAACCCCAACGGCCCGCTGTGGGGCGACATCGCGTGGTACCACGTCACGTCCGACGACTACGTCAAGTGGACGCGGCCGGAGTCGCCGGTGGCGATGTGGGCCGACAAGTGGTACGACAAGTGGGGCGTCTACTCCGGCACCATGATGAACAACAACCACAGCGAGCCGGTGGTCATGTACACCTGCACGGAGCCGGAGAACATCCAGCGCCAGTGCATCGCCAACCCGACCAAGGCCGACATCACCGGCAAGCGCGCGCTGGACACCCTCGTCAAGAGTGCCCGCAACGTCATTCTCTCCGAGGACGACATCCCCGGCCTCGTCGGGCTCGGCAACTTCCGCGACCCCACGGAGTGGTGGGAGGACCCGGCGCACCCCGGCCAGTGGCTGCTCGCCTTCGTGGCCCGCATCAACGACGCCGACGGCGACAACGCACACGTCATCGTCTTCCGCACCAGCGACCCCACCTTCCAGTCCGGCTACACCTTCTCCCACACCATCTACCTCTACAAGTACGACCTCGACACCATGTTCGAGTGCCCCGACTTCTTCACGCTGGCGCAGGGCGGCGAGCACTACCTCAAGGTCTCCACCATGCCCTCGCACCGCGACTACTTCATCTACGGCGCCTACCAGCTCGACGAAGCCTCCGGCCAGTACGTCTTCGTCGAGGACCCGGACCGCAGCTTCACCTTCATCGACTACGGCCCGCTCTACGCCTCCAAGACCTTCCACGACCCCATCCTCAACCGCCGCACCATCTGGGGCTGGACAAACGACGAGCTCACCGACGCGCAGATCACCGCCAACGGGTGGTCGGGCGTGCAGAACATGCTGCGCACCATGGAGTACGACAGCGCGGAGAAGAAGATCAAGACCATGCCGGTGCCCGAGACCAAGGGCCTGCGCCTCAACAAGCTGGTCGACGTGAGCAGCGTCGCCGTGTCCAGCACGCCCACGCAGATCATCCGCAGCAACACCAACAACACGCTCTACCACGAGATCATCGCCACCTTCACGCTGTCCGACGCGTCCGTCTTCTCCCCCACCGCCACCTACGCCGCCGACGGCTCCGACGCACCCGAGGTCGGCGTGGTCATCCGCGCCAACGCCGACCTCACGCAGAGCACCACCGTCTCCGTCAAGATGCCGCCCTACGGCCCCAGCGTCGTGCAGCAGTACCAGCAGCGCGAGGACTGGCCCGCCATCAAGATCTTCGACGGCCCCGACGTGGCCAACTGCAGCGCCGAGTGCACCAAGATGCGCCTGTGCGAGTCCTACACCTACTGGGCAAGCACCAGCAGCTGCAAGCTGTACTGGAAGATCAACCCGATGGAGGCCAGCGCCGACGCCTCCAGCGGGCTGGTGCGCGAGCCGCTGCTCTACCTCAACCGCGCCGCCTCCCAGTCCATCGGCTCCACCGGCCCGCTCAGCGGCCGCGCGCCGTTCGCCACCGCCACGCCCAACGGCTTCCAGCTGCACATCTACGTCGACGACAGCGTGGTGGAGATCTTCAAGGACGGCGGCCTGGAGACCATGACCGCCCGGCTCTACATCGACAACGGCGCCAACACCACCGGCGTCGCCGTCTACGCCAAGAACATGGGCACCGCCACGGTGTCCGCCGACGTGCAGGTGTACACCATGGACAGCATCTGGAAGGCGCCGGTGGCCAACGCAGCCAAGAACTTCACCAACTCGCTCTACAACCTGCTGGACACGCTCATCGACGCCTAGAGGCCCGCGCGCTCTCCGCCTCCCTCTCAAAAGAGTGGTGAGGGCGGCGCGGTCGTGAGCATCACGTGCCGCCTCCCGACTAATAACCGCTGCGTGTGATGTTGGTGGTGTGGTGCGCCTCCGACGGACGTGATGTACTGATGGTGTGTGTGCGTGCGCGTAGGGCACGGGTAGCGGTGTCGGCGCGACTCCCCCCGTACCCCTCTGTCCTGCCCGCCTCCTCCCTCCGACGACCCCGCACGCAGCACGCACACGCACGCACACACACGTGCAGTCAGGCAGGCACGCACACCTCCTCCTTTCTGCCTTTTCTTTTCTTCTTCTTTGTGCCCTCGGTTCTTTTCCTGTTTCCCCGTCCTTTCCTCCCCGGTATTTTTTGTGTTTCTGGCGCAGCGGTGCGGATTGCGCAGCAGGCACCTGAGGACGTGTGCGTGGCCACGCAGACGCGCCACCGCCGCCGCCGCCCCGTCCGCCCCGCCGAGGCCACGAAACCGCGAGCAGCAGTGCACCGCGCAACGGTGGTGGAGCGCGTGTGCGTCGTCGTCGTCGTCGCCCCCCACCAGCGGTGCACCGCCTCATCAAAAGCAAAAACTTCAAAACGCTTCTTTCTTGTTTCCTCGGACTTGCTTCTTCTGATCACGCGTCCGCCGAGGCGGCTCTCCTGTGTCTTCTCCTCCCCCTGCCAGCGCCTCGTCCTCTCAGCGGACCAGCGCGTGTATGCCTGCTGATGCAGACCTCCCCGTCTGCACCTTGGCATCCGCGTGCGCGTGGGTGGCTTTCTCTCTCTCTTCTCTCTCTCGCCGACTCGACTCGGATTGTTTGTGTGTTTTCTGTCTTGTATTCTCCCTGCAGCGTCGTGGAGTGGGATGAACGTCCTGTGCCCCCTCCCTTCTCCTCCCCTTGTATTTCTTTTGTCCTTTCCACCAGTGAGAGAGAGAGATGCCACCGCGGACAGCACGGCAGCTCGTCAGAGTTTCTTTCATTTTTTGTAACTGTAAATGTTCTGTGTGTGTTCTTTACTTATTTTTATTTTTTTTTGCCGCGCGCTGTCTTCCAGCACTAATCTCCTTTATCTGGTCAGTAGAACGAGCTGTGGGCTGCCTTAATGTCGACCAATACACACAACGGAACAGGCAGTCGTGTGGCGCGAGAGCACCAGCAGGCCCTCTGCGGTGCAGTGCGGTGCGGTGCTGCGCACGCCATGCGTGCAACCCGGGCCACGGTGTGTGTGCATGTGGTCAGCAGTGGTGCGGTGCAGCAGCGAAGGAGCCTCGTCTCGCTCTCTCTCTCTCTCTCTCTCCCTGTGCTGCGCTGACAGTGCAGACGGCAGGCACTGGCTGCAGCGTCCCGCCTCTCTCCCTCCCTCCCTCCTCGCCACCTCTCTCTCTCTCCCTCCATCCCCCTCCCTCCCTCTCTCCCCACCGTCGCAACCAACCACATATCTTTTCCACATCACCTCTGTTTGCGCCACACAGTAAAGCGGTCTCCTCTCTATCACGAGCATTTCGCCAAACCCCCATAATACCCCCGAAAAACAACTACGTCATTACCTATTCTCCGTTCCCAGCTCACACGCCTCAGGCGAAGGAAACCACCCGAGAAAGCCAAAGCAAACCGCGACCAACCACATCAACACATTTCCGCCGACCCGTCCGCCCACGGATGATCGCCGCCTCCGTGCGCCGTGGCGTGATCCTGCTGCTGGTGGCGCTGGCCGTGATGGCCGGCGTCGCCGTCGTCGCGATGGACGGCGTGCCGTACGAGCCCATCTACCACATCCGCCCGCCAAAGAACTGGATCAACGACCCCAACGGCCCCTACCGCGACCCCGTCACCGGCAAGATCCACCTCTACATGCAGTACAACCCCAACGGCCCGCTGTGGGGCGACATCGCGTGGTACCACGTCACGTCCGACGACTACGTCAAGTGGACGCGGCCGGAGTCGCCGGTGGCGATGTGGGCCGACAAGTGGTACGACAAGTGGGGCGTCTACTCCGGCACCATGATGAACAACAACCACAGCGAGCCGGTGGTCATGTACACCTGCACGGAGCCGGAGAACATCCAGCGCCAGTGCATCGCCAACCCGACCAAGGCCGACATCACCGGCAAGCGCGCGCTGGACACCCTCGTCAAGAGTGCCCGCAACGTCATTCTCTCCGAGGACGACATCCCCGGCCTCGTCGGGCTCGGCAACTTCCGCGACCCCACGGAGTGGTGGGAGGACCCGGCGCACCCCGGCCAGTGGCTGCTCGCCTTCGTGGCCCGCATCAACGACGCCGACGGCGACAACGCACACGTCATCGTCTTCCGCACCAGCGACCCCACCTTCCAGTCCGGCTACACCTTCTCCCACACCATCTACCTCTACAAGTACGACCTCGACACCATGTTCGAGTGCCCCGACTTCTTCACGCTGGCGCAGGGCGGCGAGCACTACCTCAAGGTCTCCACCATGCCCTCGCACCGCGACTACTTCATCTACGGCGCCTACCAGCTCGACGAAGCCTCCGGCCAGTACGTCTTCGTCGAGGACCCGGACCGCAGCTTCACCTTCATCGACTACGGCCCGCTCTACGCCTCCAAGACCTTCCACGACCCCATCCTCAACCGCCGCACCATCTGGGGCTGGACAAACGACGAGCTCACCGACGCGCAGA
>AODS02000028.1:0-18176 GCA_000331325.2 Crithidia fasciculata
ATCTGCATGGACTGCGCGGCCAGCGAGGCGTACGACGCGGACAAGAAGATGTACAACCTGACCTTCAAGAACCCCGAGCCGACGTACGTGTCTGCGGAGAAGCTGCAGGAGACGTACGCGCGCTGGGTCGCGGAGTACCCGCTGGTGTCCATCGAGGACCCCTTCGCGGAGGACAACTTCGACGAGTTCGCGGCGATCACGAAGGCGCTGGAGGGCAAGGCGCAGATCGTGGGCGACGACCTGACGGTGACGAACGTGGAGCGCGTGAACATGGCGATCGAGAAGAAGGCGTGCAACTCGCTGCTGCTGAAGATCAACCAGATCGGCACGATCAGCGAGTCGATCGCTGCGTCGAAGCTGTGCATGGCGCACGGGTGGTCTGTGATGGTGTCGCACCGCAGCGGCGAGACGGAGGACACGTACATTGCGGACCTGTCGGTTGGTCTGGGCACTGGCCAGATCAAGACCGGCGCTCCGTGCCGCGGCGAGCGCACGGCGAAGCTGAACCAGCTGCTGCGCATCGAGGAGGAGCTTGCCTCCGGCGCGAAGTACGGCTACCCCGGCTGGGCGTAAGGCGTGTCTGCGCGTGCGTGTCTGCGTGACTGTGTGTCTGCGTGACTGTGTGTTGTCGGGCCTGCAGCCCCACCACGACCGCGACCACCCCCGCACCTGCGCGGGCCGCTGCTCCGACGCCTCCCACGGCCACCGCTCCCGGTGCTGGCGAGGCGGGGAGATGACGGCGGCGCCGCCGCGCGTGCGTGCGTGAGCGTGCGTGTGGGTGCTCGCGCCGACTCTCTCTCTTCTTGTTTCCCGCGGCGGCGCGTGCGGGCCTGTGTGGGTGTGTGTGGGAGGCGTGCCCGCGTGCACCGCCGCGGCCCACTGCGCTGTGCGCGTCATCAAAAGTACAAAGTAAGAAAAGGAAGGAAAGCAGGCTGTGCGCGTTTGTCCGCCACAGCTGCTGCTGCCGCTGCTGCTGCTGGTGCGGCGCGTGTGCGAGCTGCCGGAGGGGGCTGTGCGGGCTGCGTCAAAGCGTGTCCTGTCGCGTGCCGTCGTCGGCTGGCCTGCGTGCGTGCTGGAGCGCCGCGCAGCAGTGAGTGTGTGCATGTGTCGATGGCCGGAGGCGGCGCGCGCGTGCGGGTGTGTGTTCGACTGTATTCGAACGCGTGCGTTTCTCTTCCGTTTTACCACATCTTTTCCGTTTTTGTTTTTCCTTTTTGTTTATTTTTCTGTTTTGTTTTCTGTCGCTGTCTGACGGCGACCTAACGACGCGCTCCCCCGCCGCGACACCCGCAGCGAAGCGCACGGTACGTGTGTCTGTGCTGCTGAAGGTGGTGTCTGTGTGCGCGTGCGGGGGGAGCTGTAGTGCACCGGTCTCTCTGTGTTTTGTGTGTGAGTGGCGTGCGCCGCAACTCAACTCTGCAATTCTAAGCTTCAAACGTGTTTATGTGCGTGTATGTTTCGGGCAGGAGGGGAGAGGCGTGGCGTGCTGCGTGTGCGCTTCTACCCCCTTCTTCCTCCCCAGCTCTCTCTCTCTCTCTGTCTGTGGATGCTGCCCGCCGTGGCGCTGGGGTGTCTCCTGCTTCCTCTGTGCGTGTGCGCCGCGCACTGCTGCCCCCTCTTTGCCCACTCTCTCTCTGTGTGGTGGTGGCGCCGAGCTTGCCGTGCCATGATGCCTCCCCGTGTTCTCCAACTCTTCCCCTTTGTCCTCCTTCCCTACGCGCTGCACGACAGTCTCCATGCACTCCGTTTACACTAACCATTTTCCCAGTTCATCACCGTGCCGGGCTCCGTGCTCTCTCACACCCCAAACACTACCACTCTCTCTTTCCTGCCGCGATGCCGATCCAGAAGGTGCACGCCCGCGAGGTGCTCGACTCCCGTGGCAACCCCACGGTGGAGGTGGAGGTGACGACGGACGCGGGCATGTTCCGCTCCGCCGTGCCGTCTGGCGCGTCGACTGGCGTGCACGAGGCGTGCGAGCTGCGCGACGGCGACAAGGCGCGCTACTGCGGCGCCGGCTGCACGCAGGCGGTGAAGAACGTGAACGAGGTGCTGGCGCCTGCGCTTGTGGGCAAGGACGAGTCGGACCAGGCGGGCCTGGACAAGATGATGTGCGAGCTGGACGGGACGAAGAACAAGAGCAAGCTTGGCGCGAACGCGATCCTGGGCTGCTCGATGGCGATCAGCAAAGCTGCGGCGGCGAAGGCTGGCGTGCCGCTGTACCAGTACATCGCGCAGCTTGCGGGCACGAAGGAGATCCGGCTGCCGGTGCCGTGCTTCAACGTGATCAACGGCGGCAAGCACGCCGGCAACGTGCTGCCGTTCCAGGAGTTCATGATTGCGCCGACGAAGGCCACGTCGTTCCACGAGGCGCTGCGCATGGGCTCGGAGGTGTACCACGCGCTGAAGGCGATCATCAAGAAGAAGTACGGCCAGGACGCCGTGAACGTTGGCGACGAGGGCGGCTTCGCGCCGCCGATCAAGCACATCGACGAGCCGCTGCCGATCCTGATGGAGGCGATCGAGAAGGCGGGCCACAAGGGCAAGTTCGCGATCTGCATGGACTGCGCGGCCAGCGAGGCGTACGACGCGGACAAGAAGATGTACAACCTGACCTTCAAGAACCCCGAGCCGACGTACGTGTCTGCGGAGAAGCTGCAGGAGACGTACGCGCGCTGGGTCGCGGAGTACCCGCTGGTGTCCATCGAGGACCCCTTCGCGGAGGACAACTTCGACGAGTTCGCGGCGATCACGAAGGCGCTGGAGGGCAAGGCGCAGATCGTGGGCGACGACCTGACGGTGACGAACGTGGAGCGCGTGAACATGGCGATCGAGAAGAAGGCGTGCAACTCGCTGCTGCTGAAGATCAACCAGATCGGCACGATCAGCGAGTCGATCGCTGCGTCGAAGCTGTGCATGGCGCACGGGTGGTCTGTGATGGTGTCGCACCGCAGCGGCGAGACGGAGGACACGTACATTGCGGACCTGTCGGTTGGTCTGGGCACTGGCCAGATCAAGACCGGCGCTCCGTGCCGCGGCGAGCGCACGGCGAAGCTGAACCAGCTGCTGCGCATCGAGGAGGAGCTTGCCTCCGGCGCGAAGTACGGCTACCCCGGCTGGGCGTAAGGCGTGTCTGGCGTCGCCGTGTCTGCGTGACTGTGTGTCTGCGTGACTGTGTGTTGTCGGGCCTGCAGCCCCACCACGACCGCGACCACCCCCGCACCTGCGCGGGCCGCTGCTCCGACGCCTCCCACGGCCACCGCTCCCGGTGCTGGCGAGGCGGGGAGATGACGGCGGCGCCGCCGCGCGTGCGTGCGTGAGCGTGCGTGTGGGTGCTCGCGCCGACTCTCTCTCTTCTTGTTTCCCGCGGCGGCGCGTGCGGGCCTGTGTGGGTGTGTGTGGGAGGCGTGCCCGCGTGCACCGCCGCGGCCCACTGCGCTGTGCGCGTCATCAAAAGTACAAAGTAAGAAAAGGAAGGAAAGCAGGCTGTGCGCGTTTGTCCGCCACAGCTGCCGCTGCTGCTGCTGCTGCTGCTGCTGCTGCTGCTGGTGCGGCGCGTGTGCGAGCTGCCGGAGGGGGCTGTGCGGGCTGCGTCAAAGCGTGTCCTGTCGCGTGCCGTCGTCGGCTGGCCTGCGTGCGTGCTGGAGCGCCGCGCAGCAGTGAGTGTGTGCATGTGTCGATGGCCGGAGGCGGCGCGCGCGTGCGGGTGTGTGTTCGACTGTATTCGAACGCGTGCGTTTCTCTTCCGTTTTACCACATCTTTTCCGTTTTTGTTTTTCCTTTTTGTTTATTTTTCTGTTTTGTTTTCTGTCGCTGTCTGACGGCGACCTAACGACGCGCTCCCCCGCCGCGACACCCGCAGCGAAGCGCACGGTACGTGTGTCTGTGCTGCTGAAGGTGGTGTCTGTGTGCGCGTGCGGGGGGAGCTGTAGTGCACCGGTCTCTCTGTGTTTGTGTGTGTGAGTGGCGTGCGCCGCAACTCAACTCTGCAATTCTAAGCTTCAAACGTGTTTATGTGCGTGTATGTTTCGGGCAGGAGGGGAGAGGCGTGGCGTGCTGCGTGTGCGCTTCTACCCCCTTCTTCCTCCCCAGCTCTCTCTCTCTCTCTGTCTGTGGATGCTGCCCGCCGTGGCGCTGGGGTGTCTCCTGCTTCCTCTGTGCGTGTGCGCCGCGCACTGCTGCCCCCTCTTTTGACATAACTCTTCCTGTGTGGTGGTGCGCCGAGCTGCCGTGCTGATGCTCCCCGTGTTCTCCCTCTTCCCCTTGTCCTCCTTCCCTACGCGCGCACGAACAGTCTCATCACTCCCGTTAACTACCATGTTTTCCCCAGTTCAATCACCGTGCCGGGCTCCGTGCTCTCATCACCACCCCAATACACTCCACTTCATATCTTTCCTGCCGCGATGCCGATCCAGAAGGTGCACGCCCGCGAGGTGCTCGACTCCCGTGGCAACCCCACGGTGGAGGTGGAGGTGACGACGGACGCGGGCATGTTCCGCTCCGCCGTGCCGTCTGGCGCGTCGACTGGCGTGCACGAGGCGTGCGAGCTGCGCGACGGCGACAAGGCGCGCTACTGCGGCGCCGGCTGCACGCAGGCGGTGAAGAACGTGAACGAGGTGCTGGCGCCTGCGCTTGTGGGCAAGGACGAGTCGGACCAGGCGGGCCTGGACAAGATGATGTGCGAGCTGGACGGGACGAAGAACAAGAGCAAGCTTGGCGCGAACGCGATCCTGGGCTGCTCGATGGCGATCAGCAAAGCTGCGGCGGCGAAGGCTGGCGTGCCGCTGTACCAGTACATCGCGCAGCTTGCGGGCACGAAGGAGATCCGGCTGCCGGTGCCGTGCTTCAACGTGATCAACGGCGGCAAGCACGCCGGCAACGTGCTGCCGTTCCAGGAGTTCATGATTGCGCCGACGAAGGCCACGTCGTTCCACGAGGCGCTGCGCATGGGCTCGGAGGTGTACCACGCGCTGAAGGCGATCATCAAGAAGAAGTACGGCCAGGACGCCGTGAACGTTGGCGACGAGGGCGGCTTCGCGCCGCCGATCAAGCACATCGACGAGCCGCTGCCGATCCTGATGGAGGCGATCGAGAAGGCGGGCCACAAGGGCAAGTTCGCGATCTGCATGGACTGCGCGGCCAGCGAGGCGTACGACGCGGACAAGAAGATGTACAACCTGACCTTCAAGAACCCCGAGCCGACGTACGTGTCTGCGGAGAAGCTGCAGGAGACGTACGCGCGCTGGGTCGCGGAGTACCCGCTGGTGTCCATCGAGGACCCCTTCGCGGAGGACAACTTCGACGAGTTCGCGGCGATCACGAAGGCGCTGGAGGGCAAGGCGCAGATCGTGGGCGACGACCTGACGGTGACGAACGTGGAGCGCGTGAACATGGCGATCGAGAAGAAGGCGTGCAACTCGCTGCTGCTGAAGATCAACCAGATCGGCACGATCAGCGAGTCGATCGCTGCGTCGAAGCTGTGCATGGCGCACGGGTGGTCTGTGATGGTGTCGCACCGCAGCGGCGAGACGGAGGACACGTACATTGCGGACCTGTCGGTTGGTCTGGGCACTGGCCAGATCAAGACCGGCGCTCCGTGCCGCGGCGAGCGCACGGCGAAGCTGAACCAGCTGCTGCGCATCGAGGAGGAGCTTGCCTCCGGCGCGAAGTACGGCTACCCCGGCTGGGCGTAAGGCGTGTCTGCGCGTGCGTGTCTGCGTGACTGTGTGTCTGCGTGACTGTGTGTTGTCGGGCCTGCAGCCCCACCACGACCGCGACCACCCCCGCACCTGCGCGGGCCGCTGCTCCGACGCCTCCCACGGCCACCGCTCCCGGTGCTGGCGAGGCGGGGAGATGACGGCGGCGCCGCCGCGCGTGCGTGCGTGAGCGTGCGTGTGGGTGCTCGCGCCGACTCTCTCTCTTCTTGTTTCCCGCGGCGGCGCGTGCGGGCCTGTGTGGGTGTGTGTGGGAGGCGTGCCCGCGTGCACCGCCGCGGCCCACTGCGCTGTGCGCGTCATCAAAAGTACAAAGTAAGAAAAGGGAAGGAAAGCAGGCTGTGCGCGTTTGTCCGCCACAGCTGCCTGCTCTGCGCTGCTGCTGCTGCTGCTGGTGCGGCGCGTGTGCGAGCTGCCGGAGGGGGCTGTGCGGGCTGCGTCAAAGCGTGTCCTGTCGCGTGCCGTCGTCGGCTGGCCCTGCGTTGCGTGCTGGAGCGCCGCGCAGGCAGCGAGTGTGTGCATGTGTCGGTGGCCGGAGGCGGTGGCGCGCGCGTGCGGGGGTGTGTGTTCCGACTGTATTCGAACGCGTGCGTTTCTCTTCCGTTTTACCCACATCTTTTCCGTTTTTTGTTTTTCCTTTGTTTGTTTATTTTTCTGTTTTGTTTTCTGTCGCTGGTCTGACGGCCGACCTAACGACGCGCTCCCCCGCCGCGACACCCGCCAGCGAAGCGCACGGTACGGTGTGTCTGTGCTGCTGAAGGTGGTGTCTGTGTGCGCGTGCGGGGGGAGCTGTAGTGCACCGGTCTCTCCTGTGTTTGTGTGGTGAGTGGCGTGCGCCGCAACTCAACTATGCAATTGTAAGCTTCAAACGTGTGCATGTGCGTGTGTGCTTCGGGCAGGAGGGGGGAGGCGTGGCGTGCCGCGTGTGCGCTTATACCCCCTTCTTCCTCCCCAGCTCTCTCCTCTATCTATCTGTGTGGATGCTGCCCGCCGTGGCGCTGGGGTGTTCCTGCTTCCTCTGTGCGTGTGCGCCGCGCACTGCTGCCCCCTCTTTGCCCACTCTCTCTCTGTGTGGTGGTGGCGCCGAGCTGCCGTGCTGATGCCTCCCCGTGTTCTCCACTCTTCCCCTTGTCCTCCTTCCCTACGCGCTGCACGACAGTCTCATCACTCCCGTTAACTACCATTTTCCCAGTTCATCACCGTGCCGGGCTCCGTGCTCTCTCACACCCCAAACACTACCACTCTCTCTTTCCTGCCGCGATGCCGATCCAGAAGGTGCACGCCCGCGAGGTGCTCGACTCCCGTGGCAACCCCACGGGTGGAGGTGGGAGGTGACGACGGACGCGGGCATGTTCCGCTCCGCCGTGCCGTCCTGGCGCGTCGACTGGGCGTGCACGAGGCGTGCGAGCTGCGCGACGGCGAACAAGGCGCGCTACTGCGGCGCCGGCTGCACGCAGGCTGTGAAGAACTGTGAACGAGGTGCTGGCGCCTGCGCTTGTGGCCAAGGACGAGTCGGACCCAGGCGGGCCTGGACAAGATGATGTGCGAGCTGGACGGGACGAAGAACCAAGAGCAAGCTTGGCGCGAACGCGATCCTGGGCTGCTCGAT
Organism: Crithidia fasciculata; assembly: GCA_000331325.2. Taxonomy (NCBI): domain Eukaryota; phylum Euglenozoa; class Kinetoplastea; order Trypanosomatida; family Trypanosomatidae; genus Crithidia; species Crithidia fasciculata. Next base: position 7,324 of record AODS02000028.1, read on the forward strand.
GGCGATCAGCAAGGCTGCGGCGGCGAAGGCTGGCGTGCGCGCTGTACCCAGTACATCGCGCAGCTTGCGGGCACGAAGGAGATCCGGCTGCCGGTGCCGTGCTTCAACGTGATCAACGGCGGCAAGCACGCCGGCAACGTGCTGCCGTTCCAGGAGTTCATGATTGCGCCGACGAAGGCCACGTCGTTCCACGAGGCGCTGCGCATGGGCTCGGAGGTGTACCACGCGCTGAAGGCGATCATCAAGAAGAAGTACGGCCAGGACGCCGTGAACGTTGGCGACGAGGGCGGCTTCGCGCCGCCGATCAAGCACATCGACGAGCCGCTGCCGATCCTGATGGAGGCGATCGAGAAGGCGGGCCACAAGGGCAAGTTCGCGATCTGCATGGACTGCGCGGCCAGCGAGGCGTACGACGCGGACAAGAAGATGTACAACCTGACCTTCAAGAACCCCGAGCCGACGTACGTGTCTGCGGAGAAGCTGCAGGAGACGTACGCGCGCTGGGTCGCGGAGTACCCGCTGGTGTCCATCGAGGACCCCTTCGCGGAGGACAACTTCGACGAGTTCGCGGCGATCACGAAGGCGCTGGAGGGCAAGGCGCAGATCGTGGGCGACGACCTGACGGTGACGAACGTGGAGCGCGTGAACATGGCGATCGAGAAGAAGGCGTGCAACTCGCTGCTGCTGAAGATCAACCAGATCGGCACGATCAGCGAGTCGATCGCTGCGTCGAAGCTGTGCATGGCGCACGGGTGGTCTGTGATGGTGTCGCACCGCAGCGGCGAGACGGAGGACACGTACATTGCGGACCTGTCGGTTGGTCTGGGCACTGGCCAGATCAAGACCGGCGCTCCGTGCCGCGGCGAGCGCACGGCGAAGCTGAACCAGCTGCTGCGCATCGAGGAGGAGCTTGCCTCCGGCGCGAAGTACGGCTACCCCGGCTGGGCGTAAGGCGTGTCTGCGCGTGCGTGTCTGCGTGACTGTGTGTCTGCGTGACTGTGTGTTGTCGGGCCTGCAGCCCCACCACGACCGCGACCACCCCCGCACCTGCGCGGGCCGCTGCTCCGACGCCTCCCACGGCCACCGCTCCCGGTGCTGGCGAGGCGGGGAGATGACGGCGGCGCCGCCGCGCGTGCGTGCGTGAGCGTGCGTGTGGGTGCTCGCGCCGACTCTCTCTCTTCTTGTTTCCCGCGGCGGCGCGTGCGGGCCTGTGTGGGTGTGTGTGGGAGGCGTGCCCGCGTGCACCGCCGCGGCCCACTGCGCTGTGCGCGTCATCAAAAGTACAAAGTAAGAAAAGGAAGGAAAGCAGGCTGTGCGCGTTTGTCCGCCACGCTGCCGCTGCTGCTGCTGCTGCTGCTGCTGCTGCTGCTGGTGCGGCGCGTGTGCGAGCTGCCGGAGGGGGCTGTGCGGGCTGCGTCAAAGCGTGTCCTGTCGCGTGCCGTCGTCGGCTGGCCTGCGTGCGTGCTGGAGCGCCGCGCAGCAGTGAGTGTGTGCATGTGTCGATGGCCGGAGGCGGCGCGCGCGTGCGGGTGTGTGTTCGACTGTATTCGAACGCGTGCGTTTCTCTTCCGTTTTACCACATCTTTTCCGTTTTTGTTTTTCCTTTTTGTTTATTTTTCTGTTTTGTTTTCTGTCGCTGTCTGACGGCGACCTAACGACGCGCTCCCCCGCCGCGACACCCGCAGCGAAGCGCACGGTACGTGTGTCTGTGCTGCTGAAGGTGGTGTCTGTGTGCGCGTGCGGGGGGAGCTGTAGTGCACCGGTCTCTCTGTGTTTGTGTGTGAGTGGCGTGCGCCGCAACTCAACTATGCAATTGTAAGCTTCAAACGTGTGCATGTGCGTGTGTGCTTCGGGCAGGAGGGGGGAGGCGTGGCGTGCCGCGTGTGCGCTTATACCCCCTTCTTCCTCCCCAGCTCTCTCTATCTATGTGTGGATGCTGCCCGCCGTGGCGCTGGGGTGTCTCCTGCTTCCTCTGTGCGTGTGCGCCGCGCACTGCTATAGCCGGCTCACTCTTCCCCAATCTCTCTCTGTGTTTGGTGCGCGAGATGGCGCCCGGCCTGGATCTACTCCCCGTGTTCTCCTCCACTCTTCCCGCCTGCTCCGCCTTCACTCAACGCGCTGCCGAGCAGTCTCATCACGCCCGTTAACTACCATTTTCCCAGTTCAAATTCACGTGCCGGGCTCCGTGCTCTCCCCCACGCGCCGTCATCAACAACTACCACTCTCTTTCCTGCCGCGATGCCGATCCAGAAGGTGCACGCCCGCGAGGTGCTCGACTCCCGTGGCAACCCCACGGTGGAGGTGGAGGTGACGACGGACGCGGGCATGTTCCGCTCCGCCGTGCCGTCTGGCGCGTCGACTGGCGTGCACGAGGCGTGCGAGCTGCGCGACGGCGACAAGGCGCGCTACTGCGGCGCCGGCTGCACGCAGGCGGTGAAGAACGTGAACGAGGTGCTGGCGCCTGCGCTTGTGGGCAAGGACGAGTCGGACCAGGCGGGCCTGGACAAGATGATGTGCGAGCTGGACGGGACGAAGAACAAGAGCAAGCTTGGCGCGAACGCGATCCTGGGCTGCTCGATGGCGATCAGCAAAGCTGCGGCGGCGAAGGCTGGCGTGCCGCTGTACCAGTACATCGCGCAGCTTGCGGGCACGAAGGAGATCCGGCTGCCGGTGCCGTGCTTCAACGTGATCAACGGCGGCAAGCACGCCGGCAACGTGCTGCCGTTCCAGGAGTTCATGATTGCGCCGACGAAGGCCACGTCGTTCCACGAGGCGCTGCGCATGGGCTCGGAGGTGTACCACGCGCTGAAGGCGATCATCAAGAAGAAGTACGGCCAGGACGCCGTGAACGTTGGCGACGAGGGCGGCTTCGCGCCGCCGATCAAGCACATCGACGAGCCGCTGCCGATCCTGATGGAGGCGATCGAGAAGGCGGGCCACAAGGGCAAGTTCGCGATCTGCATGGACTGCGCGGCCAGCGAGGCGTACGACGCGGACAAGAAGATGTACAACCTGACCTTCAAGAACCCCGAGCCGACGTACGTGTCTGCGGAGAAGCTGCAGGAGACGTACGCGCGCTGGGTCGCGGAGTACCCGCTGGTGTCCATCGAGGACCCCTTCGCGGAGGACAACTTCGACGAGTTCGCGGCGATCACGAAGGCGCTGGAGGGCAAGGCGCAGATCGTGGGCGACGACCTGACGGTGACGAACGTGGAGCGCGTGAACATGGCGATCGAGAAGAAGGCGTGCAACTCGCTGCTGCTGAAGATCAACCAGATCGGCACGATCAGCGAGTCGATCGCTGCGTCGAAGCTGTGCATGGCGCACGGGTGGTCTGTGATGGTGTCGCACCGCAGCGGCGAGACGGAGGACACGTACATTGCGGACCTGTCGGTTGGTCTGGGCACTGGCCAGATCAAGACCGGCGCTCCGTGCCGCGGCGAGCGCACGGCGAAGCTGAACCAGCTGCTGCGCATCGAGGAGGAGCTTGCCTCCGGCGCGAAGTACGGCTACCCCGGCTGGGCGTAAGGCGCTGTCTGCGCGTGCGTGTCTGCGTGACTGTGTGTCTGCGTGACTGTGTGTTGTCGGGCCTGCAGCCCCACCACGACCGCGACCACCCCCGCACCTGCGCGGGCCGCTGCTCCGACGCCTCCCACGGCCACCGCTCCCGGTGCTGGCGAGGCGGGGAGATGACGGCGGCGCCGCCGCGCGTGCGTGCGTGAGCGTGCGTGTGGGTGCTCGCGCCGACTCTCTCTCTTCTTGTTTCCCGCGGCGGCGCGTGCGGGCCTGTGTGGGTGTGTGTGGGAGGCGTGCCCGCGTGCACCGCCGCGGCCCACTGCGCTGTGCGCGTCATCAAAAGTACAAAGTAAGAAAAGGAAGGAAAGCAGGCTGTGCGCCCGTTTTGATTCCGCCACAGCTGCCGTCTTGCTTGCTGCTCGCCTGGCTGCTTGCTGCTGCTGCTGGTGCGGCGCGTGTGCGAGCTGCCGGAGGGGGCTGTGCGGGCTGCGTCAAAGCGTGTCCTGTCGCGTGCCGTCGTCGGCTGGCCTGCGTGCGTGCTGGAGCGCCGCGCAGCAGCGAGTGTGTGCATGTGTCGGTGGCCGGAGGCGGTGCGCGCGCGTGCGGGTGTGTGTTCGACTGTATTCGAACGCGTGCGTTTCTCTTCCGTTACGCAATCAAATCACCATTAGGTTTGCGCGCATGGTAACAATAGATATTCGGAAGTGAAAAATGATAGATCTGAGAAAGCGCATAATCAGCCCGCTGATGCAGCTCTCATCAGCAAAAAGGGCTGTTTCGCCAAGGCGCCTCGCTAAATGTATATGCTGATGCCTGCCAAAAATGTACGTTTAACACTGTCCTACTCTCTTCTCCCTCCCTTTTGCTGAATTGCAACCGATACTTCTCAGTATTCGCTACTCGCCACGCCTCCCGTTTCTTTTGTGTTCACCCTCACCTTACCATCAAAACCCTCACTCTCATCACCATGGACCTCGGCGGTTTCGATAAAGGCTTCCCACAGGGGGACAAGCCGCCGACTCTGAACGAGTTAACAAAGATAATGAAGGCCTTCATGGAGATGACCACGAAGGCGATGGACGTGGTTCAGGCGTCAACAGGAGCAACGGCGAAAGCTGGTGGAAACCCGTACGACACCATTGCGAAGGCGATGAACGAGCAACTCGAGCGTTCGCACGAGCTGCGCATCCCGGGCAGGCGCGCCTACAACGCGTTTAAGGACTACCGCAGCGGGCTGCACACCTCCGCGCAGTGGCATGACCCTAAATGGCGCGACAAGTGGGAGGAGACGTACAAGTCTCGTGCCAGGGCGGGCATTCTCACGCCTCACCAGACGATCATGCTGTCGATCCTGACGGACCCGGACATGACGGCCGAAGAGATGCGCAACTTCTTGGCTGTTAATCAGCCGCTCCCTACAAATCTGAATCGAAGGTCCTGCCTCCGTATCTAACAACTTCGAGAGATGTACGAGCGATGGGACTGAGGGGTGGACGGCGCTTGAGCACCTCGGATACCTAAATTCCGGTGCCTCATGCACCAACCCCCAAGCTCCTCCTGACCATCAACACGAAGACGCATCTCTAAGAGTACGTGACCGGTTAGAATCACCCCTGCGCATAACGAGGGATACGGCGACCCTCGCAGCGGCCTTTCTCGATGTATGCCAACGATGGGGCATTCGGAGGGCAATTCCGGTCCCACGGCGCTTTCGACCGCTCGACGCAGGTCCAGCAGAAACCACGGGGGTTTGTGGGCTCTGGGGTGGCTGACGTGCCCCTCATTGCTCCGTCGCGCCTCACTATCCACCACCCGGCAACAGAGCCAAAAAACGGGACCCGCGCCAACAACCAGAAGTTGGCGCAGGACAAGTGAGCACTGCTCAGCCCGTCCCCGACGACGCGGTCGAGCCTTTTTTCGTAGGAGGTGACCTCCACGAGGGTCCAACAAACAACACGGAGCTGGATACCCTCCTGGAGCGCTACTTCCCTGCGCGTTCCTGGCTTCGCTGTGACACGCTGCCCAACATGTCACACGCTCGAGCCACGAACATCCTGCTGCGAGTGGTCCGTGGCGAACTGCGTTACTTCCCGGTATACGCGAGGAATCACTGGGTGGCTGGAGTGTGGACGGTGGAAAAGAACATCCCCACCCTCACGCTGTACGACTCTGCCCCCAACGCTGCGCTGCAGAAGGAGATAGTGCGCCAGTTACAGACGTACTTTACCGCCATGGTGCCCGTTGTGTTCGGAAAGTGCCCGAAGCAGCTCCGCAACAGTGCCGACTGCGGCATTTACATGCTGCTCAACTTTGTTCGAGCGCACCTACGCAAGGGCCCGCTGCCCGCCACACCCTCCCTCCCCCAGGCCGTACGCCGCTTCTTCACGGAAGCCGTTCAGCAAAAGCCGCTGCAGCACTTTTTCGAGGACTGCGCGCGGCTGGTCTGGACCAAGGACGTGCACCCCGCGCCAGAGTTACACGGAGGAGCAGCAAGGCAAACCAAGGGTAAGAAGCCTCAGCGCACCAAGGGAGTCCCCCCCTCATCGACACCCGCGCAGCCTTCGCCTGACACGAGACGTGCGCGCCGCGCAACAAAGGACATCACGGTCCAGCGACCCAACAAAGGTGCAACAGTCTCTGCCCATAAACCCTCCGCTGCTCTGCCCCTCACTGCGGGCCCACACAAGAGGCAGCGCGCGACGAGCGTCTCGGTTCCTGCGAAGCGACCACCGGCAAAGCAACCCACGAAGCACCCCGCGAAGCCACCACCGGCAAAACAACCCACGAAGCGGCCTGCGAAACCACCCGCGGCAAAACAACCTACGAAGCGGCCTGCGAAGCAACCCGCGAAGCAACCCGCGAAGCAACCTGTGAAACAGCCTGCGGTGCAGCACCCCCAACCTGTTGCTTCCACGACAACGCTGCCGACCGAAGCGAATCCGCCGCCTTTGTCGTTCATCGAGAAGGTCTGCCAGGAGGCTGCGGCCCACGAGGCCGACGCAGCTCGCCACAACATGGACCTCTGTTACCGTTTTGGTTGCGCCAACGGTGCTCACAGGCCAGCATAATCAACCTGAAGCTCCCAGCGTTGACAGCAACGGCTTTGAGCACCAGGCGCTGGAGAATGGGGTACCCTGCGGATACCCCGATGGACCTCGCGGAGGCCATCACGCGCCACCGTGCCGGCCTCGCTGTGCACCCTTACGGACGTGTTGGAAAAGGGTTCGACATCGTCGGCGAGTGTGACCCGGAGGCCAAGGCGCTATACCTCTGCACCAATCCCGGCGTCCGCCTCCCAAAAACCTGCCGCGGACGCAAGTTCGTACTAGGGGGTCAGTTCCATGGGGACGGAAAGTGGACGGCAGTGGGTCTCTACACGGTGACTCGAACCGCCAGCGTTGCCACTGTTGGCGCGTACGTGAATGAGGAAACGTACGCGGCCCTCACGCGGCCGACGGGTAGGACCACCCAACGCAGCAAGCGCACCGATGAGCCGGAGCCCGACGACAACACTGCCGCCGCGCAATACGAGGCCATCCTCTGCACCCCCATCCGTGCACCTTTAAACGGGTGGGGCGCACACGCAGGGCCGCGTGTGCGCCCAAACCTCTGGAAGGTCCACCAGGGCATGCCGGCCCACAAGAGCGCAAGCACGTGGGCTGGGACGTCGCAGCAAGTCCGCAATCAGCACCGACGGTGGCTGTGCGACATCGCGGCCATGCCAGGACGGATGCAGGGGTGGCCACTGCAGAGCGCGGTGCTCGAGCTGGTGAGGATGCAGGCGAGCGCGCGGCACTGGGCACCGTCCACGTACTCCACCACGCTGGGGTACATCCAGAGCGCGTTGCAGCAGTTGCCCCTCTACACAAACGAGGCGCAGCCGATCGACCTCACCCGGTACCCAGAGTGGACGCAGGCGGTCACCGCGGCCAGGCGGATCGCCAAGGCCGTCGAGAGCCACCCCGCCCCGCCACTCACACAGGCCGACTACGAGACGATGCGGCACGTACTCCGTCAGAGAGACCCGGTAACGTACATGTTCGGGACTCTGATGTGGCAGGCGTCGGCACGGCCGGCGGATGTGGTGCAGCTGACGCCGCAGCGCGTCCACCTTGGCACGACGGAGAACAACGTCACCAAGGTGATTCTGGACATTCGCGAGGGCAAGAGCGCGAAGAGGAGCGGTCCCTATCAAGTAGGGACGGCTCTCGCGAAGGCCGACGCGGAGCTGCTGCAGAACGTGGGTGAGTCGATGCACCCGGCCTCCACAAAAGGATCATTCTCCCGGACAGCCAGAGATGGTCAAGGCGATGCTGCGGCGAAGTCTGCGGGCCCTCAACGGGCAGTACTGCCTGCCATCGGTCCGCCTGGGAGCGCTGGCGCACTGGGCCAAGCAGGGCATGTCGACGGCCGACGCGCAGGTGATGGCGGGGCACACGACGTCCGCGACCACCACGGGGTATCTGGCACATTCCCACCAGCTCCCCAGGGAGGGCGTGACCGCGCAGGACGTCGTCGCCGGCCACCTCCGGAAGAGGAGCACTTCGGGAAGACTGCCCCCGACCCAGAGGAACTCGGCATCTCCTACGTCGAGCTCTTCCACGAGCTGAGGAGGATGCGGGGTGAGCCGGCGGTTGAGATTGGCCCTGTGCACACGTGGCCGTTGCACCTGAAGCGAGTCACCTTGGCGGATCTGGACAAGGTGCGGGCGATGCGGGTAACGCGCGACGAGACGAGGGAGTACCTCGTCGCAGCGTTTCAGTACCTGCAGCCGGAGCGCTTCGCCGGCCTGGTCACCAGCCGGACGATCAAGGTGACGAAGATCTCGCCCCAGGATGTCGCGCGGATGGTGGAGTACGGCAAGGTCGAGGAGTGCGTGGAGCCCGTGCACAGGAACAACATCCTGCTGGCAGGAGTGCATGGGGTGAACCTCTTCTACCAGCCGGAGCTGAAGGGACGGCGCCGCATCATTACGGAGCCGCACCTGAACGCTGTTGTGCCGAAGTACAGCGTCCCGGTGCTAAGACACCCGTCCCGCCTCACGACCCGCCAAGTGGTTGCTCGGTCGAAGTACTGCCTGCAGATTGACTTTGAGGCATACTACGACGCCATCCCCCTGCCAGAGACCCTCCGAAACCTGTTTGTCTTCAGGACGCGAGAAGGCTATTACAGGCTGAAGACGGTCCCCACAGGTGCTCGCTGGAGCGTCGCCGTCGGGCAGGCCATCACGTGGGTGATCACCGATGTCCCCACCGATGTTGCCATCATCACGTGCATCGACAACGTACTGGTGGCAGCGAGGGAGGGACAGGAGAGGTCGTTTGTGGAAACCGTGCGCGTGATTCTCAACCGCATGGTCGACGCCAACCTCCTTACGTCGCCCCCACGGGAAGAGCTGCTAGCGAAGACGGATGGTGAGCTCCTGCGCCTCGCGGAAGAGGACACGGTGTTTCTCGGCGAGGAGTACCAGTGGTCCGGCGACTGCCGTCGCGTGCGAAACCAGGCGAAGACGATTGCCAAGCTGAGGTTGGCGTCACAGAAGTCTTCCTTCACCCGTCGGTCGTATGTGGCGCTGGTGTCCCTACTGATGTACGCCATGCACACCACGCGCCTCAAACTCCGTCCATGATGTTCGACGCTCTCCGGGCGTACCGAGGGGTCTACAAGAACATCTCGGATGGGAGCGACTGGGACGAACGTTTGCCGTTTCTCACCCCGGCAGCAACACGAGGGTACAAGTCTGCCAGCGACGCGCTGTTGCTGAACTGTTGGTACACAGTAGCGCCGGCAGTCCTTGCTACCTACGTCGAAGAAGATTACGATATCGTAGCCTTCATTGATGCGTCGAGCGCCGGGTGGGCTGCGGTGGCGGGTGACCGAGAGGGGGGTCTACGCTACCACCAGCAACGGTGGACGGTGAACCTGGGGCCCGTCACAGGGCCAACGCAGCAGGATGGCGATGAGCAGCACCGCGTCTTCCAGGCGCGGCACTCCGCTCACGCCGAACCAACCGCCATTTGGCGGTACCTGGACTTCCGCCGGCAGAGGGGCGAGCTGCAGCCAGGAGCGAGAGTAGCAATGGTGACCGACCACATGCCGATCGTTGCCGCCCAGCGAAAGCACAACGGCTTTGGCGGTATCGGGCGTGGTTACCATTTGGAAGCGCTGTTCCGCTACGTGAATGACCTCTACCACCACGACAACATCCAGGTAGTCTTCTTTCACGTCAAGGGGATTTACAACCCGGCGGACTTCTACTCTCGGAACTTTGGGGTTAAGTACAGTTCGGGCGTTGTGGTTGGAGCAGCCAAGACTGCTCTGCCAAGGCTAGAAATGTGCTTTTCTCCAATGTGCTCCGCGCCGCAGGAGAAGGCTTTCTGTGGGGATCGATGGTAGCCACAGCTCGATAGAAAGTAAGAAAGCGAAAGCGAATGTAGGGGGGCTGAAGCGTTTTACGACGACTAAATATGTGAGGCACTGAATCGCCTTGCGTGAGCAAGGTCGACAGTTAGCATAACGGATTACTCTTTCCACTCTCTCTCTCCTACCAACCCATCTCCTCCAGTCTCGTTACCACGATCAACCATTAGGTTGCCCATGGTAACAAAGAATATGCGGAAGTGAACTGATAGGTCTGAGAAGCGCTAATAGCCAGCTGATGCAGCTCTCACAGAAAATGGTCTGTTTCGCCAAGGTCCTCCTATGTATGCTGATGCCTCCAAAATTACGTTTAACACTGTCCTACCTCTCTTTCTCCCTCCCCTTTTGCTGAATTGCAACCGATACTTCTCAGTATTCGCTACTCGCCACGCCTCCCGTTTCTTTTGTGTTCCCGCCCACCACCCCTTTTTTGCAGTAAAAGCAGGATAGAAAGAAGGAACGGGATTGGTGACGTGCAGCGGACGTTTAGAGATATTTGTCTTTGTTTTTTCCTCCCTCATTGACCGTTTCTTTCCTTTTCTGTATCTCTAATTATTTTTAAGTTTCAGATTTTTGTCCTAAATCTATTTCGGGTTTTTAATTTTTACTTTTTTTTTTTTTTTTATTTTCACTTTGTTTCCTTTCATTTTTTTTTTTTTTGCCACATGTGAGTGTCTGGACTCACGGCACCACCTATGCCTTTTGGACATCGATCGCGGAGGAATTGGGCATCCTGCGCGGGGGATCGATGGTAGCCACAGCTCGATAGAAAGTAAGAAAGCGAAAGCGAATGTAGGGGGGCTGAAGCGTTTTACGACGACTAAATATGTGAGGCACTGAATCGCCTTGCGTGAGCAAGGTCGACAGTTAGCATAACGGATTACTCTTTCCACTCTCTCTCTCCTACCAACCCATCT
>AODS02000029.1:0-19025 GCA_000331325.2 Crithidia fasciculata
CACTTTTTTCACCGAGATGCACCGCACACACACACAAGCTCACTTTTAAAAAAGCTGCGCCTGTTGCAATGGATGTGTGGAAGACCCCGTCGCGGAAAAAAAACCCGGAGAGAAGGAAGAAGCCGGACTTCTGTTCAGTTTCCACTGTGTTGCCGCTGGGAGTCTTGCGTAAAGAAGAGCCCCAAATTAAAGTTTTAGGTCCCCTTCAGCTAGCAGAAGAAAATCGAACGGACACACTTGTTCACGTGCCCGCTAATAATTGTGTGATACCACGCATGTGTGTAATGCACGAGCGGCAAAGTGCGTGTGTGCACGAGATGTATTGTTGTTTGTCAGCGGGTCGTGTGTCCCAATCCAAGACGACACCAGAAAAGTAAAAAAGAAAGAGAAGAGGAATAGAAGGAGATTCATATAGAGTGGGATTGAAGGTATGAGTAAGGGTGTTTGAAAAGGAAGGCACGTGTTGTGTATGAGATACAGTCGTTGACGGAAAACAAACGACTAAATTTCTAAAAAAAAAAAGCGAGAAGACAAGTTACAATCTTTGTTTCGTCTTTTTCTGCTTCAAAGGAAAGAAAAAGAGTAGCTGTGGCATTTTTTCACCTACACTTTCACTTAAGAGAGAAGAGCTGCCAATAATTTCTCTTTTCTCTCAGTCTCTATTTCTCTTTCGCAGATAATCTCCAACTCTCACCAGGCAGGTAGCACCTACCTTCCTTAACAACTGCCATTCATGCTAGAATCTTTGTTTCTCCTCCCGTCTCCGGCTTACAAAGTATGCCTTTGGTCTGCCTGCTCACCAACGTACCCACCGGCAAACCGGTGGCTCATTAAAAGACCAGATGAAGTCAGAGCAAGTCACCCACGTGAATGCCGTTGCACACCACCGCCGCGGCTCACCCCACGCCCCGTCACTGCTTCGAGATATAACTACGTACACAGAAGCGACCACGGGAACAGTAAAAACAAAACCATGCCGACTATAATCGAAACCCAGAAAAAAAAAAAAGAAAAACATATACACAATTAAAAACTATTGACGCTCATCGCAGCCACTCCAACGCACCTTCCGCCACCCGCAGCAAGTAACACTCCCGATTTCTTATGTGCCTTTTCTTTTGGAAAAAAAAGGGGAAATCAAGCTCGACCAAAAAACGATGAGGCCGACCGACAGTCATAAGTACATGCCCTGAATCTGCACCTCAATTACTACAGCTCATGAACTCATTCTTGCTCCATGGGCACTGCAACTTAAGGAATAGCCCACCGCAGCGGCGCACTCATGTCCTCGTACGCCTCCACCGCAAGCGGGGTACGTCACCAGCAGGTCGTTTCTCCGAGCGCACCACCGATCCAGTGCACAGCCTTCGCCGCGGCGTCCTCGCGGGCAAGCACCAGCACCACGTCGCCGTCCTCAGGCCCCACACGCACCAGCGCGGAAGTCCTCCCAGCGCAAGCGTCTGCCCAGGCATCCGCAAGGGCGTCACGACAGCGCCGCAGCACTCGCCCACCGGCGCACGCCGGCGTCCGCGCATTCCACCACGAAACCACGCCACGCGCAACCCCGCAAGCCCGGCCGCCGCCGGCGCCGCAGCTCCACGCCACCGCCGTCGCCGTCAACAAGCACACCGCCAGCAGCAATCCGACACCGCTCTCACCACGCGCTGACGCCCCAACAGTCGTACGCGCGCCGTACGCACACAACGGTGTCGGAATCGCACTCACAACGCGGTGTTCCAGGCGAGCACGGGTGTCCCGCAGCGACTCGTCGCTCTCCCCGTCGCCGTGGCGCTGCACCGGCAACGTGCACGCGGCCGCGGTGGTGACCAGCAAAGGCCAGCGGCAGGCTGCGCACCAGCGGGCACACGCCCTCCTCGTATGAGACGAGGCCCACCACCGGCAGCGCCATCAGCTGCGCAAACACCGACTGCAGTGCAACGTCGGCAGCGGCGGTGGCGTTCATCGACTCCCCGTTTTCCAGATACACAGGAGTCGGGAACTTCTCATGAAGAAACTGGCGCAGCTGATCCGCAGCCGCATCAGAGCTGAAGCCCGCGTTGATGTTGAAGTACAGCGGGTTCGTCCTCTTCACACGCGCCACCACCTCCTCGTTCCGCGTCAGGTTGTTCATGAACTTCGGCGAACAGACACTCGGAGCCGTCCGCACCGGCCAGCAGCGTCGCCGGCGCACACCCGTCGAAGTTGTCCAGCGAGATGTTCACCGCCGGCATCACCGTGCCCGTCCCCTCCAGCTCACGGCTGCGGTGCAGCTGCAGCAGGTAGGGCAGGAACTGCGGCGACGCCTGCCACGGACGCGCCATGATGAAGGCGTTGTACAGGAAAGGAATAAAGAGGTCCGCTGAGCGCCGGCTGCGGTGGCGCAGTGCCGCGGCGGCAAACTCACGCTCGTAGCGGGTCTCCAGGAAGCGGAGCATGTTCGTGCAGTACACAAACGGCGCGTGGGTGGCGTAGCGGCGTGGGCGACGGGGTGAAAGCGGCGTGCGAGGGAGCTGCGCGGGGCTGTACTGATGCGCCACGTCCACGGCCTCATCCAAGGGAGGTGCTGGCATCGATACCAATCGACCATCTGCCGCGGCTGATGCGTTCAGCCGACCCAGCGTCTGCCACGCGCTGATTAAGTCCGCGGGAAGCTCATCCTCGTGGCGCACGTCCAGCTCCTGGATGTTGAACTGCTGTGTGTGCAGCACCCCAGCCTTCCAGGATCCACCATTTTGGGGATACGCGCCATCGCGCAAGAATCCACCACCCGCCCGCACGATGGTGCCGCCGTACTCGTTGAACACGTCCGTGATGGCCACGTCGCGGTTCACAAAGTAGTCGTCGTTCATGTACACGTGCACCGCCGTCGCGTTCCGCACGCGCCAGATGTGCTGCTCGATCACGTGCGAGTTGGCGGTGAAGCGCATCCCGTACGGCATGATGGCGTCCTGGTGCACCGTCGTCAGCCGCAGGTGCGTCCCGCGCGACCGCAGCGCCTGCACCGTCGCGTCCCCGCACACGCCCGCAAGGAAGTTCTTCGCGCCGTCCACCCAGGTCGGGTGGTGCCCCGGCGACACAATCACCACACGGCCGCGGTGCCACCCCACGTGCTGCTCCACGCTGCGGATGCTGTGCCGCAGCTCATCGGTCTCGCGGTCGCGGTTGTCGGCGCCGTGGCGGGCATCGCCTTTCACTGTTGCCACCAGGTCCCCAGCCGTTACAAGAGACGTGTAGTTCCCCTGAAAGAACGAAGGAAGACAGTTCAAGCCTGCAAAGCCGTCGTGCAGCGCGGTGCTGCTGCCATTGAGGTAAAACGCGTTCGCGTGCTGCAACACCGTGGAGAGGCAGGCGTGGCGGACCGCTTTGCGGTACTCGTGATGCAGTTCGCTGCCGTTCACAAAGCTGTAGATGAAGTCGGTATCCCCAAACGTATGCAGCAGCTCGTCCGGTGTGAAGGTGCGTCGTGAGGGCTGCAGCCCAGGCAGACGGTCCGGCTCCTCCGGCTCGTACTCACCCAACTCGACGTGCGATCGCCTCTTCACGCTGTACATGTGAGGACGTGTCGTGCGGCGATCGGTGGCGCTCTCCTGTGCTGTGAGTGGCAGAGTTGGCGTCGCAACCGTCAACTTCTCAATTTGAGTATCGTCGTTGGGGTCGAGATCAGTGGGTGTTTGGTGCTTCTGTTCCTCCTCTGCATCTTCCTCGTACAAGGGGTGAAGGTCGTCGGACTCTTCGGAAAGGGTCGCAGATGCGTCCTTCGCCGACTGCGCCGCGATCGTTGAGTTGGCAGTGGCTGCGGGATGAGAGTCCGTGGCGTTTTCGCCCCCTTCGCGCTCCTCAGTGGCAGGAGAGGCCTCCGTTGTCGGCTCTGGGGTGGAAGGGACGGGCTCAGGATAGGTTGTGGCCGGTGCAGGGGGGACCACCACGGTGGACGTAGGAGCACTCGTCGTCGTTGAAGTCGTCGTTGTGGTGGTTGTCGTCGTAGTCGTCGTTGTAGACGTCGTGGTTGTCGAGAACTCCGAGGGTCGCGTGGGCGTCGGAGTAGGTCTGGCGCTAATAACATTTGGGCTCTTTGTCCATCCCTGCAACTTGCGCCGCTCCGCATCGCTATACAGCTGCGCTACGACGTCGTCGACGCCGACCAGCTCCTTGAGCTCCGGCCCGCCGGCACCGTGGCTGACCTCCACCGATGCATTGCGGCCGGAGAAGCAGTAGAGAAGTACAATCAGAGTGAAAAACAGCGCCGGGACGGCGAGTGATATCCCTTTCAGGACGCGACGACGGCCTGGGCGGCCACCGCTCCCCATGCCTCCACCCGGCAACGGCGTTGTAGCTGGGGAGTCGTGGTGCCCACCCACTCTGCGCATTCCGCCCTGCAGCATCAGCGTGAACGAAAATTGTGAAGGGGTTTCTTTTCTCAAAGATAAAGCAAATACGTAAGCTGCAATACACACTGTCACTCCTACCCCTGAAGGGCACTTCTCGCTGCAAATAAGAAATTCTTTATCGCAATCTCCAAAGAGCTTCAGCACCAGCCGAACGCGTACTCAACAATAACTCACAATCTTTTTGGAAAGAATAATCAGGACTCAAACGTATTCACCCTCTCTCTTCCTCACAGCTTTTTTTCCGAAAACAGAAAAGAATATCCAACAAGCAAGAAAAATGAAAAAAAAATGAAAACTGAGGAAAATAAAAAAGAAGAAGATAGTGTCAATGAGAATCACCGTGCAAACCGGGTTAATCAGGCTTCACAGTAGTGCACAAAAAAAAAATTGAAAAAAATGAGAGAGCGAAGCAGTTGACTAGAGAGACAGTCTTGTTTTAAAGATTGGAACGGCGCAATCTTCTCACCACGGCCCGGTATATGAACGCTTTAAAACAGTCGGTGGCTGCTTGCTGCCTACAATGGCAACGCCGTCAACTCGAATGCCGAGTCCCACGCGCAGACAACCAAAAAGCTACCACAGTGACCCAAAGTAGAAGAAAAAAGTGAAAAAAAACCTCTTTGCAGTCACCAAAACAAAAACGAAAGACGTGAAAGCCGTTGATGCTGCAGAGGCAAATAAGGAAAATAAAAATGTTGCGATAGCCGCTTGGCCCGTTAAAGAGAAGAAAATACACTTATGAGATGTAAAGGAAAAGTAGCGCGAAACCACTAGCCGTCCCGCAAAGCCCAAACGCAAAAAAAAACAGTATGAGAAAAAAAACAAAAGAAGTCGTCACCTCGCACCAATCAATAAAAAAAAATTGACTCAGAAGCGGAATGAACGCAATTAGCTTGTTGTTGTTGTTGTTTTGATGCGTGACTTTCGTCTTTTCTATCCGAGTTTCTCTCTTTTTGTGTGTGTGTTTATGTGTGTACGTGTCAAGAGGTGAGGCTCTGATTCCACACCTCTGTACGATGCTGTCCTCTTAAACTTTTTTTTTCTACTGTTCGACAACGACAACACGGAAGGTTTCGAGTAGAGCCCTCTGCTCAACATAAGGAGATGAAGTGGTGTTGTGTGCAGCCCAAAGATGCACGTCAGTACGGCGGTCGTTCAACGCGGCAAAGCAAACGCACGAGACAAGAGCAAGACGAGAGCAAAAAACCCAGTAAAGCAAAGAGAGAGAAGATTGAAGAAGAGGTGCATCATGTAAGGTATAAGATAATACAGTGTGGCCTTTAAATGAGGCTTGGCATATATAATGAGCCTACTGTAGTCGCACAGGTCAGATCCACTACGATGCTGTGGCCAACCTCCTCAATGATCTTACACGTCCGATAAGGCAGTGTTTTTGTGTTCCTCTCGTCTATCGAACTGCTTCTCACGTACTTCCCAATATACACTCTTGCGGTGCCGCGCCGCGCGCCACACGACTCTAGAAATGAATAGATAAACGGTAATTTAAAGGGCCCGCCCAAAATCCTGCTAGTCAGAAAAAAACGTTTTCCATTTACTTTTGAATGTAAGCACACAGCGTATTTGCAGACGGGCTGCTCACTGCTCTACCAGAATGACGATCTCGAAATAACAATAAAAAATCTCAAGGAATAGCCCACCGCAGCGGCGCACTCATGTCCTCGTACGCCTCCACCGGCAGCGGGTACGTCGCCAGCAGATCGTTCTCCGACGCACCACCGATCCAGTGCACAGCCCTCGCCGCAGCGTCCTCGCGGGCAAGCACCAGCACCACGTCGCCGTCCTCGGGCCCCACACGCACAGCGCGGAAGTCCTCCAGCGCAAGCGTCTGCCCGGGCATCGCAAGGGCGTCACGCAGCGCCGCAGCACTCGCCACCGGCGCACCCGGCGTCCGCGCATCCACCACGAACCCGCGCACGCGCAGCCCCGCAAGCCCACCACCGCACGTCGTCGGCAGCTCCACGCCAGCGCCGTCGCCGTCAACAAGCACACGCGCAGCAGCATCCGACACGCTCTCACCACGCGCTGACGCCCCAACAGTCGCACGCGCGCCGTACGCACACAACGGTGTCGGAATCGCACTCACAACGCGGTGTTCCAGGCGAGCACGGGTGTCCCGCAGCGACTCGTCGCTCTCCCCGTCGCCGTGGCGCTGCACCGCAACGTGCACGCGGCCGCGGTGGTGACCAGCAAAGGCCAGCGGCAGGCTGCGCACCAGCGGGCACACACCCTCCTCGTATGAGACGAGGCCCACCACCGGCAGCGCCATCAGCTGCGCAAACAGCGACTGCAGTGCAACGTCGGCAGCAGCCGGCACGCCAGTCGTCGTCGTTGTCACGTCCTCTCCTGCATCTTCTCCGTCCGCCTGCATCTCTTCCCCAACCGCCGCGGCCGCAGGTGCCTCCAGATACACAGGAGTCGGGAACTTCTCATGAAGAAACTGGCGCAGCTGATCCGCAGCCGCATCAGAGCTGAAGCCCGCATTGATGTTGAAGTACAGCGCGTTGCTTCGACCCACCTGATTTATGAACTGCGTGTTATCCGCAAGGTTATCCATGAACTTGCCGTAGAGGCAGCCATTGACGTTGGGTCCGGCCAGCAGCGTCGCCGGCGCACACCCGTCGAAGTTGTCTAACGAGATGGTGGCTGCTGGTGGTGCCGCCTCGAGGCCCTGCTCGCGATTTTTGTGCAGCTGCAGCAGGTAGGGCAGGAACTGCGGAGACGCCTGCCACGGACGCGCCATGACGAAGGCGTTGTACAGGAAAGGTACGAACAAATCCCGTGCCTTCCTGCCTCGGTGGTGCAAGGAAGAATTGGCAAACTCACGCTCGTAGCGGGTCTCCAAAAAGCGGAACATGTTGGTGCAGTACACAAAGGGTGCGTGGGTGGCGTAGTGACGGACACGTCGCGCGTGCAGCGGCTCCAGCGGCAGTGGCTCTGGACTGTGCTGATGCGCCACGTTCACCGCTTCGTCAAGGCGAGGGAGGGCAATCGTCGGCAACGCACTCTGGTCAACGTCGGAGCCGTTCACTCGGCCAAGTGCGTTCCACATGTGCAGGAGGCCATCGGGCAGATAATCCTCCTTGCTGACGTCCAGCTCCTGGATGTTGAACTGCTCAGTGTGGTGCACCCCCTTTGCCCACGAGGCGGTGTGGTCGCCGACAGCAGCCGAGGCCACATAGCTCAATTCCACCCGCACGATGGTGCCGCCGTACTCGTTGAACAGGTCCGTGATGGCAACGTCGCGGTTCACAAAGTAGTCGTCGTTCATGTACACGTGCACCGCCGTCGTGTTCCGCACGCGCCAGATGTGCTGCTCGATCACGTGCGAGTTCGCGGTGAAGCGCATCCCGTACGGCATGATGGCGTCCTGGTGCACCGTCGTCAGCCGCAGGTGCGTCCCGCGCGACCGCAGCGCCTGCACCGTCGCGTCCCCGCACACGCCCGCAAGGAAGTTCTTCGCGCCGTCCACCCAGGTCGGGTGGTGCCCCGGCGACACAACCACCACGCGGCCGCGGTGCCACCCCACGTGCTGCTCCACGCTGCGGATGCTGTGCCGCAGCTCATCGGTCTCGCGATCGCCAATGCCTGGGCGGATGTGCGTGTTGAGAGTGTTGATCATCTCGCTCACGGATCGTATCTCTTTCAAACGTTTTTGCAGATAATTCGGAGAGCAGACTGGTGTGTTGTTGTTTAGCTCAGGCAGCATCGCAGTGGGGATTGCACCGCCGCTCGTATACACGGTCCTTTCCAGCTCCCGGAAGCGGTCCTGGCAGGAGCTGACGGTAGCCTTGCGGTAGTGGTGCGTGACTTCGCTGCCGTTGACGAAGCTGTAGATGAAATCGGTGTTATTGTGGAGCTTCATGAGCTCCTTTGGCGTATACGTGCGGCGTGTCACGGTAAGCCCAGGCAGACGGTCCGGCTCCTCCGGCTCGTACTCGCCCGCCTCGTACTGTTCCATGATGTCATCAAAGACAGGCACTGGACGCGCGGTGCGGGTGTCCTCTCGATCAAAGATGTTGATGTACACCATCGGCACGTTGGGTGTCGGAATCTGGGTGGAAGGGGTGAGCGTTGTTGCGGTGGGCTCTGCTGTGGTGGCAGTCGTTGTCGTTGTCGTTGTTGTCGTGGCAGCTGGCACCGCAGCCGTGGGCACCTCCGTCACGTGAGTCTTCACCGGCGTGGGTGCTGTTTCATTTGCCGCGCCAGACACGCGCCGCGCCGGCGATGCATTCGAGGAAACGGTCATGAGGTAGACGGCGATGACACACACAACGAAGAGAGTCCCGCAGGCGACGAAGAAAAGCGTGGAGGAGCGTTTGCCGATGCGTCTGCGCAGCGCCGCGGCGGGACTGGTATGTCGCAGCAACGGCTCATTAGAACGCACAGGGACGTTCTCGGAGAGCTCGCGGGGTGCGCGAATGCGTGTGTGGGGCAGCATTACGTTGACGTAGACCGGCCCTCTACTGGCAGCTAATGACAGCTGTGCGATGTGCACTTGTTCTGCTAGACTGTTAGAATAAAATGAGAAATTTGGAGCTCTCTGCGCAGCAGCGCAAATTAGAAAGTAGACCAGAAGATGAGTAAAACAATAAACTGTATTTTTCTTTTTTTAGAGAAGCACAGAAGAAGAAAAAAGAATCCTGTAAGAAGACGAGTAGCTCTCGCTCTCCTTGAACGAAACGCAAAATTTTAAATGAGTGAAATGAAATTAATAAAAGAATGTATTATAAGCAGAAAGACACATAAAAAATAGAGTCAATGAGAGTCGAAATACAAAAAGAAAAATTATAACAATACGAACAAAAATAACCGAGAGTGAGAAAAAGGAATGAAGAAAGCCGGATTACTACTAGCCGTACTGTAGCCGTAGTAGCACGCTAATAGAAAGCAAAACGACCACAAAAAGGTAGAAAGAGAAAAGGCCGACCAGAAGGTGAGAGGGAAGGAGAGAGAGAAAAGAAAACTGCGCAGGATGAAGTCCCTCGAGTCAACAGAGATACAGCAAAAAAAAAAAAATGCAATCCTTCAGATATCTAAAAATATATAAAAGAGGGTTTTACGAACGAAAGAATATCTGTCACTACTTTTGTTTTTAATTCAGATCCCGGTTGCGCACCGCCACGATAAGAGCAGAGCTACCGGCTCGCTTGAAAACAAAGACGCCACCACGCCCCGTTGGCGTCCCTTAGAATCGGGAAAACAGGAAGCAGAGCACTACCACACACAAAAGCAGAAAAGACAACACTGAGGTCGGTTTGTGAGTGTGTGTGTTTGTTTATTGGTTTGTCTTTTCTGTTTTTTTGTGGCGCACGAGCCTCTCAAAAAACGAAATTTGCAAAGGTGAGGCGGTTTGACAGGAAGCAA
Source organism: Crithidia fasciculata (assembly GCA_000331325.2). NCBI lineage: Eukaryota > Euglenozoa > Kinetoplastea > Trypanosomatida > Trypanosomatidae > Crithidia > Crithidia fasciculata. The sequence goes on from AODS02000029.1 coordinate 9,774, forward strand.
GACAAGATGATGGAAAGCGGTCGTCAAGTACGCGTGATTAAATTAGAAAAAAGAAAGGGGGGTTTTAAGGCACTGCTTAGAAAAAATAACGGAAGCTGTGTTGTGAACACCTTCCTGGAAAAAAAAAAACACCCAAATGTGTTTTCTACTGCACCAACAAAAAAAACTTCAGGAAAATAAAGGTGAAATTTAAAAAAAGAATAAAAGAAAAAGGCTGATGTTCCGCCGCTCTTTTTCCCTCTGCACTTGAACACTCAGAGAAGCTGAAGAAGACGTATACCTTTCGACAAGGAATGAACACGGTGTAGCACACTCGCTGGCGGCTACCGTATATGGACATCGCAAAAGGAAGGAGAGTAGGAAACGGAAAGAAAAGCATTGACCTTTGCCTAAAAAGAAACTGAGAGAGTGCTCCACACATTCAATTGCAGTTCAGAGGCCACAAACGTCGTCTGTGGCAGCAGCCTTTCCACAGAGAACCGCCCTCACTACAGCAGTATCCAGTAGAGTCAACAAGGCACGCAAGGTATGCCACTGGTAAACGAAAACTGCTGTACGTTTTTTTTAGAGCACAATAATTTTTCTTTTTTTCTTGGAAAACGAATGAATACAAACGATGATAGAATGCTGCAACGCCATGTTTCCGAGGCCTTTTCTGCTTCACTGGTACAACAATGTAAGAGGCTGTCAATACACAGCTACCTTCACTCCATTAAAAAAACAAGTACTCACCGCAGCACAGAATCTCCAGCACTCGCATCGCACTTCTTGAGCAGACCTCTTGGTGTTAAGATATTAACGCTTCTTTTTCAGGCACTAAAAAGTTGTCCAGCGCAGCGGCGCACTCATGTCCTCGTACGCCTCCACAGGCAGCGGGTACGTCACCAGCAGGTCGTTCTCCGACGCACCACCGATCCAGTGCACAGCCTTCGCCGCAGCGTCCTCGCGGGCAAGCACCAGCACCACGTCGCCGTCCTCAGGACCCACACGCACAGCGCGGAAGTCCTCCAGCGCAAGCGTCTGCCCAGGCATCGCAAGGGCAGTCGGCAGCGCCGCTCGACTCGCCACCGGCGCACCCGGCGTCCGCGCATCCACCACGAACCCGCGCACGCGCAGCCCCGCAAGCCCGCCGCCGCACGTCGCCGGCAGCTCCACGCCAGCGCCGTCGCCGTCAACAAGCACACGCGCAGCAGCGTCCGACACGCTCTCACCACGCGCTGACGCCCCAACAGTCGTACGCGCGCCGTACGCACACAACGGTGTCGGAATCGCACTCACAACGCGGTGCTCCAGGCGAGCACGGGTGTCCCGCAGCGCCTCGTCGCTCTCCCCGTCGCCGTGGCGCTGCACCGCAACGTGCACGCGGCCGCGGTGGTGACCAGCAAAGGCAAGCGGCAGGCTGCGCACCAGCAGCCGGCACGCCAGTCGTCTTCGTTGTCACGTCCTCTCCTGCATCTTATCCATCCGCTTGCACCTCTTCCGCATCCGCCGCGGCCGCAGGTGCTTCCAGATACACAGGAGTCGGGAACTTCTCATGAAGAAACTGGCGCAGCTGATCCGCAGCCGCATCAGAGCTGAAGCCCGCGTTGATGTTGAAGTACAGCGGGTTCGTCCTCTTCACACGCGCCACCACCTCCTCGTTCCGCGTCAGGTTGTTCATGAACTTCGCGAACAGACACTCGGAGCCGTCCGCACCGGCCAGCAGCGTCGCCGGCGCACACCCGTCGAAGTTGTCCAGCGAGATGTTTACCGCCGGCGTCACCGTGCCCGTCCCCTCCAGCTCACGGCTGCGGTGCAGCTGCAGCAGGTAGGGCAGGAACTGCGGAGACGCCTGCCACGGACGCGCCATGATGAAGGCGTTGTACAGGAAGGGAACAAAGAGGTCCGCTGAGCGCCGGCTGCGGTGGCGCAGTGCCGCGGCGGCAAACTCGCGCTCGTAGCGGGTCCCCAGGAAGCGGAGCATGTTCGTGCAGTACACAAACGGCGCGTGGGTGGCGTAGCGGCGTGGGCGACGGGGTGAAAGCGGCGTGCGAGGGAGCTGCGCGGGGCTGTACTGGTGCGCCACGTCCACGGCCTCATCCAAGGGAGGTGCCGGCATCGATACTAATCGACCATCAGCAGCGGCTGATGCGTTCAGCCGACCCTACGTGGTGCTCCACGCTGCGGATGCTGTGCCGCAGCGTGTGTTGCGGCGTGGGGGTGTTGAGTGCTCTTAAATTTGCCGCGCTTTGCAAAAGCACCTCGCGAAGCGTCATGCTGTGCGTGTTGGCACTTGCGGGGAAGCCGGGCAGGCACGGCGGGGAGCCATGCACAGCCCACCAATGGGACACAGGATAGAGAATACCGCCCGTAAGGTAGCAAGTGATTTTTTCCAGCTTCATGAAGAGAGAGCGCCGCACGCACTGAGGAAAGACATGCGGTAGTAGTGATTTAGCTCACTGCTGTTGATGAAGCCGTAGATGAAGTCAGAGTCGCCAAGCTTGCTGGTCAAGTCATCGGGCGTGAAGGTGCGTTGCGAGGGCTGCAGTCCTGGAAGGAGGTCGGGCATCTCCGGCTCGTACTCGCCACTCTCGCTTTGACCTGCTACAATAATCGGCCAAGGTATCGGACGTGCAGAAGGGCTGGTGATGGGTTTGGCGGCGGCGGTGTTGTCGCCGCTCGCGTCGAGTCGCAGTCTGTACTGAGATGAGGGGATTCTGTTTGCCCTCTAGACGCGTGTTCGGCGTCGCGCGAAACAGCGTGTGTCCACTCAACACTCTGAGGCGGATGAGATGATGCGTGAGGGGCTCACTGCTGTCGTACCGCAACACAAACGAACACACGGCAGTAACGGTCCACACCACGAGAAGAACAAAAAGACAGGCCAATGCGCTGCAGCCGCATCGACTTTTTGATTGTTTGTGCAGTCAAGATGATAGAGCTCGGAAAGGCGCGCCTTCGGCATGTGCAACGGGCAAAAAGTCAATTGGAACTCATACCGCAAAAGTGTGCGTTTGACGCTGAGGCTGACGCGCACCACGACCAAGACGCCGAACCTCCATATTAAGAACGATCAAAAAAAAAGAATTATGTGAAAGAAAAATTGCGTTAAGAGACTACGAGTTTCAAACTTCAAAAAGAAATTGAAATATGTTCTTAAAGAAAGAGCAAGATTACTTTCCTTCTCAAAAAAAATAAGAGTTTCACGCCTTAGAGACTAAAGGAAAAAAACACTCACGAGACAGCGCCGATGAAGCAGAGTCAAAAGAATCGTCTTCCGTCGACGATATGTTTTAAAGAAAAAATTATAAGCTGTGTGTTGCAGCTGCGCTGTAGGCCTGTGGGCTACCGAAACTCCGTAAAAAAAAAATCCAAAAACTACTTCAATGAAAAAAAATATTAGCAGCCGAAGACAGCGATGTACGGGTCAGTATCTAGCGGCTTTCTCGAATTGTGGCATTAAAGCCGACGAGCTCCAAAACGTGTTGTTGTTGTCGTTGTTGTTTTTTTGCTGCTATGTTGCAGTACGAGAAAGAGAGGAAACCCAAGAGGTGGAGGAGAAAAAAAATAGACAGTCGTGAGCGAAGAGGAAAAGTGTCTTGCAGTGTGCTCTGGTGCACAACGAGCGTAGCGGAAGCGGCACAAAGCGCTACGCATTACAGGCGCGCTGAGTGGGAAAAACGTCTATTGTTTTGATGGAGCAAGTGGCGTGCAGAGACGACGAAATGACTGAAAAAAAATAGGTTTGGAAAAGAAGAAGTGTGGGAGATGAAAGATGCAGCACAACGGCTTCTAGTCACCGTGATTTAACGCGGGAGAACTGCGAGTAATCGCGTCGCACGGACTGAGTGAAAGCAAAGACTAGTACAGAAGCGTTCCTTTTTTTTTGTGCTTCTTGAGCAACCTGTCAAGCGCTGCATCCAAAATGAGCGCAGAAAGGTGCATTTCTCGTGGGCTCTTCTCGCCAGATGCACGCCACATATCAAGAGTGATTGTGATGCAATAAGGGGGCAAGGGCCTCACCTTTGCCACCTCCTCTCCATCGAGTCGAATGATGCGGCGTAGCGCGCGCATCTTTTTCGATGCCCCGAAGTAAAAAAGAGACAGCAATACTGCCACCACAGCCTCGCCACTAATGCAAGCAAGGCAGATTCTGAAAGCGAGACAAAAGTTAGCTTGAGGCTCCTCTCTTTAGGGGAGGTTTAAGTCGTAAGATAGCACTCCCTTCTCTACAAGTGAGAAAAAAAGAAAAAGACAGTAGTACGAGAGTTGGGTGAAGGTGAGGAGACTGTGCGGTTTGCAAATACACAAATGGAGAAGAAACATTTAAAGAAAAAAGAAGAATTCAAAAGTCGAAGGCGGCAGCTCAAAGCACACTTCCCCGATTAACACACCTCACGCCACCACCCAGTAAAGCAATGCAAAACGTCAAATTCACATACCATGAGAGTAGAAAGGGGAGAGCGCTTCAGCCGCTAGTCCCCGGTCCGCACTTGCGCAGACGCTCTCTTGTTTCAGCCACAGGTACACACGAACAGCATTACAAGCCGCCCACTACATCGAGAAAAAGAAAAAAAGTGAGACACGCGTTGATAGCTTCGGCAGCTCATAAAACGCACAGTAGAAAGAGGCGAACACGCAGGGACGTTGTGGCTGCCGCGCGAGCACACGCACGCAGACCACACCAGATAGGTAAAAAATGAGAAAGGGGGCGTCAACACAACACACAAAAAGGAGGTGTCGCCTGCCCTCGAGGAAAACACACAATGCACCAAGATCAGATCAGAACGTATTCACAGCGCCGAAACAGTAGGTAACACACACGAAAGCAAATAAAAAAAAAACCACGGCTGATTGGGAAAAGGGGGGTATCTCGAAGAACAGGAAGAAGTGGTGTTGAGAGAAGTGCCTCCTGTGCCTGTGAACGGCAGTGCGTCCTCCCCTCCGTCGGACGCGCCGTTCTTCAAAACGCAGCACGCAAAGTAGAGGAAAGAAGAAAAAAAAGCATGGTGGACGTTGAGTTATCCCGGTGCGCTTCTCATGACGCCTACTTTCCTGCCTCTGGCGGGAGAGCAAAACAAGAACGCCCGCGGTGGTGCTATTCGTCGCGCGAGGGAAAGAAAATGTGCACCCTCTAAATCTGCGTTCATGCGGGCACCAGTGATCGCATGTGTCGCACCGTCGCTGCTGGTCCTAAGCGCTACAGCAGGTGGATCGTCTCCATCGTTTGCATGAGAGACGAAAATCAACACGTCTAACGAGCCCGCCGTGGGGACCGGGGACGCGCTCTAGGTAGGGGTGGTGCACCGCCTCCGCGGCGGTGATGCGCTGATTCGGCTCGTACATGAGACAGCGTCGAAGCAGGTCGATTCCCTCCGGCGATACGCTGACGTCGCACCGCGTGGCTGCCATGTACTCTTTGAACAATGGGCGATCAAACCACAATTCTACAGGGAGGCGGTAAGAGTTGGCCGCGCTACTCGCACTTTCCCTGCGCTGCTGCATCGCACTCTCGCTGTGGTAGAAACGCTTGTGGGCGAGCTGCGTGAGCAGGTCTGGCGCGCGGCTGCTGCTGTGCGACGGCGATGAGCCTTGCTGCGGCTGCTGTTGCTGCGCCTGCAGCTGCTGCTGCTGCACGTAGACGTCCCCATTCACCGTCAAGTCCTGCCGCTCTGCTGCGGCACGGCTCGACCGCTCTAAGCGCTCCATCGTGCCGGTGTAGGTCATCATGGAGGGCCACGTCTCCTTCGTTGGGGAGCCAAGCAGCCAGAACATCCGCAGCAGCTGCTCGTCCTCGTTTCGCCCGCTAAACAGCACCTTGCTAGTGGCCATCTCGAAGAAGATGGCGCCCATTGACCAGATATCCACCGGGGTAGGAGTAGAGCGCAGAGCTCATGAGCACGTCGGGGCTGCGGTACCACAGCGTCACCACCTCATGCGAGTACTTCTTCACCGGAATCTCCTCCACACGCGCCAGTCCAAAGTCACCGATCTTAATGATAAGCTGATTCGGTGCGTCCTTGGTGTTTGCTGCCTCCTCCCACGGCGACACGCTGCCCTCGGCGGCGGTCGGACGAGGAGCGTGCTCATTACCGTTGGCGCTTGCCCTGCCAGCCTCCCCGTTTCGCCCCCACCAGCGGTGCGGCACGCGCAATCGACTGCTGCGGCGACGACGGCAACGCGGTCATGGCGGCGAAGTCGGGGCCGCGTACGTTGACGAAGATGTTCTGCGGCTTCATATCGCGGTGCACGACGCAGCGACCGTGGCAGGTACTCCAGGCCGAGAAAGATCTGCTTGAGGATGGGCCGCATTTCCGTGTTGGCGTCGAGCAGACGCTGCGGCCGCGACTCCATGTAGCGCTTCAAGTCGCAATCGCAAAGCTCAAAAATCATGGTAATCTTCGGCGGGTCGAAGAGGACTTCGAAAAGCTCGACCCACGTTGTTGTGGCGAAGCTCCCTTGAGGAGGCAGATCTCGCGGATGGCGGCGCCGGGGAATGCCTTCGTCATCGCTCGTTACCACCATGCGCTTGAACGCTACGACGCGTCCCGTCTGAATCTCTGTCCCCTTGTACACCATCCCATAGGTGCCCTCGCCCAGCTTCACCACGTGCCGGTATCGTCCTAATGTGGACATGATGAGAAGGAGATGCAGTGCGGTGAAAGTAGATTCTGCGCCGTTGCCAAAAGCCAGGTGCTCAACACCGTCAGATGTCAAGCGGCACAAACTAAAAACTTCCAAATGCTGGACGGAAGAGACCGAATACTAATAATAACAATAAAGCAGGTATCAAAATGCAAATGCCGAGCCCTTTAATGAGCACCAGCTGCACAAAAAACGCGAGTGCTTAGTTCGCCTTTGACACGGTCGACAGCAGTGACAACGCCAAATAAAAAAAGAAAAACACCGTGACGGCCAGCCAACAGCAGAAAAACGCCTTTCTTCTTCGTTGAGTTCTTCTTCTTCGTGGCGTTGATGGATGCCGCTGACACAAGAGTAACGCGAAGAAAAGACAACGTCTTTTTCTTTTTCCAGAGAAAAGCAGCGGTCAACGTGCGGGGCGTGCTGTCAACGATCGAGGAAGCCTATTACACAAACAGTACAGAAAAAGTGTTTCACCTTAAACCAGAACCGAGAAAAAGAAAGAATCAAGAAGGGTACACAGAGGTTTTTGCGGCTGCAACTTTGAAGAAAAAGAAGCGCAGTAAACGCGGGCAGCAGACGCCAGCACCGAAATAAAAAATAATTATAAACTTAAAAAACAAAAAAAAAAGACCGACGTCACAAAACAGAAGAATCTAAAGAGAAGACAAAAAATAATTTACAGTCGTAATTTTTTTTTTCTTTAGGTGTAGCACTTACGTAATGGGAATACCGAAGGAAAAGGGAAAAATAGAGAAGAGGGGAAAAGGGAATTCGACTTTTGGGACAGACGCGCGGCGTTGGTTAGAGACACAGCGACTCACAGCACTGACAAAACCCGCAAGGAGGAGGAGACACAGAAAAAAAAAAATACCTGCTCTGCGGTTGAATCAGCAGGCACTGGCAGAACAAGAGGCGCTCTCCTGAAAGCACTCGCTATTTGTGAAGCAAATAAAAGATAGTTAAATAAATCCCTTTCACAGCGACTCGACAGCAGACGCGGCAAATTTTGACTATATATCTATATAATTAAAAAGAAAAGAAGAAAAGAAGAAACAACGAAAAACAAAATGGGAAGAGGCTGGGGGAGCTCCACCGACGTATTTCTCGAGAGCACAAGCTAAAGATAAAAGAGAGCGGACCAATACGGTGGCACCAAGAGCTATCGAAACAGAAAAAAACAACGGCGGGAGAGAGACCACCAACTCGTGTCGGCAGATAGAAGTCGCGGAGTGGGGTGTCACACCTCCACAACACACACACAAAGAAATAAAGGAAAGCGCTGCTATCTCTTGCACGAAATTCAAGAGAGGAGGTTGTGGGTGGATCTACAAGCGTGCTTTAAACAACAAAGTATTCTCTTTTTTTCTTTTGGGGGGAGACGCCGAGGTGAAAAGGAGGGGAGAACAAGACGGCGTGACTGCAACCAGTAAGCTCCGTTACTTCGTCGACTTTCACGCGGTACCGGGAGGCTGGAAACAACAAGAGGAGTAGCTGCACCAGCAGACCTGAACTTTGTATCGTTATGTGTGTTTGGGTAGTATATATTAATCGCAGTTAATCATGTAAAGACAGAGTGTGAGCACGTGTGTGTGTGCCACAGCGTTCATACAAGCCAGATGAAGAGCGAGAAATACAGCACCACAGATACGGGGACGAGTGCAGAAAATGATGCGATAGAACGAAGGATTGGAGTGAGAGCAGAAAAATCTAAGCTCGAAGAGATACAAACGAGAGCATCAGCCAAAGCCAACGGGGCTTCCTGGAGGCTGTCAATGCGGTTCTCTTTCACGCGCTGCGTGTTTCTTGTAGCGTGGTCAGGCCGCATCGAGAAGCAAGTGTGGCTTGCATCATTACCGTTTCCGCAAAAAACGGTCGCGACAGTTTTATGCTGTCAGATGGCCAAAAAGGCACTACGCCTCTGCCGGGCATCCCGGTCCGGAAAAGCCGCATTTACCCAAAGTATCTTTGACTTTTTAAAGTTGCGGCTCTCCTTCTAAAAGCCTAGAAACAGAGCTGACATAACACACGCAACACACACACACATACACAAAAAACGGGTGTTTGGTTTTTTTTGGCTGGTGCTGGTGTGTGTTCCTCACAAATGGCCTTATATGCGCTCTCCGGGTTCCAAGGGGAGAAGCGCCAGCCAGCCCTTTCTATTACCGCTAGAAAAACAAAAGGGAAGTAGTTTAATGCGTTTCCAAAGGAGAAAAGAAAGCAAGGCCTGAAAGTCAAAACGGGTATTGCCTGCACAAAGATTTGTGCCGCGCTCACGCGGCAGCAAAACCGCAGCTCGCAGCCGAGACCACGGCCGCCAACCTCACCCTCTCTAATGTCTAGAGTTTAAAATCGCCATTGTAAGAAAAGAAAGAAAAAAAACAGCGTGCGAGAGAGAGAATGAAAAGGTCGACTACACCATCTACATGTTTCTATGCACCGAAACAAAGAGCAAGTTAGACGCCTCATTTGCGAAGTGGCGCGCCACGTCACAGGTTCAATGAAAAGGTGGTGTATGAGGCACAAAATCTCGACATTGCCAAGACGCACCCCAACACAGGAAAGAAGGAAAGAAAGTAAAAAAAGAAGACACACACCGTTAGGTGGACGCACCTCACAGCGCGATGCTGG